>VWZN01012226.1:107384-166744 GCA_013396955.1 Regulus satrapa
TTTTTTTCTTTTTTTTTTTTTTTTTGTTTTGAAGGTAGGCCAAAGTTGGGATTGAGCAAGAGAGATCAAAGTAAACTGGAGCTAAATGCAGCTGAGGGAAATATGAAACTAATTTATAAAAGCCCAAGTTGCTTTATGATCTGAACGAGAGAGATTAGTGCTGGAAACTGTAACACTGTACCTTACATGGCAAAGCCAAGAGCACCAAGAGAAATCGTTCAGCAAATCACTTGCATATGAAGCAGCCCAGACAGTTAATGGTTCATCTGATAATCTGCTGCTTTAAATGTGGAACTGAGTTAGTCTTTGGGCTTTCAAACTCGGCTGCCTCTATTTAGTGACACTTTCAAATTGCAGTTTAAAATTACTTTGTCTTCCTAAGGACAATTACCTCTTCAGAGCTTTGTGGTGTTGTCATTATTCCTAAAGATAATCCCTATATTATAGCAGCTTGCATGGGCCTGTTCCTATTGACTCAGTGTTGTGATTTGATATCTTGATGAAGTTTTCAGGCATCTTCCCACAGCAATCCATGTGCACAGGAGTGTCCCAGGAGGAGCTGCCGGCAGGTGCCCTAAGGCTAAGGACAGAAGACAAAAGCAGGAGGAGGCCACTTGCATCTTTTTTAAGGTGCCACATCCTTGGAAGTGTCCAAGGCCAGGTTGGATGGGGCTTGGACTAATGGGAGATGTCCCTGCTTGTGGCATCCTGGAACAGGATGAACTTTAAAGACCCTTCCAGCCCAAACCACTCTGGGATTCTGTGATCACAGGCCTTTCTCACTTGCATTATCCAGGCCCTGGATCACGCAACTATCATCTGGGTCAATCCTGAAACCAAAATACTTGGAGCTGTACACACAGGAAAGTACAAAATTGTGAGAGCACCCTGTAATGCACGGGCTGATCCCAGAGAGATGCCCTTCATAGCACACATACACGTTCTCTGTTCAAGGCAGGGCTTTGGAATATTCTTAACTTGGCAGACACGTTCCAGGTGCTGCATTTTGCTGGGTGCTGGTGGCTGTCATACCCTGGGCACTGCTGCATCCTCATGGGAACAACACCCAGCCATTCTCTTCAAAATCACCAGCCAGGTTCTCAGCCAAATGAGGAAGAGTCTTTGATAGCTGAGATGCTGAACATGCTGAAACCCAGCTGTGTTACCAAAAATTGTTATTTCTTCTTTGGAGATCCTTTCAGAAAAGTTGATGAATTGAAATGCTTTTCAGAGCAAAGAAGGAACTGCATTTCCATCTCGTGCCTCCCTCTCACAAAAGGAACCGCAGTCATTACAGGAGACACTAACGCCTGTCTGCTCGTGATGGATGTGTACGAGTGAGAGTGAAAGTTCGTTTTACTCTTAACAGCCAAGTGCCACAGTCAGAGTTTCAACCTCTTAATCCATCAGTGTCAGCCAGTGTCACAGTCCCTAAGCACCACAGTTAGCTCTGCACTACCCGATTACTCCCATTACTGCTCCTGCTGCTGAACCGGCTCTGCTTCACAATTCCTTCCATCAGGAGATGGGCTCAGAGTGGGTGAAAACACACTTTGCTGAAAAGACTTGCTGGGCTTTGAGACATCCAGATGTCTGCTGTCTTCTCAGCTGGCTTCCAATGGGCAGGTGGCAAGGAAGGGAAAGCTTCTGCAGAGGGGGCACAGTCTGTAAGACTGAAAGACAACATATTAATTACACGAAGGGAGGGGAAAATAAGAAAACAGAGTAGGCTGAAATACAGCACTGTGGGTGAATCTCTCAGTCTGCTGCCATTCCTGTGTCTATTACTGGAATGACCCAAGGAGGCCAGGATGGGGATGGGTGGCACAGCTGCAGCACCACTCTGCTGCTGGAACCCTACTGGAGTGTCACAGACAGGGCTCAGGTTGTCCTTCAGCTGGGCTGATCAGCTTGTGACCTTCAGCTTTATTGCAGTCTCTAATGTGAGGACTGAAGTTTAAATCAAGCCAAAGAGATTGCTTTTGTCATTTAACTTCATGCTGCAGCCTCACTGCATTGCTCCCACCCTACCCTCACCTTTCTCATCTTGGACTGATTGCCCAAAGGAGTTAGGGAGAAGCATTGTTTTAAAAACATGCTGCCTCTAGAAACAGGAAAGCAATATAGGGCTCTTTTAAGGTGTGGTCTTATGTGTGGTCTAAAATTTTTTTGCTTGAAGAATGTAAGTCTTAAGAAAACCACAGTTACCGTGAGAAAAAACTAATGGTGGAAAAAGAATTTTCTACCTGACAAAGCAGCATAGTTCTCTACTCTGAACAAAACCCTGAGGGATACAGTGAAAATCTGAGTCTGTTTCCTCCTAAACCAGTCTCTAGGAAAAGGTTAACCTGCAGTTTTTGTAAGGTTGTCTGGGAGATGCAGGGTTTCTACTCTGAATAACCTTGTTTGGGTACCAGCACCTCTTCCACCATCACGTCCAGCAGACACAGACATACGAGGCAGTGGGAAGACCCTGCCTTCTTCCCTTCAGCCCCCACCCTCAGCGTTGCTGTGATAGTCAGAGAGGGGTTTAAAGATGCTCTGAGCAGATTTCTGCCTTTCCTGCCTAGGCTCCTCCTGGAGACCCTCCTGGTTGAGCAGCCCAAGGGTTCCTGTGTGTCCCTCCTGCCCAGAAGAGGTGTGAGTGTGGTGCCTGCACAGCCCTAGGGAGGATGAGCTCCCCAGTGTGCCCAGTGAAGGCTGAAATCCAGCTCTGCAGGGACCAGCTGGATGCTGTTGCTTTAAACGCTTTTCGCCGCCGTTGCTCTCCGGTTTCTGATCTCTGGCGCTGCCCGGGCTGAGCCGCAGCTCTGCGGCGGTTCGTGACCCCCCCCTAGTGCCCGGCCCTGCTCCGCTGCTGCGGCCGCACAGGGCTCTCTGCCGTGGGGCTTCGCAAAATTCCCACCCTGGGAATTCCATCCCAGCCAGGAATTCCTGCCCAATATCCCATCCAGCCCTGTCCTCTGGTATTCCCCGTGCCCTGTCATTCCCCGTGTCCTGTCCTTCCATCC
Organism: Regulus satrapa; assembly: GCA_013396955.1. Classification (NCBI taxonomy): domain Eukaryota; kingdom Metazoa; phylum Chordata; class Aves; order Passeriformes; family Regulidae; genus Regulus; species Regulus satrapa. Next base: position 110,396 of record VWZN01012226.1, read on the forward strand.
CTTGTCCTCAGTCCCTCTCCAGCTCTCCTGGAGCCCCTTCAGGCCCTGGCAGGGGCTCTGAGCTCTCCCTGGAGCCTTCTCCTCTCCAGGTGAGAGCACCCCCAGCTCTCCAAGCCTGGCTCCAGAGCAGAGGGGCTCCAGCCCTGGAATAAACCGGTGACCTCCCCTGAATCCATCCCTAGAGGTCCATGTCTGTGTGTCCAGAGCTGGATGCCGTGCTCTAAGTGGCATGGGGTGCTCCAGAGGGGCCACTGACCTCACGGAGCTTTGGCTTGCTGGTGGATTAACTGCAGACATGCATTCCTGAAGAATATTCAAACTGAATTGTGAAAAGCAAGGATGGGTTTAGATCCATGCTCCCCTGAAACACAAGGCACACTTATTTTACTTCATAGATCAGGAGGAATTTATATTAAACTGGAGCCACCTAAATAATCTCATTGCTGAAAGACGTTACTGAGGGAAGTTTGGTTTCCTTCATCCTGAGCAGTGCAGAGCATGGCTCAGCACTCCCACCTCTGGTTGAAGCAGGTTAAATGTCCCTTGGGATATTGGCTAACCCATCTGATCAGTGAGTTACTTATTCATTCAACACTTTTTTCTAAAAATCCCAGGCAGATTAAAATTTGGCAAATGCTAGGCTGCTGGGTTGAGTGATACAGAGAGTCACAAATGGAGAAAAATTAATCCAACTTCCTCTTGGAAACTTTGCAAATATGCATATTAAATCATGCTTGAATCACAATGAATATAAAAAGTAAATGTTCGCCAAAACACAGTGCCCATTTACAACCCATGTTCCCTGTAAATCCTGAGTTTACAAGGCATGTAAATTCTACATAGTCCCACCTCCACAGTAAATCAAAAGGAGCAGAATTTGCTGTAGGCCAGTAGCTACTTCATAATTCTCTGCAGGATGTTTTGCTAAAAGAAATCCTCCAGGAGAATGTGCCCAAGAGAGAAAAAAAAAAAAAAAAAAAGAAGAAATCTCTGAAGAATGGCCTATTAGATTTCCATTTTTGTTTGTAAACTTCTGTATTTGTACATTCTTATAATCCACAGTCTCAAAGGACTTGTTTTTAAACATTTTTGAGATATATGGGCTGTGAGCCAGGATGTCAAACCTCTACCTTAATAATTTTTTTAGTGTTAAAAATAAATAAATAAATACACCTGCATCAATGCTGAAAAAACCCAGAACATAAATGCTGAGGTGGCTTGGGTGAGCCAGGGAAAATGTCCCTAGTTTTCACAGAATGTTCTTGCTTACAAAGAATGAAAATGTTATATAAATAAAGGGCATGGTGATTTGTCTTACAGAGATATGTGAGTGCATTGTACCCCTTAAAAATAATAATCACCTCCAAATTTCTTGTGATTTGGTTTCTTACTTCTGCTCTCTTCCACCTGGTTTTCCCTTAGCCTCAAGTGGCTCATATGTGCAATCAATCCCACTACCTTCTGTGATAGTTGTCTGGGTTTGGTTTTATTTGGGGGTTTGGGGTTTTTGAAGGGGAACGAGGATGGGTTGGGTTTTGTTGGGTTGTGTTGGGTTTGTGTGTGTGTGTGTGATGTGTTTGGGTTTATGGGTTCGTTTGCCAAGCTTCTGTTTGTTTGGGGGTTTGGTTTTTTGTGTATGGAGTTCTTTTCTATTTCTTTTGTTGTCATTTTTAAGGGTTTTTTGTGGTTTATTTTGTTTATTATTATTGTTTCCCTCCTATTTTTTTCTTCAGAAAAAAAAAATAGTTTGAATAATAAAAGAAGGAGGAAGGTAATGTACAGTTGAGTTAGGACCTGAATGGAATTGAAATACAGAGATGGAATGAAGGTAATTTCTGTCTCTCTGGGTGTTGCCTTGGTCTCTATTTCTTATGTCTGAGGAGTAAAAGCAGGAGGGAACTGGTGTGGCCAGCATGTAAAAAGACTTAGGTGGGGTTTTTTGATAGAAATGCCTTTGGGTACTCACCCGGGAGATGTAATGAATGTTCTGAAGGTTTCCAGCTCGTGTTAAACTGAAGTCTGCACACCCAGTCAGGAGTTTGCTTCTAACCCAGCTCTGGTTTTTATTAAATACTGAGAAAAAGGGTGAGGAAAAGGTGCTGTGGTCTTTACAGATGCATACATTGATTTTAGGGTTTTGTTTTCTCCCTGTAGTGATACTGTTCACCTGTCTTTCAGCTGCATGGAAAAACAGCCAGTTTTATTCTGCTGCTGACATCTCTTACCCAGCAGTTTCACCTGCTGGCAGAGCTGGGTCTCAGGGAACCCCTGCCAGCTGCATATTGCAAATAAACATTATGGATTTTAATGAGCAGTTCCATGCCCACATAAATCAGCTGTCTGGAAGCAATATTGCTGCTGCCGCCCTTTGGTTCAGAGGAGATTCCAAACCACAAATCTCCTTATCCTGCAAGGATCATTCTCTGGTACACACTTTGCCAGCATCACTAATTGGTGATGTGAAAGGAGGTTCCTGTATGTTGGTGATAAATAGATCATCTGCCATATAAAGTAGTCTGGTTCAAACTCAGAACCTGCTTGCAAAAGAATAAATAGGTTCATCAGCTACTTTACAATATCAGATTTTCTAATCTCTAAGCCAGTCCTTGAACCTTTTGCTGTAATTGATTTTATTCTTCCTGTGGTTGCATAAAGTAATTGTCTTCCTTTTTGCTATTAAATCACTTTTTTTCTTTTTTTCAAAGCATCAGTTTCTTCCTCCTTATTTCTCAAGGGGCTGCAGTCAGTTTTCATAAATGATAAATAAATCATCTGTAAAAATAATACTACCAAGTTTGTGATAGATCATGTTCAGGGGGAATAAAATAAACCCAACCCCTGCACTGGCAATGCTGTCAGCGATGGGAGAATGATGTGTTTTGTCATCTGCATGAGCTGTGGTGGTTATGAAGGGGAATCACAGAATCCTAGAGTGGTTTGGGTTGGAGGGACTTCAAAGCCCATCCAGGGCCACCCCTGCCATGGCAGGGACACCTCCCACTGTCCCAGGCTGCTCCAGCCCCAGTGTCCAGCCTGGCCATGGGCACTGCCAGAGGTCCAGGGGCAGCCACAGCCTGCCCACCCTCCCCGGGAACAATTCTTTCCCACTATTTAATCTAAACCTGTCATGTTTTGTTTCAAAACCATTCCCCCTTGTTCTGACACTATCTGCCCTGAAAAATAGGAGTCCTTCAGCCTGTGTCAAGAGAGCAGGAGGAGCTAGGGAGCAGGGGAGGAAGTCTGGGAGTTCCATTATGGGCACAATCTTGTGTCTCCTCCTGCCTTTCCCGATGACTGGAACCACCCAGTAAAGGAGGAGACGTGGCAGAGCTGTTTCCCTGTGCACTGGAGGCATTGCCAGGCTCCTCTTCAGCCCTGCAGGTTTCTTCAGGTCTGTCACCCATTTGCCCACCACAAACAGCTGAGAGTTTTCTCAGCTCATCCTTCTGAAGGCTTTAGGACCCTCTGGATTAAGGTGGGGTTGCCAAACAAGCAGTACAACTGCAACAATAACAGTCCAGGGGCATTTTTAAACTCTGCAGGCCCTTAGCTCAGCTTTACAGTTTTGCAAAAGTGGAGATTTCAGTTTTAAATATCCACCTTCCCCATTCTCAGAGGAGTTCTGTGTACCTGGTAGCAAGAAAATCAGAAACTTAGGTCTGTTTTTTAAAAAATGGCTCCCTAAGCAGCGATGGAGACAGCTCTGTGCTTAGTAGATTATTTTCACCCTCTGCCTGTTTAAAACCCCGGGTTGCTGCAGACAAGCCCATAACTTCAGCCTGTGCTAGCTGCTGCCAATGAGTTCAGCCCCTTTTTCTCATGAGCTTTTTGGAGGGTGGCAGGTCAGCAGCCTGGGGAAGCTCGGGAGCAGCTGGAAGGGGACTGTGAGGGTTGCTTCACTCAAGTCAGTTCTCTTGCAGCATTGCTTTGGATCTTCTCCTCCAGAAAGAACAGAACTCTGGATAACGATGGTGCAGCTTGTCCAACACCTTCTACAGTAATTTGGGTGAAAATGAAGTGCAGAAATTAGCTTTAAAACAGTTAACTCAGCTCTGGTAGCTTCTCAGGAGACCACTGGTGAATACAGCAAACTCTGCCGTGGACCTTTCCCACTGCCAGGTCCTGGAGCCGTGTGAGCTCCAGGGATGTGCAGGGACAGGTATTAGAGCTCATTGAGCACCTTGCCTTGTGTGTTAGTTAGCTCAGAATTTAATTCCAACCAGGCTTTCTGTGGTCTGCCTTCAAGGAAGCATCCTCTGAGCTTAGGGAGATCATCCAGGTACTGTCTGCTGAAGGGTGACTGCAGCAGGGGGTTAAACCAGAGTGATGGCACTGCCCTTCAACTCCGTCAGGGAAGGCTCCTGTCACTTGTGAGCTCTCTAATTTCATTACTCAGCAAGCTGCTGAAATTGATTTTGGTTCTCCAGCTGTTAGCAAGGGTAAAATTACATTTTTACTAGATTTCTGGCTTTCAGCAAATTAACTTGAAGCCAATCAGGATTCTTCAGGGACTATAGGAAGGCAAACAATTAGCCAAGCCATAAAAATCTAACTTAAAAAAAGCTGCCAAATACAAGGCCAGTTCTCTCTTTAAAAGTTTTATATCAGCATAGTTTTACTTATGTAAATTATTGGTGCAAACAAATATAGAAAAGGTCTTTGCTCCCTTTCTGCAGCATGAATTTTAATAATGATTTTATTTAATTAATATTAATTAAATAAATTAAATAAATTAAATTTATTTAATTAATATATTATTAATAATATTAATTTAATATTAATTTTCTCCAATTACTAGGAATATTTTGCTTTTAGTTCTTGTTAGGTGAACATTGCTGTAACCACTCACAAAATCTCTTCCAGATGATGCCTTTATGACTTGGGTTATTTTGCTGTCATGAGGTTTATCAAGTGTTACCTTATTCTTGTTTCCAACCTCAGAACAGCCCAGGATTTGTCAGTATGTATTACTTTGCTTCCATTCGTTCGCCTGCCTCCTCTGCTTAGTGGTATCTATCTTTATTTTGCCCTGAAACTCTTTTCCTCCTTCTTTTCCTTTGATTCTCCTTTGCTCTTCAGGGCATAGATGTACCATTTATTCTTGGCATCTTTTTATGAGCCTACTTCTGCAAGTGTCCCCTTCCTTAGCTGTACTCTAGAAAAGAAGAAATCAAAAATAATTTAGCAGCATCTCTGATGTAAAGGATATCCATGGGGGAAAACCTGCTTAACCCCATTTAAACACATGGGATAAATGGTTTGTTTATCCCGTGTACAGCAGGAGGTGGCACAGGCCAGGGGAGCGAGGCAGTCTGCTCTTGGGAGACTGCGGCTGGAATTCCAACCCGGGAAGGCAGGTTTGGGTTTCCCTTTCCTCTTGGGAGATGGCAGCTCCATCCCCAAGCCAGGGAGATAATGTCAGTGTGGCCAAAGATGCTCCAGAGCCGTTCAGCAGCGCGGGGCAGGGAATTCCTGGGACAATGGGAAATGGGACCCGCGGGGCAGGGAATTCCCAGGACAATGGGAAATGGGACCCGCGGGGCAGGGAATTCCCAGGACAATAGGAAATGGGACCCGCGGGGCAGGGAATTCCCGTGACAAGGGGAGCTGGGACGGGGCCGGGTACGGCTTTTTCTTGCATCAACAGCGGCACCTCGTGGCTTCTCGGGTGATTGCACACGGCGGGCGCTGCTGCCCTGCATCTCCCGAAAATTCCTTAATTCCTGCGATTTCACAGGAATTCCCGCCCGGGGATGGCCGCGGGACCCCTCTGCCGCCCGCAGCGCCGCCGCCTGCGGGATTTTCAGGGGAAGGCAAAGGGAAATCAGGTGTTTATCGGGTGTGGAGCGGGAGATGCTGGGTCCCCTCCTCCGCACGGGTGTCCCCGCAGTGCAGGGCACTGTGTGCCTCCAGTGCGGCGTGTTGGGTCCCCTCCTCAGTGCGGGGTGTCCCCTCAGTGCAGGGCAGTGTTCCCCCTCCTCAGCGTGGCCTGCTGGGTCCCCTCAGTGGAAGGAATGCGTCCCCGCTCATTGTAGGGTATCCTCAGAGCTTGTGCAGCAGCTGCCAGAGCACCTCGCCTTATACTGAGGCTTTTGGTGCCCCTGGAGTGCTCCTCAACCTCAGCTGTGTTTCACTGCTTTAGTGCCGACTCTAGGCAGTGTAAACTTAGGATAAACGAGTCTGGCCATAGAGATGGAGTACTCAAAGGTACATGGCCGCATAGGTCTTGTCAGAATTGGGCTGTAATCTGGTATTTTCCATGCTGAGAGGCCACGTGTGTAATTGCTTCATCCTTTTCCTTGGGACAGACATGTGCCAAGTACACTACTGACCCTAGCGCATAATTTTTTTCAGTAACAAATGAAAATAGAGGGGAAAGGAGGTATTTCAAAAGGAAACTTTCACTATAAACTTTACAAACTAAATCCGCTGATTCGGGAAAAGTGATACGTCCTGCTTCCTTCAAACTGTCACCTCCTGTTACGCACAAGATGTGACCTGTGAGCAGACACCTCCAGGACAAGGCAGATTACATCTGGGCACGTCAGAGGCTTCAGGAGCCACTCAGAGCCCGGCTAACCCTGACACGCTGCTGGATCTACCCCAGTCCTCCAGCATTTGTGCAGTAGTTACTGGCCCAGCTCCATGCCAAGTGAAAAAATGTGTGTGTTTAAAATCATACAAGTTCAAAGCTATTCCAGGCTGTCAATGCAGAGTGTCTGCTTGGCAATAGCAACACGAACAGATTCTTGTTGGTGCTAATTGGGTCGTTAATGCTGCCTCAGGCTTAGGAGCAGCAAACTGACCTGGGAGAGGGGCTGGGCTCTGTTCTGACTGCCAGCGCCCCCCTGTGTGAACCCACCCTGTCAGGGCCTCCCTTCCCTCACAGACCTTATCTCACACACTGACATTGTCCAGCCTGGGCTGGAGTGGGTGAATGATGACAGCCCAAAGGCTCTTCAGGCCTTTTTGCTCTGGATCTTTGGGGGCAGCAGAACTGGACCTGCTTCAAACTTTTTTATTCCCAGTATGCCCAGCAGGGCAACTTCAGTTGTGTGGGCCAAGAGAAAGAACCACTTCCAGCATTGTGGAGTCCACCCAAAGAACACCCATTTCTTGCCCTTTTTGAAATCAGAGGGTTCAGCAACTCTGGCAAGAAGCCATGGGGGAAAAGCAGTAACTCAGATGGGTCAGTCCCGGGCTGTTTCAGGTTGGACTGGTCACAAGGGCCTTGCAAGGTGGGGGAAAAACCAGAGGGAAGCTCTGGATCACCTGCTCCCAACAGCTTGCTCTCGCAGTTGGAAAATCTCTATTTGTGAAAATATTATTGTCTTCTTGCCTTTGACCAGTGATAGTTCCAGGACCTATTACATAAGGGAAATGGTTATCTCAATGGATAAATGCAAGCTGAGTACACAAGGAACAAAATTCTAGAGAAATATGGAACCAAATACATAAATGATATGTAGAAACCATAGATACCCTATCATAGATGCCATACGTATCCTGTGGTATTAACTTGTGTGTCCAGGAGAAAGGCAGAGCTTGGAGCCTGAAGAACAAAGTGAGTGGGTCTTTCCAGCTGTCTATGAAAAAGGGAAGGTCAGGAATGTACACCCATTCAGGTCAGTTTGCTTTTGTCATGTTTCCCAAGGTGATTCTCAGTTAGAAAATTAAAGCCGCTCATTTGGGGGAGGGTGGGAAATCAACCTTCTCCCAGTGGCTGTGCTCTCATCCAGAAAAGCTCCAGAAGGCTTTACGTAGTTCACAAAGTCCATCATGCATTAAGAGCAGCAAACAAAACTCTTCATGCAGGTAAAAGATGTGGTATCCAAGAGGTATAATAAAAACAAACTCTCTGGGTTTTCAAAGCCTTTGTATGAGATTGAGAGATGAAAAGAGAGTAGTCAATGCAGCTTAAATCAAGTTTGAGTAACCCAGAGAAGCAATGACAGCGGAGTTTTGGTTCCTATGGATGCTAAAGTGCTTCAGAGCCTTTCAGTTTAAGAAAATTGAATTGTGTACACCTCCACAAACTGTGCACCCAGCTGTGATAATTGTGTGTGTGTTTCACATTCAGAGCAGGTTAATGAGGAGTCAGGAGCTCCTGGAGGATGTCCCTGGGTGAGTGGATGCCTGGAGAGGAGAAGACTTTGGGGTGACCAAATTGTGACCTTCCAAGACCTGAAGGGAGCTTGCAACAAAGAAGGGCAGAGACTTTTTTCAGGGGCCTGGAGTGACAGGACGAGGCGGAATGGCTTCAAAATGACAGAAGGTAGGTTTAGGTTAGACATTAGGAAGAAATTCCTCCCTGTGAGGGTGGGCAGGCCCTGGCACAGTGTGCCCAGAGCAGCTGTGGCTGCCCCTGGGTCCCTGGCAGTGCCTAAGGCCAGGTTGGAGAGGCTTGGAGCAGTCTGGGACAGGGGGAAGTGTCCTGGCTATGGAAGGGGTGACATGGGCATGTAAATTTCTGCCAAGGAAAAATGTGTTCATAAATCCAGGGAGCCAAAGGAGCCTCTTCCATCTGTCTATCTGCACCAGTTGCACCCCAAATCTTTCTTTGAGGTTCCCTGCCTTGACAGCTCCTCTCAGGCAGGCACAGCCCAAGCCCTCCAGACTGGATGTGTTTATTTGCTTAGGAATTATCTTAATTGCAGGCAGACTGTGAGCTGGTCGGGCCCTGCATATCTTGACTCCAGAGCCATTGTCTCTGTCACCCTCCATGCTCTGGGGCTTCCTGGGGAGCCTTCTCTATGGCTGGGCCATCCTGAAGAGCCCGAGGGTACAAGACATGTAAACACTTGGGAAGCAAGTGGAAAATGCCACTAGGAAACAATGGGAGCCAGTTGCTGCTGGGGAAGCTGGGTGTTGTTACTGGGATCTTGCCCAACCCTTCACTTAACCCTGAGCCATTTCCAGGCTCCAGAGACCTGCCTGGGAACACGAAGGGCTGGTTCCTTAGAGGACTCTACAATGCAGCATTGGATCTGACAGCAAAGACAGATCCTCCTGTGCGCAGGGCCAAATCTCAGCAGAGAGCAGTTTCTTCTTTTGCTGAAGACCAAGGTACCCATTCTCTTCTGTTGCTGAGAAAACATTCCTTTAGAAAGGACCCAGGCTGCCGTGTGCTCTTGTGAGTGGCTCTCATGAGCTGGAATAGCAGCACCAAGTCTCTCAGCTGATTGCAGAGGACAGGAAGGGAGTTTTCTTGCAGATGTGTGACTCTTACAGAGGTTGCTTTACTTTAGCAGCAGCTCTGTTCCACTCACTCAGTGTGTTTGTGTACATCCCCACTGGGGTCACTCCAGTCACATATGGGTGTGAACGCTGCTCAAGGGAAGGACCCCTGCCCGTTTGAACCATTCCTTCTCTTGCCTGTGGCAGGAGCTGGGCAGGGCTGTGCTGCAGAGTTCCTGAGCTCCACAATCAGCCTGTGCACAGCCCTGAGCTCTGCAGGCTGGGCTGTGCCCTCTCCTGAAGGCACAAGCGGGGTCACCTGGTGTCCCTCAGGAGCTCTGATGTGTCCCTGGGATCCCTTGGTTCACACCAAGGCTCTGGAAAGGGACACAGTGACCGGAGATGCGGATACATCATCTCGTTCTGTGACATTAGAATGCAGTCATTGGGATGATGCTCAGCCATAAATAACCAAATATTTGAAAGCATGAGGAACACCTTTCAATTCCTTATTTAAAAAACCCAAAAAATAACCAACACTCCTCCCCCCCCAAAAAAAAAGAAAAAAAGAAAAAAGAAAAAAAGAAAAAAAAAAAGACAAAAAACCAAAACCAAAGATTATCTCCTTAGACTCCGAGAAGGAGAAGCCCAGAACTAGTTCCCTCCCACCCCCAAGAACTTTGATTCTTACTGAATAGGAAAGTATTGCATCTTTCCATCGTGTAATTCGGACTCCTGAACCCATTGGCATTTGTTTCCATCTCACATATCCTCTCTCCTCTGTGCAGTACATGTCAGCCCAGCTGTGCACCCCAGATGATGGTGACAATGATGGTGACAATCCCACTGCGGGCTGATTGAGCTAGCACTGCCGCAGCTCCGGGGAAGGAGCATTTTTCTGTGTTTCCTTCCCACCCTGGACGCAGGGGCATGGTGCCTGTCGGTGTTTCCTGAACGTGAGCAAGGGGAATGGAGGGCAGATGGGCAGGAGAGAAGTGATTTATGGTTCTGAAAAGACACGATGAGCCATCCACGACTCTGACCCAATCTTCAGCTGGTGACTGCGAGTGATACTTCCTGGCATTTATTAGTACCCCCAGCCTCTGAAAATGTCACTGTAGCAACCAGGCAGGCCCTGGGGTGCCTCCCACCCGCAGGAAAATGCTAATCTCCCCTCAGCCTTCTCCTCCCAAGGCCACAGTCAATGGCTCGCTGTGATTCAGCTGCCAAAGGATGTTCCTACGAAAGTCTGCTCACGCCCTGTAACATTTTTTCTGTTAACTAAATATAACACGGTTAATAATTCTACTGACTTGAGGTAAATGGCTGTAATTATTTTTTACAGAGTCTCTGCTTGGGATCCTGTATTATAATCTAGCTTCAAAAAGAGACATTTTTTCAAGTATGTGTCCCGATGCCATATTGTACTGTGGTGCTACATGTTTAAATCAGTTGGTGGCTGAGTTTGGACAGGGAGCTTCTAAGCTCCTGTACCACACGGGGGATCGACGACCCCAGTTTAGGGTTTTCGTTTTCACTGCAGGATCTAACCTTTTGCACTTCTGCATCCTTTTGGGATCTCGCATCCCTTGTGGTGCTGTGGGCCCGTGTGCCTGCTCTGAAATAAAGCACAGGTGCTGTTCTACACCCAGCTGTTATTCGTCAGAGAGACTCCTCTGCAGTCTCTTGTTCACATAGGAGCTAGTAAAAAACAATTTCACACCTGATCGGGCATTTAATTTTACAGTATGTCTAAGAAACTGCAGAGAGCTCTTTTTCTACTCTCTGAACACACTGAAGATCAGCTGTCTTGGGTCTACTCAGTCATCATGCCATACTAATGCACTTTAATACCTTCCAGACAGAAGCTCACATTTAGCAAGCTCCAAAGAAGCAAGGTCCCTAAAGAATTGCTGTAATTCACATCCCCAGTGTTCACTTGAAAAGTACAAAACTGTATGTCTGTGATTCTTTTAATTATTTTGTGCACTTTCTTTTAGAGAAAAATGGGTTCAGGTTTTATCCTTTCTCAGAATACCTGATTCAACATCCCAGAAAGGAAGAATTTCCATGAGAAGGTGTTCCTTAGTGTGTTATTAACTCTGGAGCACTTGCCCTGGTGAAGGAATGAGAATTAATTGGCTGGTTGTGAGCTGAGAATGCTGGCAGAGGAGATTCTTTGTCATGTCAAGGGCGATAAGTTCTGATATATTACACAGTGGTGCAACAAAGGGGCAAAGGAACTGTGCCGTGTCGGGTAATTGTAACATCTGAACCAGTGAAATGGCTCTGTACAGGCATGCTGCTCTCCTGCTGGTGTGAATGTTTTCAACAGGGGGAACGCGGTTGCTGCTGAAGCCTGGTCCAGGAGAGCCCACAAACACACAGGTTAAAGGGCTGAAGTTAATTTGGCTCATTCTCAGTGCCAAAAGGCCGTGTGGGCCCTGCCTCTGGTGGGTAAGCAGTGTCTGGTTTGGGCAGGATACCCATGTGCAGTTACACAAGCCTTGCTCTGGCAGAACAGCTGCAAACTGGGGAATGCCAGAGGAGCAGGAACACACCCAACCCCATCCCTGTCCTTCACGGCTGGGGGATGTGACCCCCTGTGCTCTGCCGGGAATGCAGGGATGCCCTCTGCCAGCCCAGGGCCAGCCCTAGGGGCTGACTGCTGCTTCCTAAAAGTCAGGAGCCAGCCCCAGATGAAAAGAAACAGGAGGGACAACTGAGTAGCTCGAGGGCAGGGAGGCAAAGTATCTGGAGCAGCTGAGAAATGAGCCTGTGGGATAAAGGTTAACTGGTCACAAAGAGGAGACAGGAGCATCTTAAATCTTTAGCAGAGAAGGGGCCTGCCCTGAGCACAGGATCTGCACTGGCCTGGGGGAACATGAAATCCATGTCAGAGATACCAAGGAGTTGAGCAAAACAGAGCCTGTTTTCTCTGTAGGCCATCATCACACTGAAGAATTTACCTCCCTTTCTGATAGTGTCAGCCCTGAGACACTGAGGGGAAGCAAAAGCACATGACATTCTTGTTCACATTTCTTCCCCGCATAGTTTTAGATGAACATAAATGTAACTAAAAAGACCATAACATTGCAATGTGTATTCTGGGGAAACATAAAACTGAGCTCTGGGAGATAACTCCTGCCTTGCCAATAAGCAAGCTGTGACAATATTGACTGTGCTGCAAACAGCTCAGCTATTCCAGTGTCCTTGCAGAAAGATGAGGGCTCAGGCAGAGGCTTTAGCCATGTTTAAATTGACCACCTCAGCGTGGGCATGTGGGCATCTCTGTTAGCACACGGGTTGGGCAAGGTCAGGTGGGTCGGACTACAGGTGCAAATATTTTTCCACAAAAATGAAATAAACTTTTTGATGAGTGCCATCAGCAAAAATGTGGAGTTTTGGACACTAATTTGGCAAATGGATTGTATACAATGTTGGAGTTTTGTTGTTTTTTTTTCAAAACTACAGATGGCACAAAACAACAGTCATGTCTAATGGTAACATGGAACTAGATAAAGGCAGCCCAAGGTCGCACCCTGGCTACTTCCTAGGCTTTTCATAAGTACTTTGACATGAAATTGAAGTTCACTGAGATTCACTGATGAGAACCCATTGAATTCTCCTTCACTCATCAGATGACAGATGGCTCTGTGGGCACGAAGGAGGGATGGAGGCATGTTCACATAATGAAGGTGCAGTTCAAGGAATCTTTTCTCATTTCTCCTCTTGCCCCATTCCAGTGTGACACAGTATCTCAAAGGTTTCCTCTCTGTGAGCAGGAGATCTGCTGGGGAGGGCTCTCCTCAGCCAGCTGGTGACTGAGCACGGTGCTGACCTTTCCTCTCTGCCGGTAGAATCAGACTCAGAGCCCTTCCGGGGATTGATTTCCAGGGCTCCTCATGTTTAGAAGTTGTGAGATTTGACAAATTGTTTGCTTCCCCCGCTGGCTTTATCAGTAAAACTGTCCCAGTTTGACTGAGTGCCAAGCTGGTTTTTGTAATCCCAAGTGATGGGAAATGGACCAGAGACATTCTGATTGAATGGGTGAGGAGATTCACTAATGAGCTAGGAGACAGTAATCAGTAGCACTTGCAGAATGCTTATGGCTTGTGAAAACTGCACAGATTCTAGTTTTTTAATATTATATTAAAAAATCCTAATTGTCTGGAGGAACTAGTATTAAAGATTAGAACAGTTTTTTGGAAGTTTGCCATAATAAAGATAATAATGAAGATTATTATTATCAATTTTTAAAGCTTATTCAAGATGTCTACAATCTCTCTCTCCATGTCCACTTATGGTAAATTAAGGGAATAATTTTATAGGAGGTTATAACTAATTTTAGTCATATAATTATTAATTCCTTTTTTTCCTTCCCATTTTCTGCATCCCTATGATTAAACATTAAATAGAGAATGTTTAAACATTCCCGTTGGAAAAAAACTGTGTCATGTGGTGGGACAGGAATGTGAAGCTCTCCATTTCTTATCGTACTTTATATAATCCTGCTTCTGGGCACAACAGAAGTTTATCCAAAACCATTGGTGTGCCAATACTGGTGGCATTTCCTAATGGCTCACAAGGATCAATCAAAGGTTTTTAATGCTCCCAGCTAGAGCCAAATGCTGCCCTCCCTTTACAGGGAGCTGTGTGAGATCACAGAACCTCCTTTTACTGTTTCAGCCGTTCTGGTGACACTGAGAGGAAAACTGAGCTCATGGATTAGTATTTGTGCCCAACCAAGGCTTCACCTGGACCAGTCCAGTGTGCCCTTATGGGAAATATTTAATAATTCAGTTGATTGAAGGTGAAATATTCAGACAAGAAACGAGAGCATATTTTGACCTGCTATAATCTTTTTTTCATATTTTTTAGTACTGACCATTGCTGTGGTGTTGGAGGGGCCTCCACCTTTGAACGGTTCCACTCCAGACTGTAATAGAAGTCTGACTCCTTTTGGGATATCTGTTGCCATGCCTCATGTGTGTGCTTCCTTTTTGCTATTTGATTCTGAAATCAGTCTCACACCAGGCATCCACTGGCTGTGCAAAAAATCCTACCACTGTAAAAGGCTGTTGGAAAAATAATATTCACTAGTGCTTAGCAGAACTTTGCAGAAGTTGGTGCTCATTTGGTAAGAAGCTGACCCTGTGTCTTATGCATTCTTTATTAATACCTGATGTGGACTCTTCACACAGAATCAGTTTGGTTTGGGCACTGAACCAGTTTGGTTTGTTTACTGAATGGGTTTGGTTTGGGCACTGAATGGATTTAGTTTGGGTACTGGATCAGTTTGCTTTGGGTACTGAACGGGTTTGGTTTGAGCACTAGGACAGAGCATTTGGATGTGGAGGGTGCCAAACATCCCCTGGTCAGTAGAGGAACAGTTCCCACCCACACCCTGAGTGTTGGTGTGGGCTGAATGCTGCTATGGCAGAATTTTGCTCACAGTGCTGGATGCTGTGAGCAATAATCTCATGAGCTCCTTGTGAAAGAAACTCCTTTCCACACCTATTATTCTGCAGAATAAAGTCAGTATTCTCCTAGGCTTTGTCATAGTGAAACAAAGGCCGTGCAACTAGAAATAACAACCATTCATGTATGTGCTGTGGATGAGGGAATTATGCAGGTTTATAACCCTCTTCTCAAAGAGGGTAAAATACTTAATAAAACTTAATAAAATATTTTGTTTGATTTTCGAAAATAAAGTAATTTTAGCATGTAACTTGTTTTGTGTTTGTACTGTAGCCAGTCAGAATAATAGGTTAAAATGTTTTAGTTGGTGCTTTTTATAAGTTCTGCCTTCACCTGTCTTCCAGTTAACCCCCAGTTAAACCACTGGAGGGCAGGATAGAAACAAAGGAAAGCTGTCTTCAGAACAGGACCGGACCTGGTTCACAGATTTGTGTGCACAGGACACAGAATTTATCTTCAATACTCTGCAGCTCCACTTCTACTCATTATTACAGTGAAATCTTGGCACAGATAATTAGAGGGGAAGTCTGTTTGTTCGGAATAAGAGTCAAAAGTTTTTATTTAGCAATAAATAATTAAATCATTANGGACTCTGGTCACAGAATATATCATATATATCACAGACTCCAGGAACAGTTTGAGTTTGAAGGGACCTTAAAGATTATCTCCTTCCAATTCCCCAGCCTGGGCAGGGATGTCAGACAGCAGCTCAGGTATATTGCAAGCCATGGAGCAGAGGAAACACCCCCACGTTTAAAACCCAGAAGCATCCCTTGGACAGCAGTGTAAGCATTGAATGCTGGCACCACAAACAGCCTTTGGGAGACAAAAATAGGTGTGCATTTTGGAAATTCACCTTGTTTCTAGAAAACACAGAAACTGGACAGATTGATAATTTTCCGTAGTTGCACAAATAAATTGTATATCTTGTAATAAATATCAACATTTCATGCAATAATCCCAGGACAGCTGTAGGAATTCTCTGGTCTCAATGTAGTTGGTAGTTTCTCTGTCATGTTCCAATTATTTATTAGCTAAAAGAGTAAGGTGCTATATTGAAGTGATCTCCATGAGCTGTTGGGGGGCAGGTTTTTGTGGGCATTTTTGATTGGTTTGCTGGTTTGGTTTCTGTTTGGTGGCAGTAGTGGTGATGGGGGGTGCTTGTGTCAAGTGAAGTAGAAGGAAGCTCAGGCCCAGCTGGGCAATGAAGTTTTTGGGTAACATAATTTTCCTCTATTACATTTTAAATAAAAGAGAAAAAATGTCTAGACTGGGAAAATAAGTGGGGTTAGAAGGTGCCTCAGGTGCTGAGTGGTAGTAACCTCTGTTTAATCAGCACATACGCCAGGGACAGAGCTGATCCCTTTGCTGAGTGCTTCCCTTGGTCTAAGGGAGAGCAAGGCCTACTCTGACTTTCAGTGGCTTTACAAGACCTTGCCTAATTTATTTCTAGGCTGTGTTTAAAACATGATGGTTAAGGTTTGTAAACTGTTTACAGTCCCACCTGCTTCCCTGCCGGGTCTCCATGCAGCTCAGTGTCTTCCCTGAGACTGTTTCACTATTTTGGTGCCACTTTGATCTGGGGCTTAGTGCAGGTGAGCTGTCAAGTGGCTGGAAGAGAGGTCAATCCCAGTGAAAACGGATCCCATGTGAGCTCCTGCCTGCTGGTGTTTATCTCCAAACAGAAGCGCTCCTTTATGTCCAGGACAGCTCTTAGAGAGGGGCTGAGGAACTCTGCGTCTGCCCTGTCAGGGCAATCCTGAGGCAGATGCCAGCCAAAAAGAGAAGCTGATGAAAAGTTTGATGAGCAGATCAGCTGCAGAGACACCCCACCTGCACCTGGCTCACTCTGCTTGTCCCAGGTGAGGGCCAGGTTCCCAGGAGCTGTCCCCAGGCACAGACAGGGACCTGCACAGATTTCTGCCTCATTTTCCTGCTGCTCTTACCTAACCCTGTGTTAGCAGCTTATGTTTCTGTCTTTCATTTTACATGCAATGAAAGCATATTTTCCTTAGGCAGATAATTCTGTGCTTCTGGAAATTCTGCTTCCATTCTTAGCAACCTGCCTGCTTTTGACAAATTAAGAATACCAAGGGAATATAACAATGTGTTTTCTTTGTGGTGAAGACAGCATTTAAAGTACAGAACAGCTATTAAAGACAGTAAAAAAATGCAATTTTTATGTTTTCCAATTTTTATTATGGTAGGCAGGTAGTTTCATGTTAGAGATAAGCCTATCTGTAAGTGCAATAATTACTCTTTAATTAAGATAATTATAAAAACAGGAATGTAAATACTCAAGGTATAGTATGCCTCAACATTTTTTCCCTTCATATTATCCACAAACTTATCTTGCATACCTAAACTCTGTTTTTACTTGATGATTACAACACCATATGCTCAAAACTGAAAACAGAGTAAGCAATTAAACTGTATGTAGACTGTTAAGTTTAATAGCTGAGAAAGACTTTTTGTTGTAATTTTCCTAATTTCTTCAACCGTTATCTTTTTGTCTTCTTTTCTAAGGAACTGGTGGGATTCCATCAGGGTTCACAAAAATCCTTGGTCAAAGGTAAGAGACCTCCCTAGTACTGCAAAAAGCAGTAGCAGAGGGTGAATTCTCATTCCACAAGCAGGTGAGAAATGTTATGAGTGCCCCAGCTGCAGGAAGAGTGTGTATTATGAGACCTCAGAGGCACCAACTATGAACCAGCAATTGGGCCAGTCCAACTGCAGCAGCTCTGCTGCTGCTGGAATTGGTCATTTCATCTGTTCTGGTAAGTCAGAACAAAATATGAACCTCTTGTGTGTCTTCTTAATAGATAAATCCATGGAACACAAATGTGCAACAGCAAATCTGCACCATCATTCTATTCTGAGCAAAGACAAACTAAAGCAATAACCAGCTCTTTATAGTCACAGTCCATTATTCCTAGGCTTGTTTCTGTTCACTGCACAGTGATGAACAGAAGTTATTAGAGAATGATGGCAGTTTTGTGATTTTATTTTATTAGTTTTTGTAATAAAAAAGGGAAATCCTGCGTCTGGAATTAATGGTGTGGAGAAATACTCATGTATCCAGCTGCTATCTTGTCTCCTTATGGAAGGTTCTTTCTGTGCTGCAGAGTCCCATCCTGTTTCCCTTTGAGTCTCTCTGTGCTGTTCCCTGCTAGTAAGAATGATTTTTCTGCATCAGTTGTTTAATTCTGTTTGTTCCCCTTTATTCAGGTGTGTATGACACTGGAGAATGTGACATGGAGGGGATCAGTGTCATGAATCCACAGAGCTGAGGTTTCTGGCACAGTGTCTGAGATGTTGTAGGAGAGTGTTTCCAAATACTTGGAAGCTGTGCTGCACATTCATAATGTTCTATTATCACAGTTTGTCTCTGAGCTTTGCCTGTGCTTGTTTCAGACAAATGCAGCGCTGGTGTGGGAGATGAAGGCTCCGGTGCCAACACTTCTCTTATGCACAGTGGTGCAGGAAATCCCCGTGTCTCCTGAGCTCCCATGAAAGCTCTTGGACTCTGAGGAAAATGAAAGGTGATAAAGACACACAAGGAAGAGAAAGCAAAACTAAAAGTAGCACCTGGATGACTTTGCTGCCTTTCACCTGTTACAGGACAGCAGTGACTGTTTGCTGTTCTGCTGGGCTGTGGGACCAGAACATCTTCGTGGGCTTGTAAGACACCAGATGAATCTGGAGAGGATGCTGAGTGCCCCCAGTGCCTATTGGAAAGGGAGACTGTATCAAGTCAGGTACAGATAAGCTCTCAATATCTTAAACAGCCACAGTTATCTGGTGATTTGTCCAAACTGGGACACTCAGGGTTAGGTCATGAGCAAAGTGTAAATTCAGTGAGGAGAATTGCCACCTGTACAGAATTAGCAGAGAATCAATGGGGCATTTATTGCACTTTAACAGGAGCAAAAGGTGTGTCCAAAGTCACTAATTTAACATAATGCAGCTTACTTTCCTGTTTGGTCTCTGGGAGCTCAGTCCCACTGGGAAGAGCACTGAAGTTCTGTGAGATGGAGAGTCCAAGCTCCAGTTCTGCAGAGCTTAGAGGATGCCAGACAACCATTGACCTCAAGGTCTCACTTCCAGCATTGATGGAAAAGTAATTTTGGCCACTTTACATAGGTTAGAGATGATACCTGCAAATGAAGGTGTCTCTGATGGATGATGCAATGACCCAGGGAAGAATTATAATGTATTTTCTTGGGAAAAAACACCCCCAATTTGAATTGAGTGCACCTGGTCACAGGTCTGTGTGTATCAGCAATTCAGAACCAGTGCATGGCCACTCTGAGCTGTCCAACAGCTCTTGGGATGGGATTGTATCAGTAAAGGCTTCCCTTGACTTCAGGCTATTTGGATTAAGATTTAAGATTACATTAACTCCTTTGGTTAATGATATGTTTAATGGATTTTTTTTAAGGAAATTTTCTTTAGGAAAACACTCTAATACTATACTTTATTAAAGACAAAATAAGGAAATATTCCACATCTCCAGAGGGTCTGGCTCTAGGAAGTTCCCAGTCTTGTCACTGCTTTGGTGAGGGTAGAATGTTCCTGAACAAGTTATGGTGGTGAATCCCAAATAATTCTTTGAGGCTTGGGGAGGCTCTTAACTTGCTAATCAACAAGGAAGATGATCAGTGTCCGTCTATTCATTAGGAGAGTCTTCAGACTCTGCACTAAGCAACTCTTCCTTGGAGCAAACTGGTCATCCTAACTTTGTAAAGAAAATGAAAGAAATGGTGGAATCCCAGATGAGCTGGTGAGCTGGAGCTGGTCCTGGCCCAGAGGGACGCATGTCCCCACAGTCAGTGCCCTGCTGCTGCCTTTGCTCTCTGACATTCACAGAATGCCACAGCTTGTCAGGATGTGTTCAAGGCAGGAACACGGGAAGGGGGAATCTTTTCCAGATCAAGATAATCCTCACAAATTCCAGGGGCAGAATTCTTGAAAACCAAGTGCCGGGGCAAAATGGTAACCTAATCATATTCTGGAACTTTAAATCAGAGGAGAGAATTTGCCAGCAAAGTACAACATGCAAAGTTTTGAATAATGTCAGTTAAGCAATCTCTACTCTGTACATCCAGGCAGACAAATGGGGCATCTGTAAAAGCAGACAGCAATTCTAAATGGCTCCAGATTGGTAGTGGCAACCAATTTTTAAAGGAAATTTAGTGAGTTCTGTAAGGCAGGTCATTCTGGATGCTGTTTGCAGAGCACAGTTATCCCAATTTAACCATTACTATGTCACTAAATGGCTTTTCTACTGGTACTCTTTACAAAACAGCCAAAAATAGAATGGTGCCAAGAAGTGTGGGCTGTGTGGTGTGGCACTTCCAGCTCCATGTCAGGACAGACAAAATTGCTCTGGGTAAACCTTGCCTCTTCTGGTGTCCTTGATGTCCTCTGAGGGTATAAAGCCAAAGAGCTTCACATGTTAAGGCTCTTATTAAACCAAAGAATGAGCATAATTTTTGTGAGGTTGCATTGTTCTGCAGTAAATGACCTAAATCAATAAACTTGATGTCTCAGGCAGGTATTGTGCCCAGGACATCCTTCTTCATCATTTTAGGGCTTGTTAAAGAAGTAGTATCTGGAAGTCATGCCTTTTATTGAATGGAAGAACACAAAAGGTCCCCATCAGACAGCTCCTAAGCTGGACATCAGTGCCATTGCTACTCTTCTGTCCTCAGGGGAGATGTCCATCCATCTTGTGTAAGTGCAATTGTCTCTGTGACAGTGCAGCCACCTTAAACCTTTGCAGCAGGTTCACTTCCAGTTCAACAGGATAACTGATCAGCAAGGGTACAGCAGGCAGGTGGAAGTAGTCTGGAATTTTCCTGAAAGGAAAAAGGATTAAAGAAACTCGGGTGGATGTGTTGGACTGCAGCTCCTTCCCTATAAGTTCTTTGTAATATTTGTGGTGGTGATGTGATTGGTATCTAACTGCTGCAAGCCTTTAAATAGAATACCAAAATGGCCAGCAGCTCACTTTCTAACAGTCTGGTTGGATAATTTATTTTCCTTCAATTGGACATCTCTTCAGGTACTGGTAAATGTATAGAACATCCTGTTCCTTGATCATTTGTGCTTATGTTTCTTCTTCCAGTTTTCATTTGGGATTAATTCTGCAATATGTGTCTCAGTTTTAGGGTCCTTCACTGCATCCTCTCTCCACAGTAAAGAGGGAGAATGGGAGTCTGGATGGACACCTGGCTGTACCTGATACCCTGTGCACAATTGGAATGAATTCTGGTCACAATTTATTACTTACCCTGATGTTTACCAAATGAATGATCTCTAACAGGGATTTTGTGATGTGAGCTCTTGAATTCTGTTCCTCAAGGAGTCCTGGGTCTGCCTGGGAGTGCATGCAAGTTGTTTTCCTCCTTATGCTTTAATTTTATTTTTTGTAAATTGGGGTTCCATGTGAATCTCTGTCATAAAGCTGTTATTCCCCTGTTGTCAGCAATAGTCAAGTCCAGCAGAGTAAAATGCTGATTGCTAATTTCTGTCAAACGTCTCCACATTGTATTTGTAGGGTAATGCTTTGTCCTTGTATCCTTTGCAATAGCACAGGAGAGGAGAGTCAGATTTCACCCTATACGGGCAAAACTCCTTGGGGCAGGAAACACTGGGAGCTGATAAATCCAAGGAAATGCTGTTAATTTCCTTATCTGAGGAGTGCCATTGCCTTTGTCTGTCTGAGCTGGGTGGGGCTCTACTAATGCCGGAGTGTCCCAGAGCCTGGAGGAGGACACACCGATTCCAGGTACTGCAGGAGGGGTGGCAGACCCGGGCAGGCTTCGGGGCTGCAGTCTCTGATTCCTTCCCTGACTTCTGTGCCAGAATTGACTCCCCTGACCGTGTGTGAGCACTGCCAGCCTGGCAGAAGCCTTTCCCAGCTCCAGCTGCAGTGGCAGCAGCTCCAAGCACTACCACTCCAAGGGGGGAACGAGGGATCCGTGCCAAGAGGCAAAGCATTGATTAATGGGCTTGAGAATTAATCCACTTTTTAAAGCCTGGTTGGGAAATGATTCAAATCGTATCCCTTGTAGATTGTGTATTTAATAGGATGATAGGAAATGCATGCAATGTAAAATAAAGTTTAGGGATATAATAATAAGTAAATTGAGGTGTTCTGCAACTTTGATGTAATCACCTAAATACCACCTGGATTTACACTTCACAATTCACAGGAATCCTTGGATCAATAGCTTTGTGCATCTTGGGGCAGGAATGCTATGATTTGCTGAAAGATAGAATTGGGAAACAACCGATGTCCCCAAACCCTTTCTGAACTCCAGAGATTGCACAGGAATGTGACCACAAAGGAAACCAGTACAAAGTTCCCAGTGGAACACTCACAGCCTGGTTTCACTACCCTGGGCTTTTGTGCAGGTCTCTTGCATCCTGAGGTGAGTTCAAGTTTACTTTTATATAAGTACTGACCAGTCAAGTCTTAACTAACTTCACAAAAGTAATGCAGAAGTAATTAAAGGTCTCTGTTGTTCATCTTTCTGCCTCTCCCACCATGCTGCTGACATTTCCATGTCACTTGGCTAATTAGTCTTGAATTTTGTTGTTTTAAAAGACCCTTTTGTTAAGTTTTTATTTTGTAAAAAAATAATTATTAGGAATTCTTTTACTGTTTCAATGTCTGTCATGTGTTCCTCCAGTAAATAACTTTAAAAAATCAAATATTGATTTATATGTTTGGCTTCCCTTTTTTCTATACAAGAGCAATGATTTCACTTAGCTATTATGATGGATAAAACTTCAGAGATAATTAAATACATTAAATCCCTAAGGGAAGACTTACTTCAGTTCTGAACTATTCAGACTTGAAAGCCTTTGGAAAGTGTTAAACCCACTATGATTTCAATATTGTGACTTAAAAAGCCCAGAAGACCCTCACAGAACAGATGCAGTGCAAGGAACTCTTGTGTGTTAAAGGCATTTTCCTGATTTCCAACAAAACCAGCAGCAGAGCAACTGTTGTGTGTTTTATGAAAACCTTTCATATATCCATAGTAGCTGAATAAGAACTTGGACTTCATGCACTTTTTGAAATGATGCACACCTGTGGCCAGGTGCTGAGAGCCTGGTTTGCCATGGTATTGGGGCTGCCAGGTTTGGCACTGCTTGGGAAAGCCTCCTTGGTTGTGTCCGTTGTCCCTGCCTTGCTTTCTCCCAGCCATTCATTTTCCTGAGCAAGAACAAGAAAAATGTTTAACTTTGCCATCCTACTGCATTTCCCATCCTTGGCAGTGTCCAAGGCTAGGCTGGACAGGGCTTGGAGCACCCTGGGACAGTGGGAGGTATCTCTGCCCATGGCAGGGGTGCCACTGGATGGGCTTTAAGGTCCCTCCCATCCCAAAGCATTCCGGGATTCTCTGATAACAAGTTAATAATTCGAAGTGTAGATATTTAGGATTATTATCAGTGTATTTAGCACACAGCTGCAGAGAGCATCAGGTATCTCCTGCATATTCCACTTTGTTCTGGATTGATTTAGGACTTAATGTTCCTGTTAATGCAATTGTCAGCTGTTGTCACCTGAATTAGTCAGGAGATACTGAGCCAAGGAACCCTAACTAGAGAACTCCAGGAAATCATTACCTGGGGTGAATTGCACTATGAATTATGTTTAAGTCAAAATATGAATTTTTATTTTTATACATAAAAAAGTATTTTTCAACTTCAGCTAAAAATTTGGAATAAGAGGCAAAGCCTGAAATTTCATGAAAAGGGCAAAAATTCACACACATAAAATATTAACATTCCACATGAAAATTTAATATACATCCAGACTGCAATAGAGAAGGGGAAATTGTGCCCCTGTGTGAGGGTGTCAGCATCTTCCCTGAGTCAGGATTATTGCCCTGCAGCAGGGCTGGGCCTGGGGCTCTCTCTGGGACTGGAGTCCCTGTCAGCAGAGCCCCATCCAGCCTTGGGATCCATCCTGCCCAATTTCTCCTGGCAGTGGTGATCCAGCCCTGGAGGACCAAGGGGTGGATGAGAGAAGCCCAGGTTTGGCTCCAGGGCTGGAATGGTCACAGGCTGCTACCTGGTACTGGCTGGACGTGGCTCCAGAGACACCTTTAGGCCACACATTTCAAGTCAGATGAGCTGAACCCACAGTTTTCCAGTTCATAACATTTGGTTTTGCATCTGACCCAATACAGGGAACAGTACTGGTGGAGAATGTTCTGCTGGGCCTTCAGTTTTTTTGTCTAAAGGTGAATAGAGAGACTAGGGTTAAAGATGAACAAAAAAAAAACAAAAAAANCAAAACCCAAAAAATATTGTTGAAGCTTTTATTTTACAAGCAAAGTAAGTGCTCATGCTTTGGATGAGCATGGTCCAGGAGGACCCAACCTATTTTATCTGTCTTTTGAGAGCATATCTTGACACCCCTTGGTCTGAGGCAGCCATGAACCATTCTGCAGGACCCTCTCTGCTCCCTGCCTTCCCAGCAGTGCTTATGGGACTGTGCCATCCTGTGCCAGCAGCCAGGGCAATCCTCACAGACACCCTGTCAGCACAGCCAGCAGGGAAGGCATCAGCATTCTGCAGGCAGAAAATGTGAATCAGAAGATTTATTAGCTAGAGAATGTATCCAGTAGATGATAATGTGGGAGACTTGGCATCTCTGTTTTGCCTGCTTCATGAATAAAATTCAGTATTTGTGTGTTTAATGACAAAAAAGAAACCTCTTATTAAAAGGGTTAATTCTTAACTCATTTCTCTTTCAAAGACAAGAAATATTTTCTGTAAGTCATAAATAACACATTTTAATAAACTGAGACTTTGATTACTTCATGCAGTCCGACTTGCATTGTAATTTTGTGGAGACTCTTTGACACCGTTCCAACATCCAGCTTCTGTTGTGCATATTAAAAGTTCTACATATTTCAGATGTGTACAGGTCTTCATGGTCTACTAGTGAACAGTGTTATTACTGAAAATAAGTTTGACCTTCTAGAGAAATAATTGACTTTTAACGGAAAGCGATTTTATTTTTAAAAAAGCTTCATTGTTTTCATGATTTACCTTTAATTTATGTTCCCGTACTATACAGTCATTTTTCTCAAACTCCACTAATTTTGTAGTTCAAACAAGGCTTCCATTTCACCCTTGAGCCAGGATCCCTGATTTTTCTTTCAACTGGAAGTGCACAAGCTAAATTTTTGGAATCGGTTCAAGGTCAAATTCAGTTCCTTGGAGTTTTGTCTTGAATGTGAACTTCAACAAGGAATAAGAAAATGTGACTTTTTCTCAGTGACAAATACTAGCCAATACATTGGTGGTGGCATTAAAAGAGCAAGAGGGCTCATGCTGGCATGTGCTTCAGTGCTTGAAGGACCGTTAACTGCTTGAAAAGACTGGAAATTAATTCAAGCAGCATCTGGTTTGCCCTCTCTAATTTACTTTCATTGATTATATCCCTAGAGTGAGCATTTGGTAGAGAACATTTTTAATGTGGTTCCCTCCCTGACCCCCCAAAAAAGGAATAAGGAATGAAT
Source organism: Regulus satrapa (assembly GCA_013396955.1). Taxonomy (NCBI): domain Eukaryota; kingdom Metazoa; phylum Chordata; class Aves; order Passeriformes; family Regulidae; genus Regulus; species Regulus satrapa. The sequence continues at coordinate 135,604 of VWZN01012226.1, forward strand.
ATATTTACTTCTGGGTTCAGCAGGTGCACGTTGAATTGCTTGAAATTTTACGTTTGCTTCCACACTGGGGGAACATGTTTTCCCTCACATTAGGGAAGTGTTTCAGCTATTAACTACCTGAAAATGTGCAAAAAATTATAGACAACCATTCATTAAATCTCAGTTTCTGCAGAAAACTGAGCAGCCCTGAGCAAAAGATGAGACCTTGGCCCATGTTTATCCAGCTCTGGAAGGAGCTGGATAAGCTCCTTCCAGAAAGCCTGAGTTATTTTCTCTGCATACAACCACATATTAAGAACTTTTCCTTGTATCCCCGGTGCTTCACTGTCTTTGCAATTAATTAGACGTCACCAAGAACCTTTGCATTTTTGTCACTGCAGGTTTCTTGTGGGCAGGGATGAGCTGCTCTCTTCCATTGCTCCAAAACCACCCATTGCTGCTCAGACGGCAGCCATGTTTTGCTGTCCCTAGAATTCCTTTGTTCAGAGCTGTCTGTTCATCTTTAACCCTGGTTATTTATGGTTTACCTGATTTTGGCTGAGCTGAGTTCAGGGCTGAGTAATTTTCCAGTGACTTTGTACATTATGAACACTTCACTAAACTTGCTACCAATGCCTTTGATCAATGTTCTCTTATAAAACTAATTATTCAAAGCAAAACAGGCTGCTGATGGAGTTCTTGCCCGCTTTTGAACTGTCAGGCTGGTGGTGGATAGTGTTTATATTGTAATTCTAAATGATGATGGCATTTATTGCTCCTTCTAGTTGCTTTTCCTGAGGGGTCTGCTGTAACTTGGGGCTCTCTATTAACTTACCCAGGCATTCACCTTACCCTGAGGTATTTCTCACTTTTACAGTGGCAATGAAGGAAGCATAAAGGGATAGAGAGGCTGCTGAAAATTTCCTATAAAAAAAAAAAGAAAGTAATTCTTACAAGCATACAGAAAAGAAAAAGGATGAGAATCTGAAATTACAGTAAAAGGTTCTTAGAGAAATGTGCTTGATGGAAGGATTTAAGTGAAAAGTCAGAACAGGTCTGGGGAGGTTGTCTGTAGGATCAGGAGTAGGGCAGAAGAAATGAAGACATGAACAGGAGTCTGTAAAAGGAAAGTTACAGAGACATCAGTGGTACCAATAAGCCTTGAGAAACAGAGGTTAGAACAGTAACCATGTAATTTTTTTTTTTTTTCTTTGTCAGCTGTTGAATAGAAGCCGGTTTTGCATTACACGTTGTATCTTTATGAAGAGGTCAGTTACTTCTGATTGCAGTTCCATCCCAAGTTTGTAGCCAGGGCACAGCAGCAGAGTGGGAAGTGTAAGGCACCTAAGAAGGAGGGCAGCAGCAGCAGGAGGACAGGGTGGGCCCTCAGCAGTGAGGTGAGGGTCAGTGTGGGCTCCCTGGGCTGTGTGCCCACTCTGGAGAGTGTCAGGGGTGATGCTGCTCTGGGACTGTCACTGGGCATTTAACACAAACTTCTGCGTGCTTTTGTTTGGGTTTTTCTCTTTTCTTTCTAGAACTACATACAAGTGATTACAAAATGTTACCAGGCTTCTTCGCTCTTGCTGCTGCAAAATGTTCATAGAGAAGTGCAGCGCTCTCCTTTGTACCCCATCCAATGGCAGATGTTGGTGCCTGTTCAGATCTACGTTTTCACTGTCTTTTCCTGTGTATGCAATGGGCTCTTCTGGTCTACCATCAGATATTCTTAGGAGATCCTAGAGCTGGGGGTTCAGCTGCCTGGCTCCTATATGAGGTTTGCAGTCTCTGCCCTCTCCAAGGGCCTCTCTCCATGGAGAACATCCCAGGAATTTCTTTTAACCTGGATGGGCTCTGGGAAGGCACAGCAAAGCCATGGGTGCACTCTGTTTCTCTCATTCTCATATCCCTCACACTGGAATAAAACTTACCCCTGGCTTCAATGGAATCACTTCTTATTAACTCCAGTACAAATAAGGGCAGGAGCTGGTCTGCAAATGTTGAATTATTCATTGTGTCTTCAGCAGGGCTTTCTAAGATACCCAGTATCTTTGATCTATGACATCACTGGTTGTGGGAGCCAAGAGGAGACATTCTACAACTGAAATGCAAATTCCCAGATATGACCTGAAAAGTAAATTCCAGTAATATTCCTCCTCCAGGTGATCTCTTCTTTCATACAAACCCAGCTTAACAAATATTCACCACCCCCACTGCAGCCAGCTTTGTGCAATTTAAAAGCAGTGATGCACAACTAATTGCTGGTGCATTGTGCTCAGTTATAGCAGCAGTGAATGATTTCCAAAAGTTGATTATTCTTGGATGAATGATTTTCTTACCTCTAGTACATGCAGGATTTACTTTTGCTGCTGTGATAGACAGCTAACCACATGTTCTGCCTCTGGAACATCAGTGTGTGGTGGTGAAATCCATTTCATGCCTTGAAGTGGGTGTGTTCTCTCATGGTTTTTGACACTGATGTTTTATGGTGTACACAATCACCAGGCCACACTTGAAAGAGAGAGGGTTAAAATGGAATTTAATACCTCTACATTTGTTCCAAAGCCTTCAAAGAGTTTAAAAAAAAAAAAAAAAGAGAGAATTATGCACATTGGCAGTGTTTGCAGATGTAATACTTTTACTCTCTTCAGTTGCAGAACGTGCATAAAATAAACACCAGCACATGCATTCTTCATGGCAGGCAGGTAAGGTCAGTGGGCTCCTCAGAAGGCTGAAATTAGCCTTGAGTGTCCAAACCGACATGACTATCAAACATCTGTCTGTAGGCTGCCCAGTAGGGTTCTCAACAAGGTGTTCAGAAAATATCAGTTCACACAGAGACTTCAAACTCTTTCTTAGTTTTGGTAGATTAACTGAATCTCTTGCACTCAAAGCCACTCACTGTCTGTTATGAAGACCAGCTCTTAATGTCCAACCCTCAGTGCTGAATGAAAGAGGAGGTAAAGGATATAAGATGTTTCAATGAGTAGAAGCTCAAACTGGTATTTCTGAAATAATTTAACAGGTTGTCCAGAGAATCTATGGCTGCCCCACCTCCGCAAGTGTCTGATGGCCAGGCTGTACTTTGTGCAGACACCCAGCTGTCTAAATGGTGTCATAAAATGGTGTCACTAAATTTCACTCTTGGTGGAAGTCCATGGGATTCAGCTCCTCTAGTCTTGATGTTTGTAAAGCAAATTAACAAACTGTGGAGAAGTTAGTCCAGGGTGTATTGTTATCCATTAGGGTTGAACCTGCCAAGAGCAGATCCTGATGTGATTACTGAGACAAAAGTACCACTGAAGTTCTGGACTTCTGCCCAAATTAGGACTTCAGCGCTCAGTTCTTGATCTTTTATGTCATCAGCAATCATAATGAGGTTATATGTTAATGTTCTCAGCTAAATAGTATCTAACAAGAAATAGTCACATTTGTTTGACAGAACAAAATATATTTTCATGTGAAATCTGTTCTTCAAAATTCCAAGCCCTGTTTACACCCAGGAAATAGCTTCATTTGTAGCAATTTCCTTTTCTTTAATTCCATTTCCAATTCCCATTATGAAACTCCCAGGCATGTAGTATGGCCCAATAAATAGGTGGAGTAGGACCAGAAAGGAGGAAATACCTGCCCTTTTGTACATTTCACTCCCATTTAGAGAAGGAAAATAAGAGACACATATACAGAAAATCCAAATGTAAGCAGTTACAATAATTAACAGCAAGATTAGCACTTGATTAACAGTTTTTTGATTTTTTTCCATATCCCCATTTGCAGCCAGACAGAAGTGGAATATTGTGGCTGACGTAGTAACAGCCCTTTTGTGAAAATTCCAGTGCAGATTATGAAGCTACGCCCTGAACCCTGTTCCCAGCAGAGGTGGATATCACCATACCCAGCTCACAAGCTGCAAAATTTCCCTCAGAGCCATGTCCAGGATCAGCCACAGAGCCATGGTGAGTGTGAGCCAGCTGGATCCACCCATGCTGCTCTCCTTGCCCACTTCTCAGCAGAAATGCCCTGAGCTGGGCAGGGGGAGGAGGAGTTTTGGGTGTTGAACTGGAGCTCTCCAGCCCTCGCTCCAGTGGGACCCTGCTGGTGTTGGCATCGCTGCCCCTTCCCTGTGCTCCATCCATACTGAGGGTGCTCCCCTGCACTGTGATCCTGCAATCTGCAGGTGCCCAGAATGGGAGCCCTGGTGTGTGAAAACCAGGCAGGGTTGTCTGAGCACTGCCTCACTCTGTCTGGCCAGTGGTGACATTTGTGTCACCAGCCCACGGTGACAAGGTGGCAACAAACAGCATTGCTGGGCAGGGAGGAGCAGATGTTTGACACGGGACAGGCACTGGCATGAGAGTGTAAGAGCCAGAACAAACAAAAGAAAAAAGAGGTTGGTATATATTTTTTGTCCTTGATAACAGAACTGACTTAGCAGAGAGGGGAATCAGAATGCCAGGAATTACCTCCCTGACCCCAGCAGTGAAATGCAGTGGCACCAGCTCACCTCTCCCATGTTCTAGTGCTCTTTCCCATCTTCAGCCACTCCTGAACTGGACTCCAGCTTCCCTTGTCCTTAGGAAAGCCCCAGTTGCTGTTGACAAATGCCATCAGCTGCAACATCCCCGGGAGTTCCACGGCCACATTTCTAACAGGGTGTGTAGCTCTTCAGCTTCCTACCAAGAAGGGAGATATGATTGCGAATCCGAATGTGCTGAGGGAACGGGAGCCTCTTTCTCACAGCTATATCTTCCTCAATGTGTTTCCTTCCCAGCCCTCTCCATCTGCCCAGCAGCTTCCCCACAGCCTCCACTGCAATCAGAAGGGTGTTTTCCCTTGGCCATCTCTTAGCAACTGCGGTTAGGTGGGATCTGAGGTGGATCCTGCTCCCAAGCACTGTTGCAAACAGCTCAGTTCTGCTCAGCCTCAGAAACCTGACACAGTGCTTGCAATAGAACTGGGGAAAAAAAAAAATGTAAAGCCCAGTTACTCTGGGTGGAAGCAGGGGAGCAGTCAGTTAAGGAATTAACTCTTCAGCTCACTGTATTTTCCATGAAGTTGTCCTAAATAGACTAAATCCAGCTCCTGCATATAGAAAATGCCAAATGTTCTTCCACGCTTCTTGAAATTCACACAATCAGTGTCAAATCCTGAAGAGCTGGGACTTCAATCACTGGTTTCTGTAGCTGATTTGCATGCAAGGATTGTGCACCAGATTGTGGTGACATTCCAGCTTCACCAGCTGTGCTCCAAGCCCTGCTTCTTTGTGTGTGGGAAATGTAGCCAAACCATGTATTTTGCATTGCTTTAAATTCTATTTTTTCCCTTTGTGAAGAAAAATTTCAGGGGGAAAAAAAAAAAAAAAACCTCTCACAAAACTCCAAAACCTGAAGCATTTTTTATTTTGAAAATACCAAAGAATCATGATCAGGGTACAAAATGTAGTAGCATGTTGGCATTGTTAAGGCTGCGGCCTTCTCTCCTGTGCCCTGTAGAAATCAGTCCCAGGTTTTCCCCTGCTGCAATTCTGCTCCAGCCAGACAAGTTGTTCTGCGCCGTCTGTTTCATAGCAATGTAAAAGATCCTTGTTGCTGTTCTAAAAATACAATGTACTCAACAATCCTAATCCAACAGTGCAAGACAACACAGGTTTCTTTCATTAGTGGATCGTGGTAGGTATTGCTGAATCTAGTTCAAACAACTACCATCCAATTTTATATCTGCAGGCTGTGTAATAAACTGGAATATAGTTTTCACTCTGATCAGTCACATGAGAGGTATCTCCTTACTGCTACATCCCCTTAAGCATCCTTATTCACCTATATGTGCATTCTGGCAAGTGCTGCACCCTCTCCACCATTACTTTATGTACAGACCTCAGCCAGGGCTGCTTATTTTGGGGGTTAGGCAGCCCCTCCTCAAAGCACCACTGAGAATGCACCCAAAGCCAGATGCTGAGCCCAAATTCTGAGGCTGATGAACTGGATCAGAGCACTCAGCCAGGAATGTGGTGATGTGACCAGCCTTGCTGGTTCTTAACCTTCAATATTTGGGGGCTTGTTGTTTTAAGAATAGTTCCACAAGGAATAGAAGGAAGTGGTGAAAGGAAAGATTTACTAAACTCTTCACAAATAGATTTATATTCTTGGCCCAAACTAATGTTTTGACATGTTTTTTTCTTCTAAATCTTTTGTCTTAATGCAGCATGAGCTTGTCACAGATGAAGATTGGGACCTTTTTTGAAGCCACAGTACTGCTGCATGTTGTAGTTGACCACAGTTTATTTTAAAAAGCGTAGTTGGACAAAATGAGGTCAAGGAACTTGTGTTAATGTGAGCAAAAAAATTAGAGAAGTCTGCTAAATGAAGAATTTCAAGATTTGCATTCTTCCAAAAAAAACCCAACTTCTTGATGAAGTTTCCCTGCACTCCTAGATGAGCTCTACTAGATTTCTTTCTGTAGGGATCAGTCCAGAACAAACCATGGCATGGGATTGCAAGGGAATATGAGAGGTGATGGGCAGACTGAGAGAGCAAAGGAAGCTCAGATCTTGCCTGTGGATGAAAATGTGTCACTCCATGCAAAGGAGGCAGTGACTGGTGTGGGCCAGCTCTGGCTTCTGCCTGGACAAAAAGAGGCTGCAGCTCACAGGGGTGGGAAGGATCTGTTTGTAGACCTCAGGAAGTAGAGGATTATCCTCATTAATTCTATATGCAAAAATAATACTAAATAGGGCTAACGAATCATGTAAAATAAACTATTTTAAAAGCTTAGGCAACTAAAACTGGATAAATGTATATTGAATGTTGTATCAAACGATATAATGTCACTCAGGAAAGTGTGTGCATGTGCCAGGTAACCACATGTGCTCAAACGAGCTCCCTTCCCAGAGCTAATGCTGCTTCAGGGGGCAGGTAATAAACAAAGAGTGCAGGTAGGCTCCAGAATAGATGTTCCTAATTAGCTTGTTTCTTTTTTTATGTCTGAGCTGTGAAAATTGGCTGCAGCACTCCCTGTGATTATACCTTTGCCTACTACAAATTTTGATGATGTTTGGTTGAGGGAGAAATAGCAATTACGCAACCCGCAGGTGCCGTGGTAGCACTCCAAGGTGTGTTGATGAAGTAAACAGCCCTGCAGGATCAATTTCCCTGTCTTGCAAAGCAGAGCATGTCTTCTGTAAATCTGCTGATGCTGAAAGATGTGGCTCTTCACCTGTCCAAATCTCAGAGCCAAAGAGCCACAGAAAACTCCAGTAAAGGAGTGACTTCGTTATATTTCTCGAAGGCTGGGCTTAAATGTGTAAACAAACATCATGTCCTGATATAAACAAGGCTCAGTGTTCCTCATCAGTGCAAGGATTCAGATTGTTGATAAGGGGAACATGAAGAATTCTCATTAATGCTTTATCTGTTACAAAAGAGAATGCAGCATGGGGATGGGGAAGGCAGTGATGCTCTCTCTGCTGCTTCTGCTTTGCCTTCTGAAACAGTAGAGAATGCACAGGCACTTCAGATCCACAGGCATGTTTTAAGTCTTAAAAGACTCCATGTACTCATGTGAAATACTTGCATAGCAAAATATCCCCTCCCACAGAAATTAATCTCTGCTCTATCAGATGTGACCCAAAAGGAACACAAAGCTGCCTTCTCATAGGATTCCAGAATGGTTTGGGTGGGAAGGGACCTAAAGATCACCTAATTCCAATCCCCTGGCATGGGCAGGGACACCTTCCTCCTGTCTAGTTCTTCCCTCAGTAACTCCTGATGTCCTTCATCAGGATCTGCTGCTTTATCTCTCCCATCTCTGACACACTGCTGTCACACACCTCTCTAGATCTTTAGCAATGTCCTGTACTCTGTGCCTGAAAGAATTTCCACTTCTTGATCATACTATTTTGTATCTTCTTTCTGGTGTCTAAAACACTTCAGTCCTCTGTGCAGTGCTAGATAATGAGTTTAAACTGAATTTAAAAAACTGAATGTAGCTTCAAGACGACTAGATATATTTTGTAGGAGAAAAATTAATTGGAGAGAGAATGAGAAAATCCCTTCTAACATTTTCATTCTAAACATTGAAGGATAAATCCGTAACTTAGTTGTAACTCAGCCTTGGTTTTGTCTCTGTTAAATGTAGGCCTCTAAAGAGCCTCCAGCACACATTTACTCCCAAAACTTCACTGATAGTTGCAGGAAAATTATACCACGAGGGCAACATAAGCTGCACAATGGCAGATTTCCTTGGGCTGGGGATGATGCAGAAAGATATCTGCAGTTGGAGGGATGTGACTTGCACAAACCCCAAACATACAGAAACCTCAAACACACAGACCAAGAGACCCAACCCCCCAAAAAACCCCAAGAAAACTCTCCTCTTCAGATGGAGAGGGAGCTCTTCAGGAGGATTTTTTGTAGGAAACATAGAGTAAAAAGTGTTGTGCAAACCCAGAGTCTGGCACACAGCTGGCTTTTACCTAAGTTGGAGAGCTGGGGAAGGTGGGGCAAGGCAAGCCCGGGGCAGGCAGGTGTGACAAGGAACCTTCCTATCAAGCGAGCAGAGGACTTTCAACTGGAATGGCTTTGAGAGGATGATGTGGGTGAATTCGGAAATAAATGGTGACTGTATTTACTCACCATCCCAAGCTGGCACTTGTTTTTGGGGAGGGTGGAAGGTATTCCTCTTTCTACTGGCACCCTTAACATGACAAAATCCAGAGCTTGAGGGTGAGCTCCACTTGTGAATATGGAAGGAGATAAACTGGGGGAAATGGGAAGTTACTCCTTGGTTAACTGTGGAAAGCTAGGGAAAATGAGTGGCTGTTTGTCCACTGGACCTCCCCTTGAGGAGTGGGGAATGTCTCTGGAGGTGGACGGCCATGGGCAGCACAGTCTGACAGCTGCTTTTGGGTGAGGATTTCTTTTATTTGTAGCGCTGGATGCAGCACACCTGTATGAAAGTCTCACTGGAGTGCATCCTTGCAAATAGGGGTTTGTGGAAAAGAAAGACTCTGGTTTGGCGAATACAGCACAGTTTTCATGAGACACTTCTGATTAACATGGAATTGCCATCTCTGCCCCACCACCTGCTACCCAAGAACAGAAAATTTGGAGTGTTGCTGCTGCTGCCTCTAAGCTTCCCGTTAGGATTCAAGCTTTAATGGAATAATGACATCACAAACCAATGAGATCTTGTTCTCAAGCCATTAATCATTGTTCCAAAGATGACATTTGTAATTTTCTGGTTTCCCTTTTCCTCTTTTGTGCCCTTGGTGGTCATCCAAACTGGGCTCAAAGCGTGTTCCAGGGCTGGGCTGGCCACGGCTGGGTGTGGATGGCTCCAGGCAGGGCAGGGTGGGAGCTCTGCCTGTCAGAGGAACCTGTCTGAAAATGGGCTCTGCACCAGCAGTGCCCAGGTTTGAAAAGCAGCTCTCCTGCAGCTGCTGGAGGGTGTGAGGGGAGAATGGGATCTGGGGTCATCGTGGCTCAAGGGAGCCAGGATGAAATTAGGCTCATTATGATGATGACATCACTTGTATTACAATTTTTTTCTTTGTTGGGTTTGTTTTGTTTTGGTTTTGGTTTTGTTTGTTGGGGTTTTTTTGGGGGCTTGTTTTGTTTTGTTTTATAAGCCAATAACCTCCCATCAAGGGAATTTATTCTGGATTTATGTCTCTTCCTCCCCCTCCCCCAGTGTGCACTCTTAATTCTTATAAAAAGTTAAGAGTCACTTTGTGTTTTGTTTTGTTTTTCCTTAAATGGGGATGTTCCATCTACTCTTCTCAAGCCTGATCACGCCTTCTATTTGATCCCAAATAGCCCAGGTTTTCAGTTTATAGAATTATGAATAAAGGCTTCATGTGCCATTTAAGATACACGTTCCTTCTCATTCAGAAGTGTTTGGCATTTACTCTTCTTATTTAAACATGTTTAAGCGATTCCATTACTAAATACTGCTGGAGGGAACCAAAGAGGGAGAAGAAATTTGGCATCAATCCCAGTGCAATCTGGAGGCGAAGGTCTGAGGATGCTCACTATCCTATAGAATGACAGTAATTAAAATTAATGAAAAATCACTGCATAACACCCACCATTTGACATATTTCCTCAGGTGGTTTTTGCAAAAATCTCCAAGAGAGACCTGTGGCTTGGGGCTTTGAAGTTCCCCTGCCCCTCCTCAGTCTCACCTCAGCTTTCATAAATACAGATATATAGTTGAATAAATATTCTGAAATAAATTCATAACTTAAGACTCTTCTGTTCTAAGTAGCTTAATTTCTGTCTCAAGATGCCTTTGTAAAACTGCATTTGTGCAGTTAAGGATTAAAATTTGAGGAACTGCTCAGCCCAGTAGCAGGGATACAACTCCTTTCAGAGTCAGCAGGAGGAACAGCAGGGCTGGTGAAGGGATGGAGTGTGAAGGGGAAAAAAACTCCAACAAGACACAGCAAAGAGCCCCAAAACGAGTAAAAAAGCCCCAAACCCCACTCCAAAAAACCAAGCCTCACAAAATATCTGTGTGAAGATCAATATGTGTGGTTGGTGAAAAAAAGCAGACTCTTAATACTTCAAAACTTGCTGATTGTTCATGACCAACAACACAAGTCTGGTAAGACATGGGACAGGAGGCAGACAGAAAAAGTTATTTCTTATTGCACTTACAATCTTTGGGTTGATTCCCTGGTTTTTATTCGGTGGAAGCATCTCATACTGGGATGTCAAATGGCACACTCCCTACTTGACAAACTTTGAGGAAGAAGCCCATATTTTATGGGTTTTTATCCTGGTGAAACAGTGCTGAAAGAACCCTATTGAACTGTCTCTTTCTTCTGCTGCCACACAGTGCCACCTACCCAGGTTTGCAGATTCCCTTTCAGGTGCAGGAAACTTCCTGACTTCTTTTTTAAAATTCATTTTATTTTTTCCCTAAAACAATTATGACTTAAGAGAAACTTAAGAGACAATTCTGATCTATTTGTGAAAATCTTTTTTATTTTCTTACTGAGATAAAAGATCAACATCAGCATATCAGGCAGAATAGTTTCCAGTGTCACTCGGAAGTGACATTAAAAGACTCTTTTGAATCAGCAAAGCACCTAACACATAAAATCCTCCTGCTTCACAGCCTTAGTGTTCAGTGAACAGTCAAGACATTTTATTACCCTAAGGAAAGAGACAGAGTTGTTTTTGTCTTGGTACTTCTTATTCTGAGTTACTCTTTGTTTTTTGTCATGTTGCAAATCAGCACTGAAGAAAACTCACTCAGCAAGCAGTAAAAGCAGCAACAAATGTTTACCCCTTGGGATATGTACTCTGGAGAGAAATCTCCACCCAAACTGAGCAGACACCTCAAGGTCTGTGCCTGCAAGTTCAGCTTGACTTGGAATACAGGCACCCAGCCAATCAAGGAATCACACAATCCAGGGCTGTATTTGAGGTTAAAACATTCTCTCTCTAACAGGTTAATAAGTTATCCACAAAACAACAGAAGCATCAGTGCTGCAGTTTGAAATATCTGATATTAAATCTCTAAAATAAACATAGAAAACTAGAGAAAATAAATTGCTCTGTGAAAGGGTTGAGTAATATTATGATTTCCCTCTTCCTCACCCCTTGAATATATTGCTTAATCTGTCCTAAGACTGTAATTACCATCCTTAAGAAGGATGTTCATGTGGGTGCCTTTGGGTTCCACAGTCTGTTTTCCTTACAGCAGAAAAGGGGGCCTTTCTGACTTTATTACTTATCAGTGTTTATTAATAATCTGGATTTTGGGGAAGATTCTTAGGCCACATTCATGAGGATGAATCTTGGTGTGACAGCAGTCATTATGATCCTTGACATTGATTTAATGAAACTTTTAGCTTGGCAAAATGCCTTTCCTGTAATATGCAATGCAAAAGTTGAGTATACCCCATTCAGCACATCTCCCCCAAAATGACTGAGTTCCAGGTTGGCTCCTCTGTACTTTTTCTGTGATGGTTTCACACCCTGAATTTGAAAGGATTGAATTGGAAATTCTTCCAGGAGTTACACATCTTTGCAAATATGAGTTTGCATTATAATTTCTGGGGCTATGCTATAATGGTTTGGGCTATGTTATCCTCATTCAGGAGTTTCTGGAGAGTGGTTATTTGCGTAGATGTTTGCTAATGAAATCCTGTTTGTTTCAAAATTGTCACACCTACAGCAGCAGTGTGATCCCACTTTCAGACTAAAATCTTCAGGGCAGAAACTCCTAGTTTCCACCAGAGTGCAAAAAAAACATAAAATACATGAATCTGCCTTGTTCAGAGCATATGTATGACTGGCAAGTGCTTCCAGGAAAAATAGTGAATTCCTTTCTTTCCCAGAATTGTTGAATTCCACAATTTTTCTTTAGTGAGTTCTGGAATTCAATTTTCAGTCTCTATTCTTTTTTGTTAGATTTTGTTTCTTCCTGTCTTCTCTTCTAGGTTTTATGACTACTTATTTATAGGTTTGTTTCTTTAAGGCGGTTAAATTGATCTTTAATTTTATTTCATGACCAGAGAGGAAAACAGCACAAGCTGCAGCAAGTTGGGAGGCAGGCAGGTATTGTGCGCATTTTCCTGAGGCTAAACAGACCTGTGCTCCAGTGTCTTGGCTGCTAAGTGTGCTCTTCTAAGGAAGAGGATGTTGAAGGAAACCTGGAGAATTTATTCTTTTATTAGATTAAATAGAATAAAGACATGTGGTCACTGACCTGTCTGTGGCCGGAGCAAAGTTCAGCCGTGGGCTCGGTCACTGAGCCAGCCTAGGAGTGCAGGTGTGGGTGTGGGTAGAGCAGAAAACCCAAAATCTCTTGGGAGCAGAACCCAAGAGAACCCTCAGTGTAAGTCAGGGCTCTGCCCCCTGGAGCTGGTTTGGGACTGGAAATCAGGGAGTTGTAAAGGCATTTCATATCAGCACCTGAGGTCTCCGTCTGACCTGGAATATGCCCGGAGCTCCCCAGAGCAGATCAGAGCAGGGGGTTTGTGTTCCTCAGCTCCAGCTGCTGAGGGGAAGCAGAGCTGACAGGCACCTGAGCAGGGCTCGGTGCTGACGAAACAGGAGCTGTCTCCACTTGCCAGGCAGCTGTTCCGAGGTGCAGAGATGCAGCGTGACTTTGCAACTGATCCCAGTACTATGGGGAATAGGATTTGCCACTTTGTTCCTGCGCCTTGAGCAATTGTCATGTTTGCAAAAGAAAATTGCTCTGCTACAGTTCTGATTTCCACTTTTTGAACAGTGTTTTTCATCTTCACTTTCTCTTTGCTTTTATGGGATAGAGGAAATCATTACCTTGACAAGATGCAGGAGTTTCCCCACAGAAAAGGGGGTCAGGGCATTTGGCAAGTGACAGGTTCCTCTGTCACACTGCTTGATTCGCTGGCAAGTGCCAGGCTGAATGGTTGAGAGACAGAGTCATGCTTTGTAGGGCTCTGGGAAAATCCTGGTGTTTGGCTCCAACATTTGGCTGTGATGTAAGGCACGTGTACTTCACACACAAAAGATTAACTCCTTGCTCTGCAGTGCAGAGCTCAGGCTGGGCCCAAGACTGCTGTGCCATTGCTACAATTCAGTTTCTAATAAGTTAATAGCAGAATGTATAAAACCACATGTTGAGTACTTCTGTTGGAACCAAAGATCTTTGTGTTCAGTAAATCCTCCTCAACAACACTGTTTTTTGGAAGCTGTTGTCTTGGCCAGGTATCAGTAGATTGTGATCAGAACTTCCACTGCACAATACCACACACAGGAAAACGGCAGTGTGTGTGTTTCCTGTGCTGGGACATCCTGCAGCAGTAATACTGTGTGTGGCCAGGGCAAGGACCGCAGAAGCTCCTATCACTTCATGTTCTGCTGCCCTTCTGTGGGTTCTTTCAGGAGGGATTTGCCATCCCAGAAGGACAACCTGAACTGTGGTGGATGAACCAAGTGTGGAATAATGCACCAAACCGTACAACGTTAGTGCTAGCAAACACCTGAAGGAAAGGCTCTAAGAATGACTTAAAACAACTGAAAAAAGGGAAATACTTCTCTGCACAGCAGGCAGCAGCCTTGTGGAATGGGCTGGGACTCCCTGGATCTGGCTGCCCAAAGCAGTGGTGGAGACAAAGAGCATCAGCTGTGTGCAGAGCCAGGGCTGGCTCCTTGGCAGCCACAGTGCAATGCTGTGGATCTTGGGATGTACAGGGGATGGTCTGTAGGGTGTGCCTGGGCTTCAGGTTTTGTCTAAGTAACTGTTCCTTTGGCCACAGCTGGAGAGACAATGCCAAACTAGAGGGAGCTCTGGCCAGACCCACTGGACACTTCACACCTTCCAGGAGCTCTGAGAGACTGAGCCTCTGTGGTTTCCCTGGTGGAGAGTGAAACTCTGGGGCTAAGGGGCACTGCAGTATTCCTGATGTGTTTTGGGATCAGTCAAGCACATGGCTGAGCAGGACTTGCCTCCATGCCTAAAGGGCAGGTGTTTACAGTGCCAAACTGGGAGTTCACAATGGACTGCAGAAGCTACAGCAGCAGCTTTGCAGGTGGAGGGCAAGGAGTATCCCTGCTAACCCAGCAGAATAACATGAATCTGACCCACAGTAAATTCATTTGCTCAGATACCCTTCAGTGTAACTCCTCTGCTTTGGTAGAAAAATAATTCACCGGTTTTCCAGCAAAACAAGTTATTGCTGCTTTAACCAGTTCAGGAGCCCTTGTTTGTTTCAGTCTTGAAAGCAGTTTTTGAAAAGGATCTCAGAGGGATTAAAATTTATGCCAGAGGTAGCTAATAAGCACCCTCTTTCCCCTGTCATAGCAGCAGGAAAATCTTTAAGGGCTGTTTTGATATATATAAACCATCTGCCTTCAATAAAATAACTGGATGCACAAACTTGGGATTTAATATCAGTCTTATTCAGCGTTTTTTCCAGGTTGTGCAGAGTAGTGAAGTCTGGCACAAATTGTATAAAATACTTCGATAATTTTTGTATTAATGTTGCCCAAGTTTGAGAACTAGCACTTATATAGTATTGACTTTTTCTTTGTTTGTTTCTTTCTTATCAAGTTTCAAACATTTTTGAGGGTTTGGCAGGCGTCCCTAATCCCTGAAGCTCTGGATGATTTATCACCTCCCTGTACAGAGCTGAGGGAGCCGTGTGCCAGCTGCACTGCCTGCTCTCCTGTGGCATTCCCAGCCCTCCCTCCAGAGCTGCCTGTGCACAGGCAGAGCCACACCAGTGCCTCCCCAGACAGAACGCTTCTCTCTGAGAAGCTTATTGCTCTAAAAACTGTGTTTTTAATGAATACATTCAGGAAATGTGTTTGTAAACACAGATTTATCACTATTTTGCTGCCTCCAGAGGAGATAATTGTGGAGTGTTTCCTCCTGGTTCTGTCTGGACCTCCTGATCCCTTACTTAACCACTTGCAGCTCTCAGCCTTTTCTGTATCACCACTCTGTTTTAAAACTATGGCAAATTGGGCCCTTTTTTTTTTTTTAAATATCAAGCCATAAATTATGGTTTCCTGGATTTGACTTATGTTTTTTAATTAATATTTTCCCCATCCCTTTCCCCTTTCCAGAAAGTCTTTATCTGGCAGTTCTCCAGTAGAGGTTCTGCCCCAAGTCGAAATCCTGCCTCAGGATTTCCTGGTCTTGCCTCAGCTTATTGCATGTCCATGGAGTCATTCTGCAAACAAATTAATTTCTCCTTGTCTAGAAAGGATAGAGCTCTTTCATTCTGTCCTTCTCCAAAGGATGTTAGAACAAATCTGTCTGAGGGGCTTTCAGGGCACTGTGCACTTTGTTATCTGTGGGTAACAGCCCAGTGCATCTGCGGATAGAACAGAAGCAAGAGAGGCTTGAAAAATTGAGAGACAGGAAAAGCAAACTCTTATGGTGAAAATAGTTGTTTGTTCTTCTAGTGATAGTGGATTAAACTGAATGGGTGTCATTACCCACAGAGACAAAAATCATCTGCCTTCCCCTGCACCTTGTTTTGGAAAATGCTTTAGAAACTGCTCCGTTATCTGCTCCCTTCTTTGCATAGGAATGTTGAAAAGTTACAGGAAGTTTTCCTCCATGTCTCTTCTGCAGGCTTTGACCAAATATCTCAAGGTTCTACTGGCTTTGGGGCTTTGGCTTCTTGCACTACAGATCTTCCACTGCAGATATGAACAGAACTGTGGTTTTGCTTGGCTTGAAGTCGAGTTTCTTCACAGGAGATTTGGGTGGCTGTGAAGCAAACTGGCATCACAGGGTTCTGAGCATCCCTGTTCTCCTTTGTCAGCAGATAACAATCTGTCACCAGCTAAAACTTTCAGGCACCCAGAAGAAAGCAGCAGATGGAGTCAGTTGCTGAGCAGACTGCTCACTGACTTGGTGGAAGGTTATAGAATCACAGAATCTTTATGGTTGGAAAAGACCTTTAAGATCATCAAGTCCAACTGTCAACCCAGCTACTGCCATATTCACCTCTAAACCATTTTGTGAGTTTCTAACTGAAGAACACATTGTGGGTTTGCTGGGACTTGGGAAAGTTCTTGTTTTTTGGGGTTTTTGTTTTGTTTTGTTTTGTTTTGTTTTGTTTTGTTTTTTTCCCAGTCTTGCCCTCTGTTCAGCTGCCCATACAGAGAACAGTTCAGCCCAAGGCTGTCACTGTGGGGTGACCCTGGCTGTGTCACTCCTTTAGAAGATCACAGGGCTAATACTGGAGCATGGCAACAAAATCCAGTTCTCTTCTTTGTTCTACCAATCCTATGCTCTGTGTATGAATTTAATCTCTCTGTGGTCAGTGGAATTTTCTCTAGCTTGTCTCCCTATGCCAGGGAAATGGAGAATATGAACAACGTCCACAGGTACTGCTTGTGGGAGGTGCTGGATATCAGCTCCAGGACAGGGACTGGCTCTTGCTTTGTCCTACACTGTGCTGGGTGAGTTTTGTACTTCATATATTTTTAAGAAACAAAAATGCACTAGGTGGGCAGGATGTGCTGCTAATGCTGCACTTTGTCTGTTTTTAGGAAGCTCTTCTCCTGCTCATTTTTAGTTGTTGCAATTGAGAACAAGTATTCTTAGTCAATGCTGAAATTTAAAACATGTGAATGTGCTGGTTCTGCTGTCACCCGGGCAGGTGCTGCTCTGGAATAGCTCCATTGAAGTTCAGGAGCACATCTGATCAAAGAGGACATCAAAAGCAGCACAATCTATAAAGCAATAGTACCTGCATGGAGAGCATGGTGGTTTGCATTAAAACAGGAGATTTTTATTGAATCACCTTAAATTGTTGTTAGTCTGTTGGTAGCACAAGCAAATATCACCTCTGTATTTTTGAAAGTGATGATTGGAGGGAATGGAGGGAAGTGGACTAAGTTCTAAAGAAGAGTTGGCTGTGGCATTTCTGATGGAGGATTTACTAGAGCAGGGTCAAAATATACACTGAGATTCCTGCATTGCTCAGACTCAGGGCTTGGCTGAGGTTGTGGTTGGCAATTCTGCCTGGCTGACTCGCTCTGCAGCTGGCACATGAAGGCAAGTTTACATGTTTGGAGTGCAAGGAGATTAAAATACTGATATAAAGGGGTAAGAGAGGATTGCTTTGGCATTATCAAAGTGTGCAAAATTATTATCCCTGCATTGAAGTGTGATGAGTGTGAGTATGGAAACTTTACCTGGTGGGGTTTCTTGCTCTGTCCCTACACCCATTCTTGCACAATTACCTACTTAAAATGTTCCTCTTTCTCACCTTTTGGCTGCTTGCATGAGAGTTGAGTGAATCTCTGAGGTGAAGCAGAACTGCCGATCTGGAATGTGGCAGGATCAGGCCACCAGGATCCTTCAGGAAATGTTTTTAGCTGTGAAAACCTCATAGTTAAAGAAGAGTTTCATCTAAAAGATCAGTATTTGTTTGACAGTGAGCAGAAGAGGGAGCCAGAAAGGCCCAGTGTCAATGCTCACACTGCATTTGCCATGTGATTCTGTGTCAGTGTACCTGGGCCCAAAAGTCTGACCTGACCTAGTTTCCATCATTTTGATTACTTTTTTTACTTTCTCCATCATCTTCCTTGTAATATCAATTCAATTTAGTTCTAATAAAAACATTTATAAAATAATGGAGGCCTCTTGGCTGAGTATTTGTTGGTTTAATTTCCAGCATATTCTATTGATTCTCTGAAGATTGCTGATCTCTGTGAGATGATAAGTGCATTTGTGGGGTTTTGTTCCTGTGGGGACCGGCAATCAGGAACATGCAACAGTGTCTGCATTCGTACCTTTATCAGCTTGGAGTAGTAAAGTTGCAGTACTCTGATTTTGTATTCTAACCCCTCACAGAGGTAGAAAACTGTTTTGCTAGGCTGGGAGATGCATTAGATGAAGACAGTTGTGTTTGGATGGGAGTTTCAGGGTTTTTTCATTGAGTTTGGAGGGTTTTGCATTGTTTGGTTTTACTTTTTTCTTTTTTTGTTTTGTTTTTTGTTTTTTTGGGTTTTTTTGTTTGGTTTTTTTCCCCTAAAAAACCACTCCAAACAGGAGTTGGAAAAAACCAGCAAATTTCAAGAATCCATCAAGAAGATGGATTCTCAGCTAGGACTTACTTGGAAAAGTTTTCAGTAGCAGTACTGCAGAACTTTTTCACTCTTGGAGTTTGAGTCTTTGTCTCCCATGTTCCAGTGGAAGCTGTCCTTGGTGAGGGGATAGGCCACAGGGATGTCCTTGGGGATGGGGTAGGATGCAAGGATGTCCTTGGAGAGGAAATAATTCTGCTGAGAAGCACTTTGGGTTTTGGAAGTCAGCAAAGTCATGGTGGAGATGTGCTGGGTACTTTCTCACTGGTGTGCTTTAGGTATTCTTCCAAACGACTATTTCTATTTTAGATCAAAGAAAAATGCAAAAGCACTCCAGAAATCCTTTCTCAGGGTTTTTCTGTGGTTTTATGTGTTTTTTAATTCCTCCCCTTCAGTTATTGTGTGGTCAGCCTTGACGGGCTTTTAATGCTCTGCCAAGTTCTCTGGGAGCTGCAGAGACCATCCCTCTAATGGATAGATGATGTAATTATATTTTAGCATCCTCTAAATGGGTCTCTTCTACTACCAGGGTGCTCACATGTCCATGCAGTTGGAAGTTTGTTTTGTGCATCTGTTTTTAATGAGGATGAGGCCCTAAACTATCACAGAGGGCCTGGAGAGACAGCTGTCAAGAGCTTCTGGTACCCAGAGCTGGATGTGATGACTACAAATGTTTTACATTTGTCTGATTAAATGGCTTCTCCAACACAGTAATAATCAAAACTGCTTGTTTTCACTATTCAGCTACACTACAAAGTGACCAGAAATGTGAAGAAAAAACAAAATGGGAAAAAAAGAAACCTTCAGGACTTTAAAAGTTCACCTTTTAACCCATATTTTTAATGCCTGCCTTGAGCAGGGCTCTGGTGAAACAAAGGCTGTGGAGTGATCCCTGTGCTGTCACACTGTGTGGTGCTGATCCCACTTTCCCTGCAGCAAACTGCTGCTTCCAGAAAAGCCAGAAAGCCCTCGAGACCTGGCTGCTTTTGGAACAGGGATAACACTCTTGGGATTCTGTGCTCACCAGCGGGTGTGTGGAACACTTGACACCACAAATTGCAAGTAGGGACTGGAAGCTGTGTTTCTATTGGAAGCAGGGCTGCATTTTCCTCACCTGACCTCATGGAGGTTTTGAGGCAGAGATTGGCTGGAGAGCCAGAGCTGGGGTGTGGACTCACCTGGCTTTGGGTGCTTTCTAGTAGTGCTCTGTGTTGCTGCGTGTGCTTGGGCCACAGTGTTTGCATTTTCAGAACTCAGGGAATTTGTGTTTTGGGCCCGCATTTGGTCTGCTTGCCTGGTTTCTGAGCCAATTTACAGTTCAGAACTTGCCTGTGTTTGAAAATGGATTTTAGAACATACACATGGCCAGTGGACCCAGACAGCAAACTACAAATCTCAGAATCCCAGAATGGTTTGGTTGGAAGGGACCTTAATGCTCAACCCATTCCAACCCCCTGCCACAGGCAGGGAACCTTCCACTGTCCCAGGCACGTCAAGCCCCCTCCAGCCTGGACACTCCCAGGAATCAAGGGACAGTCCACCCTCACAGGGAAGGATTCCTTACCAATAATCCTGTCCACCCCTGCCCTCTGGCAGTAGGAAGCCATTCCCTGTGTCCTGTTCTTCCACCCCTTGTCTGCAGTCACTCTCCAGCTCTCCTGAAGCCCCTTTAGACCTTGATAGGGGCTCTGAGTTCTTCCTGAAGCCTTCTCTTCTCTGAACACCCCCAGCTCTCCCAGCCTGTCCATGTGTTATTATGAGCAAACCAGAGGTGCATTTGAGGATGTGTTATCTTCACTCAGGTGTAACATCACTGGAGGACAGAAAGAGCAGCTGAATGCAGGCTTGCTGAGGAGCCCCTCTGGCTGTTGCTGACTGTACATGCTCACCTGTAGCAGCCTTGGTTCTGTGTGCTAAAAAATCCCCTGATCAGTCACTGCTGCAGTGTGAGTGCCTAAAGAAATCTCATTAAGGTCACTGGTGAGTTTTTTTGGACAAAGATCACAGAAAACCCATGCCTTAAATGGTGGCTTTGGAAATCATTAAAAGGGTAGATAATGATGCTCTTTTTAAAAATCTATAATTAGTTCTGCAGCAGTGTGCTCAGAATAGCTTGGAGTGGTTTTGGCCAGTTTGGAATTATTACAGTCAATATTTTTAAGAGAGAACTGAAAAGCAAAATAGGTGTGGGATTAAAAAAGAGAGAGGGAGAGACAGACAGAGAGAGAGAGAGAGAGAGAAGAGTAGAGTTGTTTACTTTAAAGGAAGAACAGATGTCTAACAGCTTTGAAAATAAAATCTCTCAATTTCCAGCAGTAGTGATTATGAAATAAACCACTAGAACATGTCTCCAGGGAGACAAGTCCCTGAGCAGGTTATGAGAAAGTTCTGAGAGCACCAAGCTGGGCTCTGGGATGCTGGGGCTCCTTTGTTCCACAGCTTTGAAGTAAAAATAAAGTTGCAAACACCTCATGTTAAACTCAGAACACTGTTACCTCCAAAGAACTCAGACCAACATTTTTACCTGCAAAGAACTCAGTTTCTCCTGCTGTGGGCAAACCCCAGGGGCAGCTGAGCACCCACAGCCAGTCACTCGCACTTGTGCTGTAGGCTTTTGTTTTCTTTTCAAAGCACTTTCCTGTGTTTTGGTCATATAGAATTACATTTTAAAGCCCTAGTTGAGCTCTTTGAGTATGCATCAGTTCAAAGAAAGAGACTTTCAAATGTAAACCAAACACATACTACTTCTAGATGCTGTTTCCATGTCACTTTTCACATTTTGTGATAACTTAGTAGAAAAAGACTCTTAATTATGTGAATTTGCAGTGATTAAAAAAAATTCCTGAGAATTGTCCCTTGTGATTAAAGAGGTTGTAAATCAAGTGTGTAGGTAACTTTCTAAGGCTTGCTTTGCTTGCTGAGCTCTTTGATCTTTAGATGCAGATGTTCAGCCTGGTGCCACGGCAGAGTCAGGCACCCGAGGCTCCGTGTCACCTCTGTGCCACCAGTTCAGTGCCCTCACCTGTGCCCTGAGCACTGGGGGCTGCTCCCGCCTCCTGTGTCCTCTCCACACAGACTTCTCCTGATGGGCTCAGATTCTGTGGGACTGCTCTGACCACCTGGTCTCCTTGAGCTGGATTTACCTCCTGAGGTCTAACACTCCTTCTGCTCTCAGGAAAGCTCTAAAACCTGCAGTTGTTGAATTTCAGTGGCTTCCAGAGCTGGAAAATGTGTGAGGCATTTTAATAAAATAAATCAAACTGGCCCAACTACCTGCTGTGGCTCATAACAAAGTCAGAGGAGCAGAGTAGTGCTGAACACACACATTGTGTTTTGTGCTGCAGCAAAGTGAAACAAATGTCCCGTTCTGTGTTAGCAGGTAATGACATCTCCCACAGAGCAGAGTTCCTGTGTTAATCATATTTGACTTCTCTAACAGCCTCACTTCCTTCTCCCAACCAACCAAGCAGGTTGCTGAAATTGTGACAAATGCTTGCACACTTGATGGAATAAAAGTCCTGTTCAATCTTTTCCCCCAGTCCACCGTGCCCAGAGCACTTCCAGTGAATTGTATGGCAGTGTTAGCAGGCAGGCTTCGTCTATCCCAACTTTTTAATGGAATTCCATTTGAAGCTGTCTCTAATATGTCTCCTGTTCACAGACTTTCCTTTGCACAGTATAATGGATTCTTTAAGCTTTGAAATGAGTTGTTGTGGCCTAAAGTAACAAATCAGTTTTGGAATGCATGCTGTCTGTTGTAAATGATTTGGGGGTAATAAATTTTCTGGTACAAAGCAATAGGCAGAGTTTTCATGATGTTGAACAGTTTGGACTTGTCTTGAAGGGAACAATGTCGCGAAAGCAATGTGCTGGTTCCAAATATTTGTTATTATAAAAGAGATTTTCTTTTTTTTCCTTAAGGTAGAATCCTCATCAGATTTCATGCTTTGCTGTAACTTGTTTTACTCCTTATGTTAGACAAATAAAATTATTTGAGCATAGTTGTGTATCTGTTACATCTTTTACTGTAAATCTTTTTTTTTTAGGCTGCTTAGGAAAGCTTATACATGTTACCCTTTTTACCAAAGGCCCATTAAAGTGGATTTGATTGCTCCTACAGCTTTGGATAAGCTACATTTGACACTGGCTAACTGAAAACTAAGGTGACAGTGCAGAAGATGTATGTGTTACCTTAAATTTAATATGATGGCTTTTCAGCACTCATTCATTCTCTTCTGGAAACATTCACAGGTGGCAATTTCTAGAGCTCTCCCACAGACAAATCTGATGAAATAACTGCTCCAGACAGCCCTCAAGTCAGAACTGGGCTTTGGTGAGACTGGATGTGCAGTAACTATCAAGAGACAAGACTCTTACACTTTTCCATGGCAGCATCTGTCTCGTTGGTTCTGTGCTGTGCAAACCACGAGAAGCTCAGTCTTTATCCAGGTATCCAGGTTTAGGGAATGCAGTGTAGGAAAAATGGACCTTCTTAATTTCCAGCAGCCACAAGATTGAGCAACTTCACTCTTCTAATTGTTCTAACACTTCTCTTTCCCCAGAGCCCCTTTCTTGCTGCAGTGCCCAGGATGCCAGTCTAGGGGTCTGGTATTGCATCCTCCAGTTTGCTTTGGGCTGGGTGTTCCTGGGTTAAATTGGATGAGTGGAAGAAACTTGTGCATTCAAAATGGACTAAAGTCTGCTCAAATTAGACCTTTGACTATAAAGTTAATCCTTGTGTGGTTGAATTTTCACAGCAATCTGAGCTGTGTTACTTTGGGATTTGACACTAGTCTGGCTCCAGTTTGTCATCTAAAGGTTGCATCAGCAGGCTCTTGGCTGAGGAGGGAGCAGAGGAGCTGGTTTTGCAGGGATGGGAAAGCTCAGGATTCTCTTCATCAGAAGGATCTGACAATCTTCCCCTTTCCTATCCCTGTGTGCACCTGTTCATGTCTGGAATGAGGGCAGTGGAGTGACTGTCACACAAGGACCTTTCCCCCTCTGTGATCAGTTCTGTTTGCTCTGTGGCCAGGAGGGAAAATCAGCACCCATGGGGCAGCAGCAGGCAGGGAACAGCAGGGCTGTGGCTGCTGGCTGGGCAGGGGAGGTTGTGCTGCTCCCGGGCCAAAGGCAGGATGGACGCAAAGCCCCTCCAGATCCTTCCTCCATCCCTGCCCCTGTCCCCCTTCCCTCCCTATCCTGCTGTACTCCCCAGGGATGCTGCCCCAGGAAAGAGACACTTACTCCTTGTTTCTGAAAGCTGTGGATGTGTCTGGGTGCTAAGGGAGGAGAGAGCAAAGCATGAACACAGCAGGCATCTGACCCTGCAGGGAACCAGGATTGCTACTGGAGCTCTCTCTGGGCCCATATTTCTGTGTCTTTTTGTCCTTTTTCCTCCCTCACAAACCAGGAGCTCTATGGCCACTCAGGAAATTAACTTACTTATTGATCTTCCTGAGGGCCTAGGGATGTAATTCTGTCTTTATTACATCAGATTTTAGGAGATATTTTTGAACAGTGGCAAAAGCATAAAAGTCACAGGGGAAAAAACTCACAAAAAGAAAGAAAGAAAAAAAGAGAGAGAAACAGCATCAACCTTATGTCTCAGGTTTGTGGGGCTGATGAAATCAGTTTGTGTGCGGGAGGAAGAGAGGGAAGATTTGAAGATTTTAACAACTTGCATACTTTAGGAAATTTGTATCAGAAAGCCTAATATTAGATTTATTTATAATCTTCAATTTTTCCTTATTTTAGCTCACAGAGGAAAGTTCTAGGTTCATTGTACAGCTTTTTGTTTCCATCACATATTTTCAGAACTACTTATCTTTATCATTCCCCTTTGTAGCCTAAAACTTGTCTTGGCAGCTCCTGAGGTTTTCCATGCAATTGCTTAAGGTGTTCCCATAACAGCTTGCACTAATTTCCATACAGCAAATGTTCTCCTCTTTCCCAGAGAACACCCTGAAATGTGTGACTTCCACAAACAGCCTCAGCAAAAAACTGCCCTGAATCTACCAGGATCAAATCTAAAACAGTTCAGGCAGATAAATTCTGTTCTATCACAAGACCACGAGTAATGCTGATTTCTTCATTACAATTTATGATTTGGATATTCTCCTCAATTTTCCAGTATCTCCTGGTGAGAATTTCTAATATATAGGACAAATGTTCATCTATACATGGGCACATGATTTCTCTAAGACAGCTTTACTAATATGCTCTTAGAAGTAACTAAAGTAACTAATTGTCTTTTTAAACTCGATTTGATGAGTTTGAAGTGAGAGAAACAGTTCATAAAAAAAATATTTCTTTCTGACTTCCACAAAAACTCAGGCAATAGTTTAACCACATTAAAAAAATGAAGGCAGTTAAAACTAAATTTCCTTGAGGATTTTGCTTTCAAGACTTATTCCAGGTTTCTTACAGAACATTCTTCTATACACAGGAACTGAAGGCAGACCTGGCTCCAAAAAAAAGATGGCACCAAAAAAACATGTCACCCTGCAGCAATTAAAATTCACTTTGACAGAACAGAAAACGTTGATGAGGCTCCCAGGAAATGAGAACAAGGCATAGTGCCAGTGAAGAGTCGAGTTTTTATTTTTTCCTTATTAAAGCACCAGCCAACGCGAGTCTTACATTCCCAACAGGTAAAGGACTCCAGCCTTATTATAATGTGGCATCAATATGAAGCTGTCAGACCCGCAGAGTGAGAAAAAGCAGAAGACAGTCTGTCACCCTGGCATTTCTGCTTCCACATTTTCCTTATCACCAAGAAAAAAATGCATTTTTTCATTTGCACCTACCTGTACCTTTATGCAGCACAACCAGCCTTTCATGCATTTCAGAGGAGTGGATATGTCATGCTAATGATATGTTCCTTTTTCTGCCTTTTGAAGGGCAATTTAAATTGTCTCCCTGACGCTGGGTTTGCATTAGTGATGCTGAAATGTGTGTATATGAGTACTGTAAATGGGTACAGTGGAGGAGTGGAGGTATTTCTTTTTCAAGACTGAATTTTTTTCCCCTTATTGAAATACAAATTGCCATGTCTGTTTAAAGCTGAAGTGTGGGGTGTTCTTATTAGCACCTCTAGCCTGAAGCCTTTTCATATTCAAATGAATGTTAAGTGTTACCAGGATTACACTAAGGCACTTTCAAAGAATGGGCTGAGAAGCTTGTTTCAGCTCTTTATTGTTCATTCCAGGGTGTATTAACTATCCTAATTCTAAAATCATATTTCCCCCATCTTCTGATATTTTGAAAGAGAAATAAGAAAAGGCAGATATAATTTAGGCTTCGTGTAAGCTTACATCGATTATCCTGCATTTTATCTTGCTTTTCTCCTAAATATCTGAAGAATAAAGGACAGGAATTACTACTGCATTGAAGGGCTTCTGTTTTTTCTTTTTATTGATACCATCCCCCTGGCTGAAGAAAAGAGACTGTCTGCAAAGAGACATTTGATGTTGACTAGCACCTTTATTGATCTTCCTAAGCCTATGTTCAAGTACTAAAAAAGTTTTTCTCTTCTCAAAATACATAGGGTGCAGCTTTAGAAGAGAATATTCTGAAACTGCATTCAGCATGTGGTTTTGGTGGCCAGCAGCAGTGCCTGGGCTATGATTTGATGAAATGCTTCCAAGAAAGCTTTCAAATGTGCAGCAGCTCCATGCATTGTATGGATGTGTCACCTCCATACAGAATGCTGGGGCTGCAGAAGGCCCTAAAAATGTCCGGTTACTTAAAATTCTTGATGCAGCTTATCATCAATACCCCGTGATTTAAATCATCTGTGAATAGCAGGGCTCCTTCAGGGCTTCCAGGATTCAGAGCACTAGGAGTGCCCCAGCCCAGCAGCAGGAGGGGCAGTGAGAGAGTGAGAGCTTCTGCATTCCCTGTCTTCCCAAATCTGGAAAATCATCACACTGGAAAGGAGCTACAAGATGCACAGGGCTGTCAAATAGAGGAAAAAGTTTCTCTGGGATGCAAGATCCTAAAACATCTGGTTTCATCCGGAATGGAAAAGAGACTTCGGACAAGAGGAAGCAAGGGAAAAAAAGGAAAGGAGAAAAACTGCCTCCTGATACCTGGTTTTAAGAGAAAGCCTTGGGTTCAAACCTTGGGCAGAGGTTCAAGTCAGTTCTTTATCTAGACCAGTTCACCTAATCCTGGTTATCAGCTTTCTCCTCTCCCGTAGGCATGAGCTGCTGTATAGCCAAAGGGAAGAAGCTTCCCAGTCAAGAAATACCAAGGAACTTGCCTCAGCTAGCTGCAGGAGTTGAAAGAATTTCCCCCTCTATTTCAGATTTCAGACACTTTTCACTTAAGCTTTTTTTTTTTTTTCTTTTCTTTTAAATATGCCTCTCTCAGTTTTGATGGAACCCTAGTCTTTCAGTCATGGACCCTCCAGGCTTTCAACCTTCCCAGTTCCTTCTCTGCAAGCAGGACTGCCCCAGCCTGTGCTGAGCACTCTGAATTCTGTGAAAAGATAAATGCCTTTGAGGTTTTAGTTACTCTACAATTTACCTGAACTGTGGTAAACTCTGATTTTAATAACTCATGGAAACTATTAAATAAAAGGGGTTCTGTAGAATATTTTTTCCAGTGTAGCACCCTGTCCTAAATAAAACAATGGAAGTAAAATGAAGCATTTCTAGAAGAACTGCCCATCTGTCCAAACACTGCTCAGCTCATTGTCCGAAGGCTATTTTATGGAATTTGGTGTTGAAATGTTTGCCTGTGCACCTGCGGTTGCACACAAGGACACTTTTTCTTGCTTAGGCAAATATTTATGCAGGAGATACTTGCACTTAATACTGCTTGTTTTCCTTTTGCTCTAGTGAAAATATTACTATTAAAATAGAGAAGGACAAGAATACTCTGCAGCTCCTCTGCACAGAGCAGCTCCTTCCGCTTCTGGAGGCTGAGCATGTTTCACTGATTATTCACTGTGGAGCTCCTGTGACAGCAGCAGTGGAGAGAAGCCTGAGGCTGGAGGCTGCTGGCACAGTTACCCTGGGAGGGGCCTCGGGGACCTGGGGAGTACCAGCATTTTGCCTTTTTCCTTTCCAGGGAGGTCAAGCACAGCAACCCTGGGCCCTCATCCAGCACTTAAACCACTTGGTGGATCTGAATGAACTGGAATCCTTGGATGTCAAACACCTTTCAGTCCTGAAAATTGTGTGATGTCACAGCCCTCTGCTTACCTGGGGGTTCAAAAGCTGGGGGAGCTGCAGTGGTGGGGCTTGGCTCAGGCTGCTGGATCCTTGGATCCTCTCACTCCAGCTGAGAGCCTGTTGTTAGCAGTTTTACAAAGCCGTGCCAGGGGTCAGGTCCTCACTGCTTCTTCCTTCAGTGCTACCATAATGGGGAAAATTAGAAATTAAAAATAAAATTAAAAATCTTTATTCCCTTTGGCTGAATTACGGAAACCTTCCAGGGATATTGGGCTCATCCTTACAGCAAAAGGGTTGTAAATGGAGTTTGGTCTGCTTCGTTATGAGAGACGAAAACAACAAAGTGAAATTTGGGTAAATTTCAGTTCACTGTTTAAAAAATTAATTGCTGAACTAAAAGAAATAGCTGTGCTAGAAGAAGCATAAAATTCTGTGGTCTGAGGTGGTTTAATGCACTTTAGAGAGCTCTGTCTTGTTTTCAGTTCCTCTGTGTGATTTATGAGAACACAGAACTGCTTTCCTTTATGAATTCAGTGATTCTCTGAAAATCTGTTGAGTGTAATGAAAATAACTTTAGTCCTTTTTATTGTAATGCAATGTTAATTCTTGGAAATGCAAAATGTTGCAAAATGCACACCTTACAGTATATGATTCTGGGAATAAAGCAGCCCCTATTCCATTATAAGGTACCAATGCTAAGTGTCCTTTATGCTGCGTGAATTTCTAACTCTTTGTTGCTGTTTAAGTAAAATCAACAAATGCAGGTTACTTCAAATATGTAACCCGCTGTTTGCTGGTGTTTGCAAGCAATCCTTAATTTTCCCTTTTCTCTTGCTGTCATCTCCAAGGTCTCTTCCTGCAATGATTAGAACCCTTCTTCACCTTTAGGAATGGCTCAGAATCACAAACAATATATTCAGATGAAAGGGAAATGCTTGACCAGCCTGTCCTGGCAGCTCTTTGATCTCCTTGGGGTCAGAGCATCTTCCAGCCATCCCCTTGGGAAGGGGAACAAGGGAAACATTGTCCTGAGGGGCAGAGAGGTCTGCATACCTCACATAGACAGGAAAACACCAATCCCCTCCCATGTGCTGTGCTGGATGGAAAGTTGGGAACTTTCAGGAAGAAAAAAATAACAACAACATGTTGCTAATGGATTGGGCAGTCAGTCCTAGGGCACAGTGTGTAGGTGAGTGACTCCCATTGGTGAGTGTGCAGAAGTTCTAGAGATTTCTCTGACGAGAAGTTTGGTTTTCTTGGATTAGATTATCAGAAAACAGAACATTCAGAGTATAATTGGAGATGGCCACAAACAGCAAAATGAAGGGAAGCCTTGCGTTCAAGGTGTTTGGTTTCAATTTAGAAACATGCTGTGGGTCCAAGTTTAGATTAAGGTCAGGAGTGGAGAATTGTCATTTAAGGCACAGCAGAAGCTCCTGGTGATCAGCCTGCCCAAAAGACAAAGTTCTGATGGTTCAGGTGATGCTGAATTCATGCTGTGGTGCTCTCTGTGTTAGGGATTCTGAAGTATTTTTTGAAGAATTTTATGGTGATTTCTATGTTTGAGTTGTATGATGTGCAAGAAGGACACAGACATGATATCACCTGACACTTGGGTGCCAGCACTAAGGTCTGGGGTTTTGTTAAATCTGCCCAAATTTGAAAACCTTCAAATTATTGAACATTAAATTTAAAGCTGAGTGGTATGGCTAAGTTCACAGAGAAAGCTCAGGATCAACGGGCAGTAGAACATGAATTCTGGCTCCAAGATCCACATCTAAAATACCAGTTTATATTGCTTTGAGACTTGCAATTATGACAATTAAAAATTACAACTGGTTGAATGCACAAACCAAACAGACCCGTCAAAGGCATCAGAGGTAATTTGCCATCTTCTTTTTCTGTTGTCTCCTATAACATGCCAAAAAGGGGGTTGTGTTCCCTGTACTGACTATGCTCTGCAGCTTATCACTCTTGCCTCGGTTCAAGTGAAGCAGAATTCTTGTTTTCCCCTAAACCTGCCTTTTGATAGAGGCCCTCTGATTTCTATACATTGTGAAGTGCTGGTAAAGCTGATAGTGAGCAAATAATAATTTAAGTGTAATGAATACATGCTGATAGACAGATAAATCTTTTTTCTTGGATTTTTGCATACTTAAGGATCTGGCCCTGCTCCCATCCCATTGAGGGCAGATGAGATGCCTGTGGGATTAGTCCCATATTAATGACTACAGAACATTATGTCATGGAGGAGTATAACAAAAGATTGTGTCATATAGGCACTAAAAAAAACCCAGTTGCCTTCCTAAGGCAGTGCTTCAAAACCTGTTGGCTCAGCAGATCCTAAACTCACATCAACAACTTTTTGGGCTCTTTAAAACATTTGCATCGCTGAAATGCTGATTGATTTCTGCTGTGCTATTGTCCAACGTACGATCTGCTGAAAATATCCTGTGATATTGTTTTCCCCCTTCTTCTTTTGAAGCAGCTACAAAATGTAGAGATGAAATGAGATACTGTGAAATGCAATTTTGATGGATTCTGCCTGATCCACGGGTAATGAAAGGGACGCTGTTTGTGGGCTCATGGGAGTTGGAAATATTTGGGCACTGCGTCTGGCACAGTCTGTAAGCAATACCCAGAGCATCAAATGCCCAAAGCCAGTCAGGAATGACTCGGTGTTCTCCAAGCTCAACATGCAGAGGATGTCTTAAAGCAAAGTAGTTTTGTCTGAGTGTATGTGTTAACTTCTAATGTGCACTTAGGCACACAAAGGAGGAGATTGATTTCTAGAAAGGCTTCAACATACAGTTATATCTAAGATTAGAGTTCATGATGGATGTCTTCAGAATATTGATATCATGTTACTCTGTCCATCAATCATGGCATGTTTGCAACTACTTTGAAAATGAAGGTGGACCAATTAAAATGACAAATAGGGGGTAAACAAGTCTTAGAGCTTAAGCTGCTTAGAGCTGCTCAGGTGAGAGCCACCAGCGCTGGGCTGGGATGCTCTGTGCTGTTCCAGAATCAGGGCTCTGCTGTGCTGGCCCTGTCCTCCCCATAAGCACCCAGCAGGGAGCTGCAGCGAGGATGTGAACTGGAACCTGGGCACTCTTCTGCTAAGATCCCCAGGTCTGTAGATCCATGAACTAAACATCAGACAGGAGACCTGAGGGGCTGCAGTGGTTTAAAACCTTTAGACCATTTTTCAAAACTCTCTGGAATATGTTTTGAAATACTACACAATTTGATTTTTGCTGTAAATTCTCAAATCCTGTTTACCTCCTTTGTTGTGGAAATAATCAGAAACTGCCTGATTGGGATCATCCAAATAGGTCCTGGCAACTGCCATCATCTCCTGCAAAGTTGATATTAGGAAGAAATAATTGAATTTCTTATCTTTTACTACATAATTGCAACAAACCCCCCCCCCCC
>VWZN01012226.1:166756-217524 GCA_013396955.1 Regulus satrapa
CCAACACCCAACCTTAAAGGGAGGGGGAGGGCAAGGAAAGGTGCATAATTGAAGAGACAATCCCTGTCTCACACATGTAGTGACAAGCTTTATGTGATTTTTATGGCAATAATTACTGTATCCTGCTGATCAAGAATAATTATCATCACCATAGCAACTTCATATGGAACGAGTGATTGGGGGTGGGATAGAGTGGAATGGCTCCTTGAGAGCAGCGTTGACTTGCTTGTTTGGGATGTTTCTGTGCCTCTCTTTGGTTCTTGAAATATTAATGCTCATCCTGCACGTTTGTTTTGGCTTCCGTATCGAGTGAGGAAATGGGGGCTGTTGCATCAGGCTGCTCTTTAATTCAGGTCCTGCTTTAGCTGAGAGCTGGGAAGCAGAACCTGGAGTCCCCAAGCTCAAAGAGCATAACTTCTGTTTTTAAACCCTCTGTCCTCATGATTTCTTGCAAAATTCATTGCATGCTGAATTTTTTTTTTTCATTCCTTCTTTCAATAGCATTTCACCTGTGCAGGCATGATGCTCTTTTAAAGGCACCTTTCAGATTATTTTAAAATTAAAAGTAACATTTTGAGGAATACCAGGTGGTCTGGACATTCATGAACACACAGAGCAGCCATTTTAATGGTTTGAGTAGATAATGAAAACAACTCATAAAGTTAAGATTATGTTATGTGAGTTCATAAAGAGAACTCATGACATTCCAAAACATCAATATATCTTTACGGAAGTTTCCAAATTCCTTACACCAAGAGTTAAGATAGCACAGACACAATGTTTTAGAGGAACCAGAAGAACAGATCTAAGATACGTGGTAAGTTTGCACCATGATGCTAAAACTTTCCAGTCCTGAGAGTACAGTCAGCTGGACTTGTTCCATTTGGCATAGCCAAAATAACTGCTTATTGCAAAATGCAGTGAGGCAAGGCTCAGCTGGGAATCCTGAAAATCTGAATTTTTGCCCATGAATTCCAGGTTTCTGATGCTTCCTTGGTGAGACCACTGGATGGTGAGCAATTTGATGGTGGTGGTGAAGGAGTTTTCTCCCTCTTTCCCTGAGAAGGGCATTTCCTTCTTTCATGGAGGTTTCCCCTCCCAGTGCCAAATTAACTTGAGTGGTTATGATGCCATGGATGGTAAATCTTGTGGGTAAGGAATGATTTCATCTTGCCCGTCTGCAGAAGTGGAGGGTCTGTAAATAATATCTTGGTGAGTAGGTTTGTCACTGGAGGAGTGACATCTGTGTCCCTCAGGGATGCTGGTGCTGTTCCAAGGTGCCTGTTTGCATAGGTGAGGATGAGAAATGTGCCTGCTCTGTTGAATTGTACTCATGTCCTAATTTCTTTCACTTTTTCAGTCTCCAGAAAGACATGATTTGAGGTTAATTTCTACTTTTTGATCTTCTTGAGAGATCAAGTGTATTTTGGTTCAGGACTTGCAGCCCAACAGCTGACAAGGGAAGGGAATATTGTAGAGGGATTTTTGGAAGCAGCAAAGTGCAGTAAGTCTGCAGTAAGAACAGGACAGGTGTTCATGGTCCCTGTTTGGCTGCCCTGAACCTGACTCCAAGCTCCCAAGTCTTGGAAGACAGAGCATTTTGAGTTGGCCCATTGGAACATTGTGTAGGTATTGACTTTTTGCCTTGCATTTAAAGCTTCTCTGCACACACAGCCCAGGATTCTCCTGGGCCCTGTTCCTCTGCTCCCTTCAGAAAATGTCCCTTTTTCCCACTAACAGAAAGGGAGAGATTGGTCCACAGGCTGGACAGAGGCCCTGAGAGAGATGTGTCCAGGCATGGGAATGTGGTAAAACTCCAATAAAAGGGGCAGAGCTTCTGTATCCACTTTTTGTTTCTACCATCAGTTTATTTTTTTTTCCCCTCCATACATTTTCTCCTTAATCTTCCCTGAGTTCTGGAGAGGCAGCAGTCCAGGGAGTGATGGCAAAAAGAAGGCAGCACTCAAATCCAGGAGTCTTTTAGCACCTCATGTCCAGCTACACTTTCACCACTGCTGTCACCAGCCCAACTCTCCGTGCTCTGCCCCCAGAGACTCATTTGCAAGTGCTGGAGCTGTGGCAGACATTCTGAATTCAGGCTCTTGGTTCTTTTTCTGGCACTCAGTCCTGTGGCCGAGAAATGACTGCTGTGACTGATTCAAAATTATCCTGCTCTTAATGCTTGTTAAGATCTTTCATCTCCCACTCATTTCATTTGTATTGTACTGCTTCCAAGCTGCTGTGTGGCCTTCAGGGCACTTTAAAAGTAGTATTCTAAATCTACAAGTTGCTTCCTCTGAGAGCTGTTTTCCTCTCAAAATAGAGGCATGTATCTATTGGGGAAGGTAAGATGAGCCTGAGATTTTTTTTTTCCTGTTGAGGTCTTATTTGTGTACAAAACATTATCCTATGGAAGTTTAGATGGTCTGAAAGTTCTGCAAAACCAAACAAGTTCTCCCTTCACTGTGGACAACATCCTCAGGCAGAGGGTGGGATTGTCGGGGGGAGGGGGTGGGGGGTGTCCTGTGCAGGCCCAGGAGTTGGAGTTGATGGAATCACAGGAAGCAGATTCTGGTTTTAGCTACTGCATCTGACAAATCACTAAAGACTTTGCTTCTGGTTTTTATAAGTAATGTAGCTATGACCTTAAACAGTTTTGAATAAAAATAATTAATGTTTCTGCACTTTGACTGGGTTTTCTACCTGTTGCTCTACCTACTGGACACTAAAATGACAGCAAGAAACATTTGCAGAGTGTGACCAAATATCCCATAATTAAGCAATTTGACATTGGAATGCAGAAAACAAAATGTAACAGTAAAAGACTGGTCTAGATTTCATCTGTTCAAAGTAATAATAAAGACATCAGCAGGGAAATCAGTCATGCACATATATTATTTGTGTGCACTTAAGTTGGACAGATAGGATAATGGATGTGGTATACACCAGATGTTACATTTCCTGGAAATAGATATGTTAAAGGAGCTCACAAGTGGTTGTCAATGTCCCTTTCATTACCCCATCAGTCTAAATTTAACCAGTTGAAATAAACATCTTAGTTTATCTGAACTTGGGATTCACCTTTAAATTCTCTGTGCTACCTTTATGTGCACAATATGATAATTATTAACTCTGACATGCTATATCATAGTGTTTATTAAATCTTCTAACAAATTTAAAAGGTAGAAACTTTCTCACAGGCTCATTTTAGGACAGGAGAGGCAGCCAGATGGGCACAGAGATGTTTAGACATAGCCAGGGCCCACACTTTGATAATAGTTTTGTCTTGTCCATCAAAATACGCAGAAATAACTTTCTCAGCTGCAATATCCAGCCCCTGTGTCCCTGCACATCAGTGGCTGATCCAGGTCAGTCATTTGTGGAAATCTTTACTGCATATACACGTAGCATTTGGAATTGTTTTTGGAGATATTTTCTTCAAAGTAAGCCAATAACTAGTCTATCTTAAGGGTTAAAAGCAGTCTGTAATGCATGTGATAGTTTACTAAGTTGACCATGTTTTTGCAGAAAATTTAAAAAATATCAGTGTAGTTGAAGAAGAAATACTATCAAAGTGCTCATACCTTCAGCATGGGAATGGCTGCTCAGCACCCTGGGGAGCTGTGTGTTTGCACAAGGAGCTGTAGAAAAAGGTGTGTCTTCAGCTATGGAGCTGCTTCTTTGTGTAATTTATCCTGAGCAGGTTTCCAGCGTTCACAGCTGCACATTCATCCCCTCTGGTGACTTTTGCCCCACTGGGCATAGTGGGGCCCTACCATTTACATGGACAAGAGGTCTGAGCTGTCACTGGAGACTCTTCCAGTCTCCTCTGCGGGAGGGAAGGGATTTGTGTTCCTACTGAGCTTTGTTTTCAACATCAGGAGTCCTTCATTAGAAATGCCAGCCAGGAGGGGCAGCACACTTGGGTGATGTGATCTTGTGAGCAATGGACTCCTCAGTTTGGCAGTCAACCTGATGAGGAACAGGATGAGCAATAGGATGAGGAATAGAATGAGGAATAGGATGAGGAACAGGATAAGGACTAGGATGAGGAATAACTGCTGCTGACATCACCCTGCTGGATGATGCAGGACTGGGGCACTGCTCTATATGTTTGATGTCTGCAGGTTTTCCAGCCTCAGGCCAAGGAAAAGATGCCTTCAGCAGCTCTGACTATTGATGGTGATGCTCTCAGGAGTTTTGGGATGTTGAGGAACACTTCACTGAAATAAGGAATAGGACCTGAATAAAGGAGAGTCTGAAAAAGGAAGTACATTTGAGCTGGACAGAGCCTTTGGAGTGTGTGGAATGCGCTTGTCAGCAGTTATTTTTGTGCCAATAAGTTAGATAACTGTTACTGTTTACATACCAATTTGCTCTGTTATTGAATTATTTCTGTAGTAACCAGGGCAACAGTTCCATCACATGGTAAATTAATTACTCCAAAGATACACATCTTCATAAAGGAGCTTCGTATCATCAGGTTATGCAGATGCTTAGAAAATCTAGTACATTTCTTGATTGGGAGATAGGTCCAGTAAATAAATTCATCCCAGACTTCAGGCTCAGCCACAACCTGTGTGTGGTATAAGAAGTCTCCCCCCTGACTGGACTGGGATTTGGATCTAGTTTTAAGATCTACCTAATAAAACCAAGCTCTTGAATTTCTTTTCTACCTGTTCCATTTATGTAGATCTAAGCAGAAGCCCCCAGGCAAGAGAAGACTTTGCATGGGATGGGCAGAATGAGGTGAGGGTTTGTCTTTTAATCCATTATGAAGCTCATGGTACAGGGGTTAGAGGAAAGGCAGGGGGACTGCTGAGCTTTGGCTTCTCGTGGTGATTTTTCATGGAATAAGTGCACTCCAATGCCTGGAAAACAGAGCTGGAGTTATTCAACCTTGAAGCATCTCATTGTGTAGAGGAATGAGGCTTCCAGAGATCTGTGGTCAGGAGATTACAACCTCCTGAAAATGTTGGAGATTTTAACTCTGATTAATTTCTACATCAAAACCTAAAAGTGTGGCATAAATATTTTCCTCCTAATTTCATGGTTTTAGAAGGCAAAGAAAAGCAAAAAACATGGCAGAAGAGCAGAAGGGTTAGGTCTAAACTGACCTGGGGATATTAATAAAGATCAGTGTTTGCAGTTGGAATGAAATGGACTGTCAGGGTCCAAGTCAGGAGGAGAAGTACTGCAGCTGGAGACATTTGTAGGTCAGGATATTTAATTTACCTTCAAGGTAGCAATAAAGGGTGGATGTAGAACTCTCAGATTAAGTGGGAAAGACTTGTCAAAAGAGGTTTTGGGTCTTCATGACTGCTTGATCTCTCAGTCATGGTGCAGTGTCCTCCTCTGAGCACTGCTAGAAATTCAGGTTATGGAGTGAGTGGAAGAATCAGTAACAGCATGTATGTTCTGCCTGTTAAAGAGCCTTGCTCTGTTCCTGTGTTCTCCTGTTCAGACTGTGCTGCAGAATGTTCTGTGACCTCTCTGAGTAGGTGCTGTGGCAGCCCTGGCTGGATTTGCAGATCAAGATAAAGAACTTGCTGCCACACCTGAGATAGGCATCTCCCAGAAAGTTATAACTTGATTTCAGTGTACCAAAGCCAATTAGTTACCTACTTATATTAGAGATAAGCTACTTAATAGAGCTAAACTTCTTTTTTTTTTTTTTCCTTTTTGCTGCTTGTGATAATTTTGGAGGTCAAAAGCTTTTCTAAAATTAGTGTAAGAACTTCATAATGATTGAAATCAAAGACTTTTTGTAGCATGTACAATGCACAACATGGTGGGATGCTGAAGCTGTTGCATTAGATTTTTTCATGTATGGTAATATTGGCAATATTCTGTCCAGGGGAAGAAAAGGCAAGAAAGAGGAACAAAAAAGCCAAAATTAAGAGGTTCAAGGTGCTTAATTTTATGGAATCTGTGAAGAAATATGTCTTCAAAATCTTCAGAGTGAAAGAGAACACGGAAGCAGCTCTATAATTACTCCAATCAGAAAGTATGCCAACAAAAAAGGAACAATTAGTGATGTTTCCCAGGCAGCAGATATTTCCCCTTTACCTGAGTGATCTATTGCAGAGATATGTAATTAGGACCACGTAATTATAGGTTGAGTAACTCTATCCCTGTCAAAAAGGGAAGAAAATCCATCCCATTGATAATTGCAGGTTTCTCTGTGTTTCACTTCTTTCCATCCTCCTTTTCTCCTCATCAGATTCCTTAAACATGCCTGGCTTCTGGCTCACCATACTTTGGTTTGAGTCAGTGGAGATGTTTACCTGTCCTACTCCAGGACCTGGAGGTGTCCCCAGATGTGGATCTGCTGCCCTGGGGTGTNCTACCCACTAAACACTGCTGGAACAACCCCTGTGCACTGCTGGCTCTCACAGCAGGAGGTGTCAGAAGGAGCCCTCATGGAGCACAGCTTGCAGCGGTGTCCCAGGTCACCTGGGCTGTGCTGCCCATTCTTGAGCACCATCTGCTGGTGCTGCTCCTGGAGTATGGATGGACACCTGTGAGGGTGGCTGGGGCTTGTGTCCCTCTCAGCCCTCCGCCACGGGGCAGCTNCTCAGCCCTCAGCCACGGGGCAGCTGCAGCTCTCCTCAATCAAGCCAGGTTTGAACTGAATTTCAAGAAGTTGAAACTGAGAACTGCAGCTGTTTGCATTGTAAACTGAAAATCTGACTGGTGCTTGAGAGGAACAAAGACCCTCCCTTTGTACTGCTCATAACAGTGAGTTCCTTTCCAATAAGTAATATTTCACTTGTGTTTTACGAGGATGAAATGAAGCTGTCTTCAAATAAATAAATAAATGAAGGAATAAACTATATATGACATGTCATATTTAGAGCAGAAGTCAATTTTCACCTTTGCAGATCCCCAGGCAAGTGGTGGAAACTAAGCTCCTCAGGAGGCCAAGAACTCCAGCCTCTCCTTCCAGAGCAGGACTGAGCTTCCCTTGCACCCTGTCTGCAGAGAGGGCACAGACCAAGCCTGGAGCTGCTCCCAGGCCCTGAGTTGGGCCAGGGGAGCTGTCCCAGGGCCCCAGGGCTCAGCCAGGCTGGCAGCTGGAGAGGCTCCTGCTGGAGCTGTGCCCACACCCCATGTCCCTGCTGCTCCCAGAGCAGCCCTGCTGCAGCCCTGGGACCCTGCAGTCCCCCTGTGTTTATGCACAACTGCTCTGGTTTGCACCTGCTCCGCATACAGAACTAAACAGTGACCACTGCATACAGAACACAGGTATGAGAGATACAGGTTTATCTAGAGGGTGTTATTGGCCAATTATGACTTACTTCTCTTTTCAAAGAGTAATAACAATCTGTAATGAAAGAGATTAGGTATTTTTTTTATCTTTGCCATTGACTTGGGTTTGTCCCGGTATGTTCTTCTAACTGGAAGTGTCATCTGTGAACATGGGAAGTATTTTTCACTTTCCAGAACAAGCAAATGAGCAAGTCTAATGATCATTTAGCATATTAGCATTTCCAGAACAAGCAAGTTTTCTAATGCTCATATAAAAGTTCTTATAACTTTAAAGTTTAAAAAGACTCAGATGTGTAGTACTACTAAACCAAAAGCTAGTTTTCCAAAAATATAAAGAGCAAGGGAGGTTTCCAAATACATACCTGTTTCTTGAAAAGATCTATTACCAATCCAAGCTGTTTCAGTGACTTCTGAAATAAATTACACCAAGAACACAAACTGTGTTTGTTATACAAAGTGACAGATAAACAATAGAGATGGGCGTTCTATTTACAAGTTCCTTGCAGTTTGAGTCTCTCTGCTCATCTTTACATTAACAGATTGTTAGGA
Source organism: Regulus satrapa (assembly GCA_013396955.1). Lineage (NCBI taxonomy): Eukaryota > Metazoa > Chordata > Aves > Passeriformes > Regulidae > Regulus > Regulus satrapa. The sequence continues at coordinate 174,578 of VWZN01012226.1, forward strand.
TTCCAAAGCCAGGAGCTGTCAGCTGTTTCCAGGAGGGTTTCTAGACCTCTTGTTACTACCCAGTAGTAGGGATTTTCCTCTGAGTGGGGGTCCATTGCCAGAGAAGTATATCCTTGTGTTGGGCATCTTAAAAAACAGGATTTCAGATAAGCACAGCAGCAGAGACTCAGCTGCATCTTAATATCCAATAGCACAGTGATCTTCACTGCCTGAAAGCAGTTTAGGGCTCCCTAAATTTGTTCAAATAAGTAAGCATCATCTTTCAGAAAATTACCTACTGAATTCAATATAGATTATTAGAAGACAGATCACATAAACAATATAATAGTGTACCTTTCATCCCCATAATCTCTGTCCCTCCGGTGTTTTTAGATAACTGACTCAAAATGGCCATAACCTGACTCGAATCTTTCTGTAGAGAACCGGGATCTTTGTTCCTGGAGCTATTTCTGCCTCTTTTCCTTTTGTCACTAACAAAAAAGTAAGCCAAGAATCTTATTCTTCTGAATTCCCAAACTTCTTGCTCTGAATGCAGTTCCTTCCATTACTACCAAGATACCAATCTACACTTGCCCTGCTACTGTCAGCAGTGGCTCCCACCCTGCAGCCTGCAGAGAGGAGACTTTGCCATCTCACTTGACAATTCAGACTTTGTTTCTTCCAGCAGGGAAATGGCTTGTTCCAAGATGCTGAGCTTTCAGGTGTGTTTGCTTTCCTGTAGAATTTTTGCCTCCTGACAAAATCACTCAGATGATGATTCTGCTGGAAAGCCCAGCTCCACTTTGTGACTTTCTCATTGTTACTCTTCTGGCTACATCCACATGTTTAACTCACATAGAAATTAGCCATTTCCCCCTCTAACCTCGGGATTACAGTTGGAAGGTTAATTCCAGTGTTTTTTCTTGACTTGGAGCGTCTTGCACTGACTATGTCTCCTTACAGCTCAGCAGTGAAATTCTGGGAGTAGAATCTGGCAATGCAGGCAGCATCAGTGGGGACTGAAAGATCCAGCTAAGCATAAAGTAAGGATAAATTGATTACAGCTCACTCAAGTGCAGCTTGAACTGTCTGTCAGCTTCTGGTTACTGTTTACTCTGTACTGCCTTTTGATTTTTTCACCCCTGTTTTGATATAAAAGCCACATTACATGCAGGAAATAATGCCAAGGTATTCATAGGGAAGATATCTTGATAAGAATCCAATCAAGAGTTTCTGTCATCATTTCCTTCAGCTTTTAAGCTCTATGAGTACAGTGCTCCAAATAAAACATGACGTGGTGAAGCTTTTGCTTCTGACAAACCATCCTAAGGTTTGGTTAATTGTAACATAATAAAGAAATCTTTCAAAACCCATAGGACAAGCTATAAACTTGGAGTCCTGGGGAAACGTTTTCTAATGCCCTACTGGAGGAAGGTGTTTTTAATCTGTTTTCACATCTGATGGACAAAGAGGAACTGAGCTGGTATCAGTGTTCCCCAGAGAGGTTGTGCCTTCCCCATCCCTCGCAATGTCCAAGGTCAGGTTGGACAGGGCTTGGAGCAGCCAGGGACAGTGGAAGGTGTCCCTGTCCATGGCAGGGGATGGAACTGGATGAGCTTTAAGGTCACTTCCAACCCAAACCACTCCAGGGTTCTGTGACCCCCTGTTTAATGGAGCACATGCATCAAACCTCAGGATGGCAGGACAAAAAGCAAATTCCAGCTGAATCAGACACTTCATGGCCAGCTGAGTTCTTTGTCCTGCAAAGTGTTCATGTTCACTGAAAGTTTCTAGGGAGAAAAGGAAGGGAAAATTCCAGGTTTACAGATAGAGAACAAATGCAGTTAACTCTTCGTGAGCAAGAGACAGGTCACGAAGTAAAGCACATTTGGTAGGAAGCAACTGTCCTGTGGCATCAGAAGGTGTCACTGGGGTTCCAGTAACAGAAGAGAAGTGAAGCTGGTGAATGGTCTGGAGAGTCAGTCTTGTGAGGAGCAGCTGAAGGAGCTGGGATTGTTTAATCTGGAGAAAAGGAGGCTCGGGGGGAGCTTCTCAATCTCTCCAATTCCCTGGCAGGAGGGTGCAGGCAAGAGAGGTCAGGCTCTGCTCCAGTGACAGGATGAGAAGAAATGGCCTCAAACTGCACAAGGGGAAGTTTAGGTTGGACATCTGGAGGAATTTCTTCATGGAAAGCATCGTCAGGCATTGGACAGGGCTGTCCAGTGCAGTGATGGAGTCTCCATCCTTGGAAGTGTCCAAGGACACCCTGGACACGGCACTAAATGCTCTGGGCTGGGCAACCAGGTGGGGTCGGGCACAGACTTTGTGGTCTTGGAGCTCTTTTCCAGCATGAATTATTCTGGGCTTCTGTTGAATCTTCAGCCCTCCCAAAGAGGGGACAGATAAGGAGCCTCCTACTGCCCTTGCTGCCCCAAGATTTCTTAGAAGTTGCATTTCCTACAAAGTGAACATACCCTAGGTCCTCTACCACCACCCAAAGCCAACCCTAAGCAGGATAACTACATGTGAAACACTCAATTCTGGGGTGCTGCAGGTGCTCAGGAGCCAGCTAGGAAGTTTTGTCAATGCCAAATTCTTTGTTTACACAGAAAAAGAAAATAAATAAAGAAATATTTGTTTGAATTTCAAACCCAACCTCTGAAACAATTAAGTGGGGCTGAGCAAATTCATAAAACAAAAGCTAATGACACGTCTCCCACACTGCTTGGCTGTGTGCCCCCATTGATTGACTGGTAGAAAGTTACAGGCGTTAAGCTGGTATTTTTCATTACTTGCGATGAAATATGAGAATTTCTTACCATTCCCTCTGCCTTATTCTTGTAACTAAAGCCACCCATTCATTACAATAAATCCTTATTTATTTGTGTGCAGGAAAGTATCCAGGCTACTTCACAAATTCTAGTGCTCCTTCCCTAGCCTGATTGCTGTAGCCATTCACCTTTTCCATGTGTATGGCTGAAGTTTGAACCCAGCAGGAAAGGCCAAACCTGCAACAATGCACTTGTAGGCAAGAGGAAAATCCCAGCTTTGTTTGCAACAAGTGTTTCATGATTATTTCTCTGTGTTTTTTACCTTGTGTGAACCAAATGGGGGTTGTGTGTATGCGCCTGTTGGGTTTTAGCAAAGCCTGTTCTGGTGTCCACCTTAAATTTTATTCAGAATAACGTGAAAAATGAAGTTGTGGATATAACCCCAAAGGCAACTACATGTGAAGTCATTTATCACCAAAAAAAATGTGAGGAATGTTGAAAATAAAGTTAACGTTCATAGTCATATTTTCATTTTTTTAACCTGTAATGCTAAAGGCATTTCTCTTTGTTCTCTAAGCATTTTCCTTTCTTTCTATTCTTTATTTGTTTGATGCAAGACATTATAATGCATCAAAAAGCAACTTGAAACTATTCCTCTAAATGTGAGAAATGTGTAAACTGAAGAATAGAAAGAACCATCCATTTTCCCTGTTTTCCTCTCACCTTCCCCCAGCCAAAGGTTTTGTTGCTGCCTTGTGATATATCAAAAATAAGCTTGGTGCCAAGGTCTGAATTGCCAGACCCACTGTGGTTACTTGTCAGGGCACAAGCACACTTGAAATAGTCAAAATCAGGGACATGATGGTGTAACTTCTGTCAGATACAGGGACAGCAGCTTGGCACCTGCAGCTGGCAGCCAGCTCAGCAGTCTGGAAGGGTCCTTGTAGTTATTGTGTTTATTATTATTATATTATTATTATTATTATTACTACTACTATTATTATCATCATCTTCATCATTACAAATGATGGTCTAATCCCTGCAGGGCAAGGAGGGGTCTGGGGTGGTTTTTCATGTGGTCCTTCTTACAAAAATTGCTGCAGTAAGAGGCTGATTGCCAGTGTGAGCTCTACTCTCCAAGTGTGTGTGTGTCTGGGTGTGCTCCTGCACCTCCCAGTGCAACGATTTCCCTCCTTCAGCCTTCCAAATCCTCTGAGCAGACTGGGAACAACCACATTTGGGTGCTCTGTTCAAAGCTGCCTAGTGTGTTCTCAACTCTGTGTAGAGGCAGCAGGGGTGCAATAAGGGAGGTGGTGTGAGATCCAGCTGAGTGCAGCCTGGAGGAGAAGGAGGGGGCAGAGCTGTGAAACTGCAGTGCTTTGGGGTGAATGAGTGTGAAGAAGGCACGGAGCTGCTCTCCAGAAGCCGTGGCTCTCCCAGCCAGGCATCTGGTTTTAAAGTGGAGCTGCTGTCATGTGCACCCTGGTGTGGAAAGATCTCACAGCCCAGGGCTGTGTCTGAAGTACAGAAAATTGGTTGTGCAGCCATGAAGTTGGAATTACAAATCAGAAAGCCTCAGGATTAAGATTCCAAAGGACTAGACCTTAATTACAGCAAGTTCTCTCGAGCATTACTACACCACTTGCAGCATTGCACACAACACTAATTTGTGCTAACAGCCTGCCCTACAAGTTGTTCTGCCATTTGGCAATTCGAGGTTGGAAATGTATTCTGCCACCTGGGCTGGGTCTTGGGGAGCGTGCAGAGACCCAGCTCTGGGGGGCTCAGGGGACCCAGCCTGTGCTGGGGGCTCGGCTTTTGATCACTCTGGTGACAGAGCTCGGGAGCAGGGGTGCTGGAAGCCAGGGAGCTGTTCCTGCCCAGGATGGCTCGGCACGTCTGAAGTGTGCAAAGCTGTAGTTGGAGAGCTGGTGGCTCAGGGAAAGCTCCAGCTGACTGTGTTCCAAGTCAAACACAATAAGCTGTAAACCCAATGGAATGTGAAAGAAATTCATACCTTAGTGAACCGTAAACAGAATCAGGATGATAAAATTTAATCAAAATGTAACATTGCCTTCGGGATTCAGATCCAGTGTCTTTTGATGATTAGCAGGATTATCAAATGTAGATGCTCTTTTGAATACCATAATGTTGTAACGTTGCGCTCTATGGAACATCAATGCCAGAAATAATTTAACACCTGCACATAAATCATTTTGCAATTATCTTTTGGGAGTTATTTTATCTTAACCTTTTTATTTTGTTCCAAATAAAATTAGAAAGAAACACTGAAAGATGACACTAGGTGAAACAGAGGAAGGATAGGAGCACTGTCAGGTTATATAAACTAATCTAAATGTCTGTTTTCTATTATTTAACTTTTAGATTGACATGCAGCTTTGGCTAAGGACTGTAAAACAGAATTGGTTTGTGTGTATGTACATATAGTTAATTAAATGACGCTTTAACTCAGCAAGATTTAAAATATATGTACTGTGCTCTTTAGCATTAACGACAGGGATATTAAGGCTGGAAAACCTTGAGCCTGTTGATCCTCCTTTCCCTAAAGCAAAACAGCCACCTAAGTTTGGGACTTAGAAGATTATCAGTCAGAAGTTACAAAAACTATTCTCTGATCAGGGAACAGAAAAGAGACAAAGTTAATTCTTCCTCACCTTGGGGGGAGCTGGGGATACAAACCCTGTGGAGCCAGAGAGGAAAATGGCCCCAGGTGACTCCCGAAGTGGTGCTGGGCAGGTGTTAATGGAAACTGGGACTAAACCACATCAATCCTCTGCAAGCTGAACCCCTTTGCTGGAAGGGTGTAATGATGGGCTGTGTCTGCAGAACAAAGTAAGACAGAAATAAATTATTACATTCGGGTGCACTTGGATTGTGCTCCAGCATCTGACCAGCTTTGTCTCAGCAGTGTTTTGAAAGGGAATTCTTGAAACCCTATTGCCAACAACTTTGCTTTCTTTTTCTGAATCATCACTGGGGAGTAAAATCTCCAGTGTGTAATAGTGACAGTAATGATAAGCAAGCAAACTGTGACAGCAACAATGTAGATGTCACTTTATATTAGGACAAAAGAATGACAAAATGCCCCACTCAGAGTGTCAGTAACCAGTGGGCCAAGTTCTGCCCCAACAGATTTTCATGCGAGCTCCTGCGAACACACAAAATACCAGCAACAGGCTTTTATTTCTGTACAGATCCTTGTAATTTTTCTGTACCTGTTTGTCATAGGAAAGTTTTCCCCTGTGTGTGGGAGGGAATGTGAGCAGGCTGTGCAAAGGGAAGGGGTCCGGCTCACCTTCCTAACTGCAAGCAGGAGCTAAAAACTGAGCTTTGATGATTCATTTTAAAAAAATAGAGTTCACTGGTCTATTTACAAATTTTCAAACAGTGGAAGGGTGAAGTTAAACAAGTAATTCAGGAAATGCTGTGAACTCTTTGGATGAGAGTTCCCTGTGGAGGCGACAAGGAATAGTCCTCAGTGAATAGCACACCCTTTATCCCAGGACTGTGCTCCTGGTCAAAATCTCAAAGGTGAAAAAAAAAAATCTCGAAGGTGAAAATAATTGTGCCATTTTAGCGTGATTCAAGGATTTATTATATTATTTTTTCTTCCCAGTGTATTTCCATACCTGTGAGCTCCTTCCAGCTCAGGACATGCTATGGTTCTGTGATTCATGCAAATGTCTTAGTCTTGTTTAGGGAGAATTCAATATTTCTGCCCACGAGAAAACCTTAAATTGAGTAATTTATGAAGGCCTGAGCTTGGAGGAAGAGGTTGTTGGAAGTGAAAGGGAATGAAAGTTATGGTGTAAACATTTATCAGGCTGGACAATTTTGTGTTTAGAAAAGACACACTTTACTTTCTCTGACCGGCTCTAGCAAAGCCACGCACTAAGCAATCAAATTTTCAAAAATGCAAAATACTTTGTTAAATAAAGATAAGCAATGCAATGGACTAAACAAAAAGAGATTTTGGTGTTTGGGTTTGGCTTGTTGGATTTTTATGTACATTTCTTTATAGTTAAAGTTGTAATAATACATGTACACATGAATGCTGTTAAAAATTTTGACATTTTTAATCTTAATTTCTGGTTGATTTTCCAATCAAGTGATCATAAATAGTATTCCTTTTATTTAATTATTATGCAGTTATTAGCTACTATTTTGGCGTTTGCTCACCAGTACTGAGCGGGTTTCAGCTTCTTGGCTTTGCAGTAATCACTTTCAAATCTATTTAGATACAAACACTGATTCTCCTACATCTTCAAATCTGGAGAAAGGTTAAAAATAATAAAGATGGGCTGTTCTTCTTATATAGAATATTGAATGTACCCCCTAGTTTCTTTTAAAGTTCTTTGCCTTCACTGTATAACACAACTTATGGGGCAGAAAATGCAATGTGAAAAGGGGGGAGAATGTTTTATTAAGACTCATAAGAGTGATTCTCTCTGATCAATTCTAGATTTTAAGATGAAGAATGTAATGTGAACTCAACTACTATTAACATAAGTTATGCAAATCTCTGATCAGGGATGGAATCATTATGCCACACTCACTATAAAGTAAGAGCACAGAAAAGCCTTTGTAATTTGAAATGGAAATGAAACCAAGAGAAAGATGTTCTATTCCCATGGGACTTCTTCACAGCTTCAGTGCAGGAATTAAACAGTTGCTTCAATTTTTTCTATATGCCACTAGGACTCTGACAATGTCTTAATGTACTATCACAATGTCTGCACCGAAATTTCAGAATGGGCTTCACTGCCCAGATTTGATTTCCCCACCATTGCTTACATTCCCACTAAATCTGAGAGGCACTGCAGGATGGAAAAATGGTGGTGGAAGTTTGAAGGATCTGACTTAGCTCTGAAACATCTCTGAACAGTCCTTGAGGACAGCAGGGAAGGCACTTAAGAATAGAACTCTGTTATCAGCCTGAGTGTCTGGATCAGGGTCATAGGTCAGTTGTGGTCACTTCTGAACGTGTTCTGGGAAGTTTAGGGTGCTTTGGGTTTTGTTGAAAGTGATAAGGAGTCACTCTAAAGCTTTCCATGATGATGCTCCTGAACCTGTGATCTGTCACTAAACTCAGTAGCTAGGGAGGCTGTGGGACTATTATTTGTGAGATTGCTTTTCCAGGATGGATATCTCAGTGTGTTTATATCTGCAGTGATGCTCCTGACAAGCAAATCAATGTTCAGAGCTGGGGGAAGTTTCTCAGCACTCGTTTAGATTCCATTTACTTTAACACGAAAATGATTCTTGTTTAATAGATGGAAATGGAATATCCAAGTAGGAATCACTGAGTGTCATTCTTGGAATGCTGAACAAGAAGGATGCTAAGAGAGGCAGAGCCGAGCTCCCAGTGGCTGCCCTGGGGTGCGAGGCTGCCAGGGAGGCCCTGAATGCAGCAGCTGGTGCTCCCAGCCCTGGCTCTGTGGAGCACCACAGTTTGTTCTCCCTGCGCTCCCTGCAGCATGCCAGAGCCAGCAGGGCTGCTCTCCACATACCAACCCTCCCAGAGATGTGCCTGGGCAGCACTGGAGTGTGTTTGTTCTGATTTAGCAACTATGTGAGGCAGCAGCAGAGCCCTGGAGAGCTCTACAGGGCTGGAGTGTTGGACAGAGAGGAGGTGGGTGACCTGAACTTCACAGGTCACCCATGTACCATCCTGGACATGGAGCTGTCTTTGCAGACCCCTTAGAAAACCCACTGGGGCCCACCAGAAGAGAGATGTGTCCTGGGGCTGGTACTCTGCCCCACTGGACAGCTGCCCAAATTCTTCCCTATTTTCTTAACAGACAATGTCATTTGTCAATTCATACCACAGCCTCCAGCCCAGGAATTTTGTTGGGGATATAGAAGGGAGAAGGGAAACGATAATGTAATAAAAAGACACTGCATTAATTGAAAAAACTTAAATTGAAAAAAAACTTTAAAAACTTTTAAACTAATAATGATCCTGTCCCTGTCATATCTGGTACCAGAACAAAGTTCTGTCAGAGTACACACAGGCCAGGAATGGGAGCTACAAAATCTGTCTCTCTCCAAGCTCTGGGTTTTCACATGTATTTGGTTTGAGAAAAGTGGGTACCTGAAAAAAACAACAGAAAGTTGTATTTAGTAGTCAGGATACGTTAGGTTCTTGAATCATTAACACTAAAGACATTTTGAAGTGTTAGCTTCAAACTTAAGGGAAGGTTTAAGTAAATTGCATGCAAAGTATTCCCATGTTTATTCTACAGTGAAGTGTTGCCTCACTTGACTGTAAAAATGCACTTCTTGAAACAGAAAGCCAAACTGAGCTGGGATCATTTATCATATCTCTGAAAGTCTGTGGCATTTTTTTCTGTCTCTTTTCCTGGGAGAAAGCAGAAGGAAAAGCCCCGATGGCAGGTTAAACAGTGTGTGTCCTCTAACTGCTACACCAAATTGTTTCTCATGTGCTTAATGCATTTACTTTGAATCCAAAGCCTGAAGGTTTAACTCTGTGTGCCTTGAAATGAAAGTACACTCTGGTGATGAAGAAGGCATTTGCCTTCAGGTTGGGAAAAATTGAAGCTCACGTCATCTCGGCATGATTAGAGCTGGAGTGTACTGCTGACCTGGGGGCGTGCAGCAACAGGCAGGAGGCACAGGCACAATCAGTTCATTCTCTGGCTCTGCAGAATGGGGCTGCAGCAAGGTGAAAATCTCTCCAACAAGAATAATAAAGATCATAATTATTAAGAAACCAAGGGATAAAACTATTTGGGAGTGTCATTAGAGTGCTTACAGTGCTCAGAGTATGGGGTGTGTGTAGTAGCATAGAAATAAATTATTTTTAATCAGTGTAAAATTAAAGGCCAGTCTTAGGAGTGAGGCTCAGTTAAAGGGAATTATGCCACGCTTATAGGCTTGCAGAATTTGCACTTCAATTAACCAGTGTAAGTGTGAAGAATCAGGTTATAAACTACAGAACCTCTATCTAGTAATAATTATTAAAGTCAGTCAGTAGTGTTAACACCTTGGCCTTCTACCTGGCCAGGCTAGTTAGCAAAGTAATAACACTGTGATATTTTCACACTAAAACTGAATCCTTGCAATAATTTCCGGATATCATTCCACATTGATATTCTACTCATTCATTTTTTATTCCCTTCCCTTGCTTTCCTTCACAGGAGCTTCTAGAAGAATTCCCCATCCCTGGCAGTGTCCAAGGCCAGGCTGGATGGGGCTTGGAGCACCCTGGGACAGTGGCAGGTATTCCTGCTCATGGCAGGGGTGGCACTGGATGGGCTTTAATGTCCCTCCAACCCTACCCATTCTGAGATTTATGATAAATATTTGCACTTGTGGATTACCTAGTTAATGTTGGCAAAGACACAAGTGGGTTGAAGTTAATTAATAGTAATTTAGCATGACCTTAAACTCAAGCCTTCATTACATTTGAAGAGATGAAAAGGGAGTAATGATTCTTCTGTGAGGAATAATATCACAGAGAAGGAGGATCCTGAAGTTTGAGACTTCAAAAATTCCCTGTAGAGGGAATCTTTGAATTGTAGCAAATAAGGCTTTAGTTAGAGAAAAATGTAAGATTAGCTGTGTAGTGGCCCAGTAGTAATTGGGGAAAAAATTAAAATAAACTAACTGAAAGTTCCGGGGTTAATTTCCATGGAGTGCACATATATATGTCACACTGTGTCAATGTTGTCATTAAAATCTGTCTCACCTGTCTTTCCTTGTTGTCCAGCTGGCCTTGCAGGACAGTGGAGCTCCAGAGGGAGGTGTTGGGATTACATCTTTGGATCAATGCTGGATACAGCCAGCTCGGAGAGAGAGCATCTGCCAAGCTCCAGAGCTCTTCAAATGTCAGCTGGCTCCTTATCTGGCAGGGCTTCAGGCACTGGTGCTTCCAGGGAGTATTAATTTCCAAAGTCAAGTTTTTGCCCTCTGTTTTGAGGTTCTATCCTTTAGAATTCCTGAACTCTTTCCAAAAATGTCAGCCCTGCCCCAGACAGACCTATCTTTTAGGTAGGTCTGCCCATTCTCCAGAAAGGCTTGTGCAGCTCTGTTGTAACTCAGGAGTGGATTTTGTTTGCCCTGCCCTGTGCTCTGGGGCTGCACTGTTGATCTCCAGCTCTGCCAGGCAGGGCTTTCCTGGACTTTCTCAGCCTTGTTGTCACTGCAGGGGCAGTTCTGCACAGACATAGACACTCATTGTTTTGCAGGTGCAGTAGATTGTCTAAGCTTATATCAAATATTGTTCTTGAAAATTGCCTGACCTCTTCACTACATTTCCAATAAACCAGTCTATCTCCCCCAAATCCTGACCTTCCTGGCGCTCAGCTCTCTGGGCTGAAGCTCACCAGCAGTGGTGCTGTGTCTGTTTTTGGATAGTAGGATATGTTCAGTTCCAGCTCTTACCAGCTGGAGGAAACCTTTAAGGAGAGCTGTGCACAGCTAATTTTGGTTAGTCATACAAAAACAGGAACATGCTTCTGCTTGGCCTTCACTGGGACTCTACAGTGAGTGATGTACAGCAAAGGAGTGGACCAATACCTTTAATAAGCTCTAATAAAGGTATAAAATTAATGTTTTCTTTTGCTAATAATAAGTACTCAATGCAGATATTTCTCTTTCAGACATTCTTACTTTTATAACTTGTCCAAAATTCTTTAAAGTGCTTCCTTATATTTTTTTCTTCAGTTCAGCCCCACAGAGCCCCTTCACCCAGTGATTGTTGCTGGTCCCATGGAATGTAGCAGCATCCTGTGGCACAGACACCCCTGCTTAAGGGCCACATTTCCTGGTGCACCTTTCCACAGGGCATGGAAATGATTACAGCTATCCATAAAATTTGGGTTGGAAATCAGTCCCATAAATGTGGAAGATTTCTATTACCTTTGACCAGTAAAAGTACATTGTGGAGAACACGAGGTATAAAAGCTGCTTCTATTAAATAGTCTAGTGCATTTCTGCAGAGTTTTTGCACAGTGCAAATTTTCATGGCAGAGCTCTGTCTTCTGGGTTAGAAACCATAAATGAGCTGAAGAACTGAATAGCAGAATGGTGGGAGAAAGTGGATTTTGTTGGCCTCTCCCTGGTTCCACAGAGATAACCCAAAGTGCTCAGGTGGGACTTGCAGTGATTGTTCCTCTAGCCTTTGACAGAAGAACTGTTTTTTGTCCTGGAGAAAATAATGCTCTGCTCCCATTTTAGACAAATACAAAAGATTGCCAGCAGGTGGCACGCAAAGGGTATGATTTCCCAGGGCTTTTTGCCTTGGTGGGGCTTTCCCTTGGCAATAGAATGAAGTGGAGCACAGAGAGGTGCTGGGGGGCTGCTCTGCGCTGCGAGCGGCAGCCCTGCCTCCCTCCTGGCTCCAGAAGGGTTTGTGGGCTGTGCTGGGGCTGTGCTGGCTCTGGAGCTGTGTGGCCCTGGTGGGACGCGGAGCAGTCCAGGCCGGGGAGCTCCGCGCCCCTGGGCAGAGCCTTGCTCGGTAGGGCCGGCTCGAATCGTCCCATGCCAACAGGTCAGAGCACAGCCTGGTGCCACTGGGACCCACGTGGGGATAAAAAAAAAATACTATTTTTTGTTTGTGGCCTAACTACAAACGTCTGGGTTTAAGAAGCTCCTGCTTCTCCCACATTAGCACTCTAGACAAATCTTGAACCACCTTTGTGGCAAGGCCTAACAAACGCTGTCACTTTGACCTAATCCACTTTTCTGCACAGCTGTGCTAAAGTCACCTTTAGTTTTATCACATTTTAATGCAAACAAGGCCGGAAGGGTGCTTGTTTGGATTGAAGAAGCTGTGACAATTCGTCTGAATGGGAACTTCAGTAACTGGGAAGAAAAATGTGACAGGGAGCTTTATCACTGCATTGTACACAACAATCTGAAAATTATTGCTTCTTTAGGGGCCTATTCTCTTCTTGAGGCCTAGCACAGTCTATGCTAAGCAGCCAGACAGCTCTGAATGGTTTGCCAGTCCTAAAGACAGATTTTAATTCTATTGTTTGTGGGTATCCCTGACTTCCCTAAGAGGATTCAAAGACAGGCTGCAAAACAAGGCAGCTGACATGAGACTTTGGCCAATCTTTAAAATTCAAATAGCAAAGGAGGTTTTCCCTGGTCCCCTTAAATTAGCAAACCTCGAGTGATGTTTGCTTTCAAAATTTGTCAAGTTCATTCAAAACTAAACGAACTTGCAAAACGTGCTTTTTTAAGCCTTTTTTAAAAAAGTTTGCTTAACCACTAATTTCCTGTAACAGTGGGAATAAAGCAGAGAGGAAAAATCCTTTTTTTCTTTTTAAAACCTGGAAATTGCCATAGTAAGAGGTGCTTTTCAGAAATTACATATATAAACGTTTACCAAATATGGGCAAATATTTATATAGGCACAGGTCATGTTTGTACTAATTTCTTTTTAATACTTCAAGTAAATTCCAAGTGAAACTGAACAAGTGCTGAAATGCTGAAAAGCTTTATCTCAGCCTTCAATAAATCTACTGCAAACTGAATATTCAAAGTATTTGCAGGACAGTGTTGAATGAATCCTACTTGAGGCTGCAGAGTGAAGTATGTGGAAAATAAGGGATTCAATCTCCTAGGAGACAATAAACTGGGCTCGGTGGGACCAGGGAGGCTCTGGAGCTGCTTGGCTGGCTCTGCTATCCCATAGAACTGGTGAGGCAGCTCACAGTGTCAGGATCCTACTGCAGCAGCAGAAACAGCCTCTCCCAGCACTCCCAAACCGCTTATCCTGCTGGAAAATACTATATTTAATCGGTTCAGGACCCGCAAAACTTCAGCTTGTTGGATGAAATGTTTTATACAGAAATGAAAATACCATTCTGGTGCAAATTGCAGCCAGGTAATTGTATTTACCTCATACTGAGTTCTCACAGATAGAAACACGTTTTGGGGGATGTTTGTAACAGAGAGTGGAGCTGTTCCTCCCTCATAGTGCCAGCACAGACAAGGAGACAGGAGGGCAGGGACCAAAAAGTGCAATCTCCCCATGACAACTCAGCACTTGGTGTGGAAAAACAACTGAATTATCCGATTTTTCAGTCTTTTCACTTCTCCCTCCCACCCCCAATTGTTGAGATTGCAAATCTTGGTGAAAAGTGGTGCTACCAAACCTCAAAATTAAATTAAAGAGTTCTGCTGTTGAACTGAAAGGGCAGCAGCTGCCCAAGTTGCCTTTGGTGACCCCATCTGCTTAAAAAGAAATACCCATCACATTCTACCTCTTTTGTCTAAAGAGAACCTGCACATTATGTAGTGGCTGGCAAATATTTCACCATGAAAAGGTGATATTTTTTTTTTTTTCATTTATTTTGAGGGAATCTGTATTTTTGAACCTCTATAGTCTTTAATAACAGAAGACTTGGCAGCAGTGTGATTATCCTGGTTGTTTCCAGAGCCACTCTGGGGTGCACAGGAGGCAGACCTCGGAGGGCAGCTCCTATTCTCATGGGAACTGTGGCATGAACTCCAGCAGTTCCTTTTTGACACAACCTGTGGGGTTTGTTCTGGGGGACCCGGGGGTGCTGCTGGAGGAGTGAGCCTGCTCTTCCCAGGGCTCCTCCCACATCCGACCTCCCCAAACCCCACAAAGGCAGAGCCTGTCCTGCAGCAAGTGCTGCCTGTGCAGGGCCAGGACCCCTGGAGTGCTCCCCCGGCTGCCACTGTCCCGCTGCTGGAGAGTGGCAGATCAGGGCAGCACAGCTCTGTGCTGGGACTGTGCCCTCCACGCCTGGCTCTGCTGAGGTTTGCCCAGGTGAGCTTAGTCCAGGTGTTTGCCAAAGGACCCTACCACCCTGCAGGGGTTGGCTTTTCTCTCCAGGCAATTGCACTTCAGCCCCACTTCATAGGCCTGTGAAACTGCAAGGGTGTTTTCAACATGTTTGAAATGCAATTAGGATTCTCTCTAATTAGTTATGAATTCTGTGCCAAGGCTTGTCTGCAGCATTGCAATTGCTGCTTCCAAAATACCTTTCAGCACTTTCCATTATATTCTTTGCATCTTCTGACCACTTTCCCTATGATTTGCTCATTGCCTTTCTGACACAACACATCTTTAACTTTCCACCTCTTCCAAAAGCAATCCCTGCTTAAACTAATTACTTACAGGTTTGTTCAGGTATTTATTAGGTCACAAACATGAAGGAGAAACTGAAGGCTGGGAACCTACAGAACCCTGTCTCCTTATACAAGAATTTCAGGTTGTCCTCACATTAGCACTGCCATCCGTTTACAACCAAGCACTTTTCAGGGAAGGAAAAAAATCATTTTTCTTCCTCCTTCCATACCTGTTTCAAGCTGGCAGTAATTATGCGGAGTAAATTGGTAAATTCTTCAGCTTGGGTCTGCTCATGTCCTCAGTGATGCTCTAATGGATCTTGCTGTGCCCACAAGTGCTCTACACTCCAACCACTGCCATGGACCCCATGCAGGATAATTAACCACAAAGTGAGTAATCTGTCCCAGGCTGAAAATGTAATGAAAATCAAGGTCAGATACCCTGGTGTAGGAGACTAGGAGGAGTCTTCTGTGTGGGAGCCCATATTAGGCTTTCCACCCCCTTTAAGACTGCAGTTTTTAATGTTTAATATTATAATATCTTGAAAAAGAATGTTTAAAATCTGTTATCATAAAGTAATGGGCTTCATGCTAATTTTGAATCCACTAGATTTTTAAAAAACTACTTAAAGCCCACCAAAGCTAGATTGCAGCAAATGAAAGAAGAAAATCCTTCTAATTCATTATCCAACAGTTGTCCAGCAATTGGGACTGATTTACAGAATTCTATGGATGTAGAGGGAATTTCTGGCAAATCTCATCATTTGTGGCCTTCAGCCTTGAGGGACTAAATCTTTGGGCAGTGTCAGGGCTGCTGTTCTAGATGGTCTTTATTTGATTCCTTGTAGGTAAGACTGTGGATTTGGGCCAGAAGCAGGATAACAAAAGTCATGTCCAGTGAAACTTGAGATTTGAGGTAGAACAGATGAAAGAAGTATCTATATGTGTTGTATCAACAACAACAACAAAAAATCCATTTAATTCAAAGTCATAACTTTTTTTTTGTTAGGCTTTTTTTTTCCCCCTAGAGATTGTGTTTTAGTTTTCCTTCATTTAATATTATCAAAGGGGGAAAAGTAGCCACTGTTTACAGAGTTACAATCTAATATAACTAAACACATCATAATTTTTCACATTGCTAGTCCTGTCTATAGGTCAGCTCATTATATTCATAAGGACAAGTGATGGGATCTAAAACTCCCACTCGAATACCAGGAGCAATTATCTTGGCACAATCTGAGCAAAACTAATTTTTGTTTAGAGGCTGAAATACTCTCTTAGTGGAATCCACTGTGTAATTACAAATCTATGTCCCAGAAATAAACCTTCTGAGGGTGGAAGAAGACTGTCATTAGGTCCTATTAGAAAAGACTGGTATTCACTTCTGTTTTAACAAAAATCCAAAAGTGGAAAATGGACAGGTTGGAGGACTTGAAGGCTTCTGGCATCTTGAAGCACCTCTGCAGTGCTGTCAACAAAGAAATGAATTTTCAGGACTGAGGTGTATTTTAGCTCTTCCCACCCACTGCTCCCGTGTGAATGGAGCAAAGCCTGGCTCTCCTGCCTAAGCCTGCATGGTAATTTGGTTGCTAAGTACAAACTAGAAATCAAATCCCACTTGCTCTCTTCATTTTATGAGCTGCCTGCAGGGAAGCGCAGGGGTTTCAGTAAACTGAGATGTGAGGTTCCTGTGCACTGGAATGTGTTGCTTTTCAATATAAACCTCAGTCTGTGGTATCATTTTCTCTGCTTACCTAGAGCTCCTGGAAGTTTTTGAAGTAATTTGTGGAAACAGCTCTAGAGTGGAGATGGAGTACTTTTCTGTGTCAGCAATCTGCCTTTGCCTTCCTCTTGCTGTGAAGTGCTCCCACACCTTCCCCCAGTGCTTCAGTTTCAAGCTAGTCATGAAAAAACTGAAGTGGTCGCCAAAACTCCTTTTCCTGGCCCAGCATCACTGTGATTTCCAGCCACAGCCTGCCTGTTTCCTCAGTAATTCCCTGTGCACCTGCCAGCCCTTGATTTCCGAACATGTTCCATGCACGAGCAGCACACCTGGTCTTCTTCTGTGACCTTTTTGAAGTCTGAAATGAAATGCCAGTTGGAACACATTTGGCAGGCATCTGACTGAGGACTCTGATACTGCTAATCATAAATGTGGTATAAATAAGTCTCCAGCTATTCAATTCACTCCTTCTGGGCACTAACACCTGACTGAGAGGTTTTAAACTGTCCTGAGAGTAAACTGTGACCATGTGCAATTAGAGAAATGGGGCTGGTTCTAATACACATGAAAGCCTCTTGGTTTATTCAGTGGCGTTGATGGTGTCAAATATTTCCCAGCACATAAGCTGATGGGAATCAGTGCTTTAGTGCACTTTACCTTTAGCTTCAGTTCACTTTGGGGCCACTGTGCAGGTTTGTCAACTGTAGGGTCTCTTACTACATGAAACCTTCTCTACACATGCAATAATTGTTCCCCAGAGAGTAATGAACTGAAGCCAGTAGCTGTTGGACTGTAATGTTCTTTGCTTGTCTCTCACCTAACTGCAAAGTTCAGGGAAATGAGGGAATGAAGCTGGGATGGCACGGCACCTGGTCTAGGACAGAGCAGGACCAGGGGATGGCTCAGAGCAGAGCAGGACCCGGGGATGGCTGTCCCAGAGCAGAGCAGGACCCGGGGATGGCTGTCCCAGGACAGAGCAGGACCCAGGGATGGCTGTCCCAGGGCAGAGCAGGACCAGGAGATGGCTGTCCCAGGACAGAGCAGGACCCGGGGATGGCTGTCCCAGAGCAGAGCAGGACCCGGGGATGGCTGTCCCAGGGCAGAGCAGGACCCGGGGTGGTAGCAGGTCCGGGGCAGCGTCCGGGGCTGGTGGCTGTCCCGGGGTGCAGGAGGGTGGCACCCCGGGTCCCTCCTGTCCCGGCGCTGCTGCGGCGGTGGCACCGCGTAACCAGAGCCCCGCGCCGGGCCGGCCGCGCTCGCACAGGTATCGGCTGACGCTGCTGTGGCACGCTTTATTTCAAAGAAGTAGCGGTAACAATGGCTCACAGTAATAACAGCGCTGCCGCTTCCCCCGAGGGAAGGCACAGAATGCTATCTCGCCACATGATCTCATTTCTTTTAAGCTCTGCACTAACCGCTGACATATCGCATAAATGCCTCCTTTATTACCTGCCAGTGATTGTCTTCTGTGCTGGGAATGGCCCCCGGAACCCACGTCCACATGCCAGCCAAGCGCTGCGCTGCCTGCCTGTGAATTTGTCTGTGTCTGGTGCTCCGGGAGGCCCTGCATCCACCTGAGCATCCTCGGTTACGGCGCTCTGAGACGCCTTTGTTCAGGTACCTCGCCGGGCTGGCCCGCAGCTGGCACCGGCCGGGGCTCTGTGGCTCTATTTGCCAAGTCGGTAATTTGCCATTTTACTCAGGGGTGGGTTTCTTAAGCGGTGTCCAGCGGGTAATCTAGCCTGGCCACACATCCCTGCAAGGATTGTGGTTCTTATCTCTGCGGGTGCTTTCAGACAAAAGCGACATTCAGTCACATTGCTTCCCTTATCAGCTTGCTAGCAGATAAAATAGTTATTTTTCAAATTGCCTCTCTCTTTCCAGTTTTAAGTACACCTATATAGATACTTTTCAGTCATTTTATTCTGCAGATACTGATTTCACATAAACAAGAGTACACATTCTGTTTTGTACAACTGTTCATTCAAGCCCCAATTCCATTTGGACAAAGCACATTCTCTGTATTTCATTATATTATGCTTTAATCTGTTCTGTCCAGCCCTGTTTAAATTAAATAAAGAGCAGAAAGTAGCACAAAGAGTGACCATTTTTCCCCAGCAGTGAATTACAGTCTGCTACACACACACATGCTCAGGCTGCTATTGAATTGGTAGACGGTACCTTATATCTTCAGATTTTTCCTTTATTTTTCTGCAGTGTGTTGTTTTGAAAAGGCTGGTAATTATTCAGCACTCTGAGTACAGCAAAGGACTGATCTCTTCAATAAATCTGTGCTTTGCAGATAAATATTGTGGTTGATGGTAATAAATGAAGCAACAGCAATAGCAAACTGCTGTCTGTGAGCTGTTCCTGGGTGCTGAACCTCTCCAGCTCCCTCCCTCAGCCCACTCCTCTGGGTCTTTAAAGATCATTGAATCACAGAATCTCAGAATGGGTTGGGTTGGAGGGACCTTAAAGCCCATGCAGCGCCACTCCTGCCATGGCAGGGACCCCTCCCACTGTCCCAGGCTGCTCCAGCCCCAGTGTCCAACCTGGCCTTGGACACTGCCAGGGATCCAGGGGCAGCCACAGCTGCTCTGGGCACCCCGTGCCAGGACCTTCCCACCCTCTCAGGGAGTAATTCCTTCCCAATATCCAATCCAACCCCATCCTCTGGCAGTTTTAAACCTTTCCCCCTTGTCCTGGCACTGTCTGCCTGTATTGCTCTTCCTCCTTTCCTTACGCTCTCCCTGGAATGTTGCAAAGGAATCTACCCTAAACCTTCTTCCCTATCCACTGAACCACTGAACAACCCCAGCTCTACAGGTCCTTCTCCCTTGTCCTGCTCTTCCAGCCAAGCCTGGGCTCAGGTTTGCCAGAGCCCCCGGCTCAGCTTTCCAGACCCCTGTCACATAAGTTGATCGATCATTCACCACAGGGTCTTAATTTTTAATTCCTTGGGGCTCCTTCCAGCTTCGCTTCTGTGTTCCCCGTGAGAGGGTCCACACTTGGTCCCTGCTGGTGGCTGTGCCCCGAGTCCCAGGGCTGTCCCTCAGGTGTGTGAATCAGTCACAGACTCAGGGCCTTGCCAAAAGCCCACACATTTCCAAATCTACCTTATTTGTTCTTGCCATGCACACACACTTCACATGCACACTCTGTCATTAACAAATTGGCCCTTGGCGAGCTGATTGCAAAATGTTCTGTCAGCAGGGCTGGGGCTCCCCTCTCACTTCTCCAGGCTGCAGTTCTGTGTGAGCTGTTTGGACTCAAGAGAGCAAACCCTGCAACTTGACAGTGAGGTACCACTAAGGTATCTTTGAACACTATACTGTTCAAATGCAACTTTTTAACATTTTGGAACAAAGCATGCAAGGATTTATTTTTCCCTGGACTTTATATCTATTTTAACTCTCTCTCTCTCTCTCTCTCTCTCTCTCTTTCTCTCTCTCTCTCTCTCCATAATCTCTTCCTGCTGAAATTATGACCAAAGATGCACTTGTATGCTACAGTTTTAACTGCATAAATACCTACTGCACTTCTGCAGCCACTGCTCAAGCTGTCTAAACAATGGCTGTGAAGGAGGGTAACAACTAACATGGAATAGCCCTGGGAAAGTAGAATAATGCAAACTTGGAATGGGGGCGAGGGAAATTGTCTTATTTTCTTTTCTTCAGAAACATGAACTTACTTCCCACTTTTGTTTGCTTTAGTTTGCTGATCTGCCAGGTGCACGGATCCAGTAGGCCACAGCGCACCCAAGACATTTGCTGTGATGGTTTTCTTTCCTTTTACATTACTCTTCAGATCCTGTTGCATAAATTAACACGTCACGTTCCCACATTTGGTGATGGTGGGTTTGTGGTTCAACAGGGATTTGTTCTCTCTTGCCCTTATACTGAATCAGCAGCAGGTCTCAAGTAGGATGAGCTTCGTCAGAGAGTTGTTGTGTCTTCATGTTGCTCTATGTGAAATCGTCTCTGTTTCTCCTTCTTAGAAGTCTGAGGGTAGAGAGTTCTGAAATCTGCAGTTTATCCTCTTGTTGGGTCATTTAATAAACTTTTGAATTAATTGCTTCTATGCTCTTAGCAAATCACAGCTTTGCACTGAGTACATAGAAGTTTTTAATTTGGTCTAAGCTGTATGAAGAGTAAATACCACAATTTATCCCTACATAACAGGAATTGTTCTGTCCTTCAATCTGTGCAGAAATAGAGGTATGAACAATTAAAACAGACGCCCCCCCCCNNNNTTTGGTTCCGTGACTAAAGAGAGGAGTCAAAAGTCAGGGCTTCTGACTGTTGCACTAAAGCACAGCTTTATTTTTGGAAAAGAGACTGCAGCTCTCCTTGGTTTGTCCAAAATTTCGTTGATTTGCCTCTGAAGTTCACATAAGGGATAGCAGATTTTTGTACAGCTGGCTTTCGTTGTTTCAGTCCTTGTCAGTACATTTATGTTGGTACATAAATGCTTTTAACTGATACAAGTACCGTCAGCAGAAGCGTTTTGAAAGAGGGCAAAGCACCCCTCCCTCAGCTGAGGAGCTCCGTCCTTCCCTGAGCACTGCAAGTGCCTTTGGCTAGCTGGCAGTGCAGGATGAAGAGCTGGAAGATTAAGAGTGTCTGTCCCTTTTGCTTTCAAAACAAATTTTCATTCAGTGGTGGCTAAAGCTGGTGGACAGATGGCTTCAAAAAGCCCTTTAACTAATAGGTTTTGCCAGCCCTACATCCTCTCTTCTGTTAAACATTCCATTCATTATGCAGCTTCAAGGAACGGTGAGAGCCAACTCTTTCTGCCAGTGTCACCCCTGCAAGTAACTCCCCCTGCTCTCCAAAGAGCTGTCAAGAGGCATTTTTCTTCGAAAGGGGTAGAATCTAAGTCTTGCTACAATCAGCTTCTGAAGAGGAAGGGCCTTGCATTCAGCCAGAGCTCTAGTGATTGCTGAGATGGAATTAAAAAGGAGAAGAAATAAGCGGAGGGTAAATCTCAAAGGGTGTCAGGGAGCTCTTTGCCTCAAACAGCCTTGTGGGATGGAGTGTGGAGTACAGACTTTGTTTTACAGCCCCAGCTCAGTGTGCACAAAGATAGCGCCTCGGATGCTGCATGGGTTACCAACAAGGGAAAAGAGAAATGAAAATAACACTGTAGCTTTTCCATTCTACAGGAGCTGCTTAGTGACTTGAGTAATTAGAGGCTGCAGAGCAAGAGTGGCTATTTTTCATTACAAGTCCCATTTTAGTTCAGCTCAAAGTCACCTGTTGATAGAAGAGAAGAAGAAAAACAACTGAGATTGGCTCTGCTTCTGTGAAGTGCTGGAATCGCTTCCCTTAAAAATGCAAAGAATGAGAGCTCCTCTGGACACAGGGATCCCTGCTGGGAACACAGGCACAGCCATGCCTGGGCTGGGTGACCTCCTGGGTGCTCAAAAAACTCAGATGTACCTGTGCTTTGTGTCACTTGAGTGCAAAGTATTCAGAAAACTGATTTGGATTGAAGTGCCAAAAGAATTTCTGGTCTATTTTCCCGTGAATGACCACGTGGTCAGGAAAAGAGAGGGGCAGCAGGAGGACCAGGCTCATGGGAGACACCCTGAATGCACCAAGGCTGGTTGCTGCCACTCTTAGGAAAGGAAAAATCTTTCCAGAAGGAATGAGAACTGTGTTTCATTTCCTCTGTTCCTTCTCCTTTCCCATACACACACCTGAGAGCTTAGTGGGGTTTGGACTTGGTTCATAACATGGTGGCCCCATTTCTGTCTGATAACCAACACAGAAGCAGCTGGGGAGGAAAGAAATAAACACACTCTGAGCTCTGAAATGTCTCTGTTTGTTCTGCTTGCTGTCCATTTTTCTGCTAGACATAAACCAGTTTTAGAGTAACTTCAGCCATTGACAGTAAATGGAAGTTGGGGCAGGAAGAGGTAATACATTTGTAATTTCAAAGAACATCTCAAACTCCTTTAAATTGAAGGAATTGAAAACATCCTTTTTTCTTGACTGCCTAGCCTGTGGAGAAAGGATAGGAATTTTCCCCAATCATAATAAGATTTCCTTAAGTTGCAAGAATTTTTTCAAGTGTTTACAAGTCCAAGTCAGTTAACAACTGCTCACATGAAGAGCTCTGAACAGGTTGATATCACTGGTGCACAGATTGGGAATATGTGTGAAAAGTAGCTCAGCAGATTAATTTTGAGTCTAGCCACGACTTGCAATTAACACCAACTATATTTTGACACATAAGACAAAGTTTTGACATGCAGACAGCATGAATTAATTTTCTGTAGGACTTTTGCCTGGTTTGAGCACTTACCTTCTTGTAGTAATCAGCATTTTGTTCTCAAGTGCTAAATTAATATTTCTGTAGGTTTCAAGAAAAGTAGAACTTACAGTTAAGGCTTCATACATTAGAGGAGACACTCTGAGGGGACCCCAACATCTCACCCTGTGATTTGTGGTGATTTTTCCGGCACCAGGAGAACAGGGAGAGCTTGAGGTGACCCACAACTCTGCACCAAGGATGCTGTAACAACTTCCTGACCTGGCAGTCCCTTTCCTTAACCCTATCTTCTCTTCCATGGGAGAATAAAATTGCATATACTTGTGATTAGAGAGTTTTAGTACTCAAACCCACTTAGTCCTAAACAGTGACAAGACACAATGATAAGCCAACAGAGTAATTCCATGGAGAGTGTAAGGAACATCTAAGACATTTCTCAGCTGCTGTTTTGATTCCTGGTTAAAGATTTCAGCAAAATCAGGACAGGGGAAATTGAGACACAATTCAGGAATTTGGAAAAAGTGGGAACAACCCATACAACATGTGAAATTTAGGAACTATTCTGTCTTGTCATAAACCCTAATGGGTTTTTTTTCTACCTGGTAGGATTCAAAATTGTCAGTGGGATCTGTGAAGGTGGAATTTGTCCGTTCCCCCTGAATCTTCTCAACAATTTTATAAAGTGCAAACCAGCTTAAGTCCGGGTGTGGGATGGAACATGGGGAACAAGGAGAAGGAGGTCCCTGTTTTTGACGTGCCTGAGGCCAAGGACATCAAAAGCCGTTTTTAATGGGCTCACAAGTGACAGAGTGAATGGGACTGATGTGGCAAAGAAGCCACCACAAGGGACAGTTCCAAAGGACCCAGCCTTTCCCTGTTCCTGGATTAAACCATAGCAAAGGAAAGACAATGAAGTCCAAGAAAAGAGTGAAATGTTGAAGTGTTGGAAGATAATCTGTTCTGAGCCAAATCCTGCATTTCAAAACACCCTGACAGAACCTGAATTTACTTTAGTTCACAACAGCATTAGTTTAGGACTTTATCTGTGTTTCAAAGCACAGCCTCAGAACTGGTGCTGAAATGGCTTAGAAAGTTCAGCTTCAGTGAGACAAAGGATGTCTGTGACATGATCTGTGCCAAAATTATCTGGATCTCTAAAAATTGGGAAATTCAAAAATCTTCTTATTTTTGAATATTTTGGCTCCTATACCCAAACTCACAAGCACAGAAGGGAGAGTTAATGCAATTTTTTACATTTCATTGTGGGACAATCTCTAACACAGGAGTGTGCATCATCCCAGAGCACAGCTCAACTCACTGGGCATTAACTGGGAAATGGGACTGTGGCACGTCTCTGTGGCAGGCCCACCACAGTCAGGGTGGTGTGGCACAAGTCTCTCACTGAGCCCTGCTGATGTGAGCACGAGGCTCTTGCAGAGTCAAAATCCTACACGTGGTCCCGACACAGCCAAGGTTCTCCTGTACTCTCCAGGCATCACCTCAGCCTGTGTAGAGAATATCAATAATTTTCCCATACAATCTTACATCAGAGCTCCATTTCACTGAGAAGGGGATTCTTGTTTATTTTTAGGGACTGATTTTCTAATAAGGAGTTCTGTAACATGAAGAAGAAATGTAGTAGGAGTCAGCTGGTCATGGTTACACTGTTCTTGCTGCTCCTCTTTCCCCACAGATGTACAATTCTTCATCTTACTTGCCTTAGAGCAAAGTTTTCATTTGAAAACTCAAACTCCCACTCTGCAAATCTTATTTGTAATGCTTCATAACTTAGAGAAGGAGACAATGTGTTCTAAATCACAAACTCATAGGCCCCCCACAAAATGCAAATATAAGTAATAATATAATTATCATGTAATGATATTTGGCTGTGTTAATTCAGCTGTCCTGGATAATAAATGCCTTGAAATCTCATACTGTAATGTAGTTTTTTACACTAATTGTTTTGTAGGATTTGGAGTCTGGGGATTTCATTCATTTGTTTGTTTGTTTGTTTGTTCTCCCTTTGTTGCATCATTAAATGTAGCAGAGCATCACTTAATCAAAGTTGTTCAAACTTGTGTGATTGCAATCCACTCAACAGGGTTGAACTACCAACTCCTTTAATAACCAGTTGCAAGAATGGACTAGAGAGTTATCCCAAATAAGACTGAAACTTATTGGAAAGAATAAAGGAATAAATGTTTTTATCTCCTCTGCTGATGCAAATTCCACACTTGAAAGAAGAAAATTATTTCATTACATTGGAATCTAGTAGGAGGAATTACTCAATGTAATAGATTAATGTCCATTATAATAGTTTCTCTTGAAGGCTGGGGAATATTTTAAAGTAGAATATACTTGTAAATATTCAGTCATTCAGTAAATCTACTGATCTCTGACTTTGTTAGTTAATGCTTTTTAATTGCTAAAGCAATAACTGAGGAAGGAGAGCACAAATCTAATGTAATTACCTCAAAATACTGTGCTACAAATATCAATCCCAGTGGGTCCCACTCCTGCTGAGGCTGTGGAGAGGTGATGGAGTTAACCAGGAAGAGTTCAAGGTGCTTTGGTGCAGGAGGTGGAGAAGGGAAGCAATGTGTGCACAGTGAAGGAGCTCTTGGAGTGTGCCAGGAATTCTGAATACCAGGCAAGGGGTTCAAGGACTGCTCCAGAGCAGCAGCAGCTGGAACTCTGCTTGGGGAGGTGACACCACTGTCCCACTCAGCTGAGCAGGGCCTCGAGTGGGTCTCGTACCGTGTGCCATTCCTGGTGGCCAGTTCCTGTCCCTGTGCCACTTCTCAGGGCCAGCAGATATCACCAGGTGCTGCAGGCTGGAAATGGAGCCCTTGGCACTGAGCTTTTGGAAAAAGTCTCCAATTCTCTAATAATTGTCAGGTTTTTTTACCTCTCTATCTTATTGCTATCCTGCTCATCACCTTTAGCAGCTGGGAGAAAAGGGAAAGGGAGTGGGAGAACTCATTCCCAGTGTGTGATCCCTCATACATGCACCCCCTCAATCTGCACATTGCCCCCTCAGTCTCCACTTTTCCTGTGGCAGGGGAACAGACTTCACCTCCTCTGGGTCTCACTTGCCCAAAGCACTCCCTTTATTAGCAGCATAATCTGACCCAGCAGGTTTAAAGGCAGGATGCTCACCTTAACTATACTGAGTTGATGATAAATATTTCCAGGAACTATAAAAAGGACAAAAGTGGTTTCTGGAAGGATCCCTTGTGTAAGAGTGCACATGCTGCAGTATAGGTGCATTGCTGGGTGGGTTTAAGTGTTGTTCTAGATGCATCTCCATCACATGCTAGAGCCTCATTTTAGTAATAAGGATAATCATAAATCTCACTGAATGCTTTAAAAGATATTTGGATGCTCATGCTCACAATGACAGAGTGAAGCTGTAGTATTTTTTTGCCTGAGATGTACAGGAATAATTACACATGTTGTAGAACTTAGCAAATTGTCTAATTTCAGGCAGTGTGAAATGCTAATACATGAAATTACTCAGTCCTCATTCATCATTTCATACCATATAAATCCAGTTATAATGTTCAACAAGATGCAAGTCAGACAATAGAACAAAACCCCCACACTCTTGTCCGTGGCAAAGCAAAGGCAAATCTCGGTAAATAAAGCCCGCTCATTAATGATAAACTACTATTAATTAGCATTCTTGAACCAGCTCTTGAGGAGTTAGATGAATGAGTGAATCTGGAGCCAAGGCAAGAATTACTTTCTGTTTGTGTAACTACATCAGCTTTTAGAAGGTCTAAGACAGTTCTGGCACAGAATTGACCCAGCAGTGATAGATGGGCGACAAGGAGCAGATTTGCCTCGCTGGATTGAATCACCTGCTTCTGTACAACTGAGCACTGGACTCCTCTGGGCAACTTCAAACAAGGTGAAGGATCTAGAACATTACCTTGAGCAGCTGCACAAGAACAACCTTGCTTAAAAACCTTCTCAAATTGTGGAACTCTTCAGTTTTTCTAGTTCTGGACTCTTGTCACCACCACTTTGTGCTCACACAGGTTGGTGGTACCCTGAGACTGTTGGAGCCTGACAGCTGTGTTTGCTTTCATGTAAACCTGGTCACTACACACTACAGGTCCTGCTGAGCACAGAAAAGTAGGAACATCACAAGATCTGGAGCCATGGATTAATCTCTGATATGGAATAAGGTTTCTGTGATGAAGATGATGCCATCCTTGATGTCCAAGATAAAGAGTGTGCAACAGTTGAGGCTAAATTTACGATGGCTGCACATCACCTCTTGTAATAAGACAAAAATTGCACTGCCCTCTGAAATCCTGTGTAGGTTTTTAGGTAGTTACAGGAAAAAGTAATAAGAATGTACACATATCATAAGTATGATACAGACATATGAAGTATAATATAGGAGGTAATTAATATTTTGTTCAGGTATTTAATGTCTTTTTGAGAAGCAGAAAAATTTGCATAACTCTATTTTGACTTTTTTTGGTTGAAACCAGCCCTCCTCCAGAGATTACTGAAAGCCCAGGTGAGATATCACATGGTGATTCTGTGCACAAACCCTTTTGGAGGATTTGGAAATCACAGCAGCAGTAACAGTTACTACAGAGCACATCTCATTTGGAAACTTGTCCTAAAGCAGTGCCTTCATTGCTGCTGGAGCTTCAGAGCATTTGTAATGCGCAGCCTGCCCAAAACAGGAGCTCAGTGCAGAAGACTGCTCACAAGAAAAGGCTTGTTGGCCACATTTCCCTGTGAGAAACTCCAAGGTGCCTTTGTAATGTAACCCTTTATTAATGATAGAAATGGAGTCAAAAGAGCGCATTGCAAGCCACTGAGGTTAACCAATCTGCCACTTAAATATAACTGTAGTTTGTGTTATCTGTAACTGAAGAAGGTCATGGGATCTATCGTTTGCAGTGGGAGTTTGCAGTGCCAACAAATTAGCATCCAGAGCCCTGGCCAGGCATACAGAGCAGCCTCTGAGAGCTGCCCAGGAGTGAGAGGAACAGGCTCCATCCAGCTCCTGAGCCCACTGGCATTGATTAAAATAGCCCTGCTCTTGTTGCCAGCCTTAATGTGCTTGAGAAAGTGTCAGTGGAGCCTTGGGCGGGGACAGAAGGGGTGGCAGTGCCAAGGGGCAGCCGAGCCCAGGGAAGGGCCTGTGGTGGCATTCGAGGGTGGATGGGGCTCAGGGATTCAGCAGGATCTCACCTGTTCTTGCCTTTAGGAAGGCAGCAACTGGGTAAGTCTGGGAGGAAAAACACTTCTGAGAGTGTAGGAAAGAAAAACAATTTACTTTGAGAGGGATGAATTTAAGTGCTTTTGCCCTTTCTTAACAAGACTAGCTAAGAAGGAGAAAAAAGGGAGAAAGCAAAGTCTTCTTCTTTCCTCCTCCCCCCTGCAAAATCCTGCATGCCCTTTTGGCAGAGATCCATCATTCACTTAGCATGTCCTGCTGAAATCAATTAATGTGTCAGGATTTGGAGAGCTAGAACAAAATTTGTTTGCTGATCCCATCCACAGATCACTCAAGAGGATTCATAAAGGTTGGCAAAAATACCCACAAACCCACATTCAATTTGCTGTGAAAAGTAATGCATTAGGGAATGACAGATTCCTGCAGGGAGGAGGAAAGTCTGATTGTACAAACCAGTTGGTCAAAGTCCACAAGCACCTTGAAGCACATGCAATTACATGAAAAGGGATTTGCCTCCTTTGATGATGTAAGAAATTTGACTTAATAGTGAAAATGTGTCCTGCTGAGTGAGGAAGGAAGGACATAAGGAGGTGCTCTGGGGTTTGGGGCTGTGTGACGCCAGAGCGTGGGGTGGTCACACAGCTCATGGGGGGAGCAGGTCCCTTGGCCACTGCACTCAGAGCCAAAGCCAGAGCTCAAAGCCAGCAGTGTCCCTGCTGTCCACAGGATTTGGTGGCACTCCTAGCTCCATATTTAATCATATGGAGAGAAATAACCATGCATGCATAACCAGACATAAATGCCCCTCCAGGGCAGCTGAAGGATTTTCTCCTCCAGCTCCTACACTTCACAGACCTATGAAATGGCTTCTGGCTTGGGATTCCCTGGTCTCTGGCTGGGTTGACATGGAATCACAAAATCAGGACTGTCCTGAGTTGGAAGGGACCTCAAAGGATCACTTAGCCCAACTCCTTAGTAGATAGCTTCAAAGCTCCTGTCCTGCTCCTCTCCCAGAACAGAACTGAGCAAGAAAGAGTCCAAGTCCCTGAAAGTGCTGAGGAGGACTTCTCAGGACACAGGCCTGGCCGCAGCCTGCTCTTCTGTCTGCTGGTGTGTTGGGAGCACCATGTTCTTGCACCAGATGCAAGTAGGACCTCGCTTTCTGAAATTATTTTAATTAAAATGCAATTAGCTGCATGAAGTAGAAAGTGACTTTCTGCACTCTCCCATTTCAATAAAAAGGAAGGCTACAGATGTTGGCCAGCATTGCTCAGGTGCTCACCTAACAACAGCCTCCTCATCTTCCTGGGTTCACAGAGGGCAGCTTTGTGCAGAACATGATACTGGGAGGGCAGAATTCTCCTAATAGTAGCTGAGCCCACTCCAAGTGGGCATTAACCCACCCACAGGCTGATGTGCTGTTCTGCAGCCTCACTGTGTGTAGCTCCTCTGGTAAATAGTGTGGGCCATGATGTCACTCTTGCTTAAAGCAATTTGTTGAGTTGTAAATACCACTAATCAATCCCTGTGACTGAATCCTGTGACCTTGGGTGTAATCCATGACAACGCTGACTTTAATGTATTTTCTAGCCTTAGCAAAACTACTTTTAGCTGCCCTTTCCCATTAACTTCTCATCTCACTAATAAAATACTAAGAGAATTATATTCATCACTTCTGCCAATTTTAAGCGGAAACAATTCTGACTAAGGAATATTAAATGTTGCACACTGACAAATCTGATCTCTGCTCGTCATTGCTGGGGTCAGCAGCCTCCTCCTCCGTCTTTTTTTAAAGCCAGACATACTTTGCAGCCTAGGGTCATTTGACCAGTTTCAAATTCAAATTTAAAGGGCTTTTTATTTATGCCCAAAGCAGGAGAGGGTATGTGATCCCTGTCTGTGTGAGAGGTTTTATTGTGAGACTCCTCCAACTTGAAAACGTCCTTCTTTGAGCCCTGCCTCTCCTACCCTCCACCAAACTTGTATTCAGACACTTCTGAAAATGACTGGTATTTGTTTCCATTTGGTTGTCTCCTAAAGCAGGAAAATTACTGTACAGACTGGGGGCGAGGGGGTGGGGAGGGGGTGTTAATAGGTTTTGGAAGGGTGGTTTGGGGAGGATGATTGAGGACAGGACACACAGACTGTCTGACAGGAAGGATATTTGCACTCAGAGAATTTTTCCCTGACATCTGAGATGATTCCAGTGGTACAGGCCCACATCCTATAAGCTGAGCTGCCGTCACACAGACCCTGGGTAAGAGCTCTGTGTGCAGCAGCTGACCTGTGCAGGTTTCTGTGGCTCAGGGCTGCTGAGCTCTGACTCCACTGCAGTGCCACAGACCAGCACCCTTGTGGTGTTTGAGTGAGGGAGAGAGCTCAGAGGCAGAATATGATCTGCCAAAATCTCTCATCTCTCTGTGATGACATGAGGAATCTCTGCATATTTGGCTTTTCTTCTAGAACTGTGACAGGAGCACAGGCAGAGCCAGCAGCAGGTGCAACCTTGTGGGGCTCTAAATCCCTGTAGTCCCCATGGAGATTCTGCACTTGCAATTCTCATTTTTGGCTGTAACAGCTTCACTGGCTACAGCAGAAATCCTCATTGCTTCACCATGTAGGGGTGAGAACTTGGTGTTGCAAAGCTGTCTTTCATCTTCCATCCAGCCCTGCCAGCCCTTTCCTGAAGTGTCTTGGCTCTGCAGGGCTCAGCAGAGGCACCAGGCTGGTTCCTGCACTGTGAACGCGCTGGGCAAAGCTGCCCAAAACTGCCCAAAAATGTTTTGGTGACGTGGGTGTGTGGGTGGCAAAGGCCTGCAGGGCTGACAACGCTGCTGGAAAGTTTGTTCCCTAGAATCTGAACTTCAGATAAACACGCTGGATGCAATTTAAATTCAATCAATATTCAGTTAAAAAACAAATAGAAAGCTTTTTAGATCGGTGATGTAAGGGAATGTTGGTTCAAGGAAGTAATTACATATTATGTAGAAAAAGTCAATTTAAGTCCTCAATAATTTACTTAAGTGATTTACTTGACTGATGTGTTGTCTTGACCCAATAGGGCAGAGTGACAGACACTCAGTTGTGGCAGAGCTCCAGCAAAACCAGCCGTTGTTGCCGTCCAACATAAATCATTAGCTACTGTCTTGTTCCAGGTGTACACAGGTGCTATTTAAAACAAAGAGAGGTGATAAATTTTATGTTTGTAAACATAACTCTGTCAAAACTAATCCTGTTTTTGGCAGATGAAGATGTTATCCATACCTCTTGCTAAGGCACTATCCATTTTCAGGAAATAAAGTTCCTAGTGTATAATTAGCTGAAACTGGCCGACATTAGGGTACGTGGTGGGTTTAACTGGATAGCTGGGAAAAGAGCTACCCTCTGCCAGTGCTGCACAGACCTGTGAGGACAGTGACAGGATGCCTGGTGGGGCTCCAGGGCTCCAGGACCTGCTGCCATCACATTTGTAAGGATGCTCTTTGGACTCTGCCCAGATTACATTCCATACATGTGGAAGATAGAGATTGCAATTTGTAGCCATGACAACGATGCTGGCGAGTGCTGCTGTTCTCTGCTTGCTGTACCTTCAACACAAGAGTTCTTTTAAAAATTACTTCTTGTGCTGTGCTCAGCCTTTAAAGCTCAGAGTGAGCTTTGGCCCCTGAAAGGATGAGCCCCAGGGTGAGGTGGGTGGGTGTGCTGAGCTCTGAGCTTGGTTTTGAACTGCACCAAGCCTCAAAGAACAGCACCCAATCCCATATGCTCACTCCAGATATGCCTGAGAGCAACTGAAGTCTGAGTTTACGATTACACAGAAATGTCTGCTGGTGTTCCAGGATAAAGCTGTATGATCCAATATATTCAAAATCTTCAACCCATTACTCCTCTGTTTCCCTGTTCCTTGCTGCCTTGAGTGCTTGTAGCAGCAGCTGCAACAAAGTAAAAAACAAAACAAACTGAACATGCCAAAGGACCCCTAAACCACTCTTCACCTGCACTCCCTTGAAAATAGTATGTGTGGTGTCTCTTTAACTCCAGTGGACGGAAGATTACCAGCTCTAGGAAGGATCTCAGGGAGAAGAAAACTCAGGACCAAGGAGCAAAAACAGATTCATGTCAGTTGAACAGGGTAGTGGTGAGCAGCAAAATGTAGGCGAATTCTCCATTATACCATGTGGTTTTGCAATTATAACATGAAATCGGGGCAGATAGAACCCAGGAAACCACTGTGGGGAGGGGACACCAACGTGTGTTCAGAATGTAGCAAAAAATGGCTCCTGGCAATTTTTCACATATATTCTTCCAGTAATAAGTAGCTCAACAAATCTTGAGCTTGATTATGCAACAAGATCATTAGATCAGCATTTGGGACCTATTTGCTATGACAGGAAAACAATACACCTGTGATCTATTGTGGGCTCAGTTGAAATTTCCAACTACAACAGTACATATGGTTGATAAATTAAATTAACATGATAGCCCTGACATAGTACTAGTAGTTTGTGTATTATACAGCTCCAACCAGGTGTTGAATTTCATTCTCAAAGAATTAACCTGAACTTCAGCCATCTCAGGTCTTCAGCCTCTTCATAAAGCCTATAAATACCACAGACAAGGCTTATGTCATTAGCCTCTTAATGCTATAAACATTTAATGAAGTTAAATTTGAAGTACAACACATTGTAAAATCGATCTGATCTTGTTGGGGAGACAAAGGGAAGAAAATTGTTGGAGTCATTTGGAAAATAAATTAAGAATTACATTCACTTAACTTTGAAGTGGATGAAAAATGATGGCCAAGATGGATAGAGCCATTGTGTTCCAAAGGCAGAGGGCTGGGAGCAGGGATCTTCCCTCAGAGGAGGATGCTGCCTGACACAGATTACCAGCACCCTCAGTAGCAGGCAGCCCCATCAATCACCTGGGATGTGTCAGGCAGCACTTTCCTAGAAATTGGAGGAACTTCACTCCAAATATTGCAGCTGGGCTGCCTCTCCCTCAGAGCAGCCCCTTCAGCAGCTGGGGGATTTCTGTGCTTTGAGCACAGGTCTGCACTGTTCCCCTCCGGGGATGCTCATGTTGCCAGGGATGCTCACCTGCTCCTGGCATGGCTCCTGCCCCCCAACACAGCTGTCAAACACGGGGCTGCCTTGTCTGGCTGCAGGACAAAGCCGTTCCTCCTGCAAATGCATCCCTGGAATTGCCTTTCTAAGAAATAGGTTGGTGGTTGAAGTTCTCTTGCCCTGTGCTGTAAGTGGGGGCGAGGGGCTTTGCTGGCAGCCAGCTCAGGGTACTGGCATGGTTTACCAGCACCCAGTGTCTCCTCCAAGTGCTAAGTGGGCAGGAAAGAAATAAATAAAAATAAATAAACAAACCCCTATTAGTGAAGGTTTACTGTGTAAAACTCTAAGACAATGAACAGGAAAAAGTGAAGGCAGCGGGCACGTTGAAATACTGCAGACAACAACCTGCTTGGAGGAAAGTGTATTTGTTCTTTCTTTTTAAAACTCATTATTTATTTTCTCTATTCTTGAGACCTAATGTCTCACTAATGAATTCCGGAGGGATTTTTGAATCATGGTGATATCATGGGTTAAACCCTTTCTCTACTTTTTGAATGCAAATTCTTTTTGACATTCTTAGTTATTGCAGAGCATCGACTTCTTTCCTACAACAAAACCAAACGCTCTTTGGTTTTGCATAGTTAACATTTTGCTAATGGGTAGCAAAGATTCTCTCAGCAGCTCAACAACATTTTCTAAAGCACACTGGCGTTGTTGTAGCAACTGGTGGCTGATCTGTGAATAAAGCAGATGTCATTGTGGCAGGATAAAGGGAGAATAATCTATCACCCAGCCACTGCCACTCCTTCCCAAACAAGTCATCAAAATGACAACTTTGGTGTGTAGCCATTAATTCAGGTCTGTGTATCCCCTCATTTCATCTCATCCCATCTCATCTCATCCCAGTATTATATCAACCAAGGGTATGTTACAAACACCTAGAGTTTCCCAGCCCCTCTCTCTTGTCTTTCTGAGGAAGTGCAGCCTGGATGTGCTGAGGCATTGACTGTTTGCCAGCTTCCTTTTAGGCTCTGATTGATTTTGCCCTGTTGTCCAAGCTGCTCTGGCCTAAATAAACACAATATATATTCTGGGATGGTTTTTTTCTTTACTGTTTAATTTGAATTCAGCTCATGTGGCTCACAACTAAGAATCAGAAAGCATCAAAATATTCTGACAGGTGCTTGAGCTGAGCACAAAAGAGGAGACAGAAGCAGATAAATTGCCTTTCTAACTGTTCAGAAAGGCTTTAATCCATTTATTTTTTTGTTTTATCTACTGTTCTAATTCTCATAATTTCTACTTATTTGGTACAACTCATTGACCCCAGTGAGTCACTTCACATCTCCCTCTTTTGCTGGCAGCAAGCACCATGTGCTTTAACACTATCCTATTAAACACTTTCCATTAGAAGATTCCCTAACTTTCTTCTGTATTTCCAGTGCTGAGGTATCAGAGCAATGTGCCCCTGCTTTGTGGAGGGTTTGAGCTGAGTTTCAGCTTGCCAGAGGCTGTTTGTTCCCTCTGTGGAGCGGCTGTCTACATCCCCTCCCTCAGCAAAAGAGCCTGCTCTGCTATCTCCTTTCCTCCCAGCTTTGCTGATCACTTGACTTGAGACAAAACATGAGACCAGGTTCCTTCCATTTCACTGGTGCATGACTCATACTTAATGTGGAGGTTATATTAATTACTATGTGCTCAGCATTTAATAAGCCTGGGAAGGAGTCTCCTCTCTTCAGCTACCCAGAACATGCAGGGAAATCACTGCATGCAGGGAATACAATTCCCAAAGACTCAAATCTGTATATTCATTTTATTCAAGGAGGCAAATCAGTCATTGCTCAAGTTCCTTAAAAAATGGATGGCAGAAGCTGAGAAATCTGGGCCATAGTCCTAATTCTCTCACAGGCTGCTTTTGTGCCTACTAGCCAACCCTCTTGGGCTCTGTCTCCTGATTTCCTGTCTCTTTGTAGGGATAATAGTGGCTGGCTGGAACCAGGCTCAGCTCAGAACATTTGTACAACTTGACATCACAGCATTAGATAAGACCAAGAAGAATTATTCTGAGTTTTTTAATATGTGGAAAATGTTTTTCTTCTTTTTCTTTTGTTTTTAACATATGACCTATCTTCCAATCCTGTGTGATGGCGTTATAATCTAACATGACTGCCTGTAGTGAATCTTCTGTGTCTTTCTCCATTGACTTCTTTCTCAAGGTGATGGGTATTTAACATCTCCTGTAGGATTTTACACTAAAAATACGCTGTATGTGGTGTCCATAGCGCATATTTCCACATGCAAAAGAAAAGTTGCTAGGTAAAAATATTGTGTGAGAAACAACTCAAAAAACAAGTTTCTTGCTGGTTCAAGGGAATAGATATTTAGATTTGTCTGGATCCAAATGAAATTGCATTATGGGCCATGTAGCAATGGGACAGGCTCAGCTCTGGCTGCAGCCTATCCATTTTGCCAAGCCGTTTCTGTTCCGTGCTAGACTCTGTGCACCTTCAGTACATTGATTCGTTCAGGGGTTTTCCTTCTGAGGCTTTTTCCTCTGTGCTCTAAAGCATTTCTGGGGTGCAACCTGTCTGTTACAGGCTTTTCATGTCTGTATCTTACAAATGTCTTCTTCTGCCTCCTAGTTAAAATTATGGAACATCCTAAATTGGAAGAAGCCCACAAGGATCATCAAGTCCAACTCCTGGCCCTGCCCAGGACACCCCAGCAATCCCATCTTGTGCATCCCTCAGAGTGTTGTCCAAATGCTCCTGGAGCTCTGGCAGCCTTGGGGACATGACCAAACCCTGTGCAGTCTGTTCAGTGCCCCAGCACCCTCTGGGAGAACAATCTTTCCCTGATATCCACCTTACCCCTCCCCAGGCTCAGCTCCAGCCGTTCCCTGGACGCTGTCCCTGTCCCAGGGAGCAGAGATCGGAGCTGCCCCTCAGAAGGAGCTTCAGCCCGCAGTGAGCTCTGACCTCAATCTTCCCTTCCTCTGCTGAGCAAACCAAGTACCCCCAGCCACTCTTTGTAGGGCCCCTCCAGACCCTTCACCATCTTTACAGCCCTCCTTTGAACACTCTTTCTTATACTGCAGTGACCAAAACTTCAGACAGTATTTGAATTGAGGCCACCCAGTGCAGAGCAGAGCGGAACAATCCCCTCCCTGGCCCAACTGGCCATGCTGGGCCTGATGCCCCCCAGGACAGGGATGTCTGTGCTGGCTGCCAGGGCAGTGCTGACTCATATCCAACTTTCCATCCAGCCTGCAGTTCAGACTTGGAGACCTTTTTGCTCAATCTACTTCTTTGGTTACAGGTTGGGGATAAGGGACAGAATTGGTTAACATGCACCTTTGGGACTTTCATAGTGCTTATTGCCTCATGTCTGTTATAATGACAAATGTGAAAATATCGTCAGAAATACTTATACAGCATGCTAACTTGAATTTGTGCATCCTGACTGCAGTCTGTGATGTTTCTGTGTTTAACAAATCGATTTTAAAGTGTTGCCAGTTAAAAAGAATTTTGTAATCCACAGGAGAGTTAATTGAGAACCTTGTGCAATATGGTATGTGCTAATTATTTGCCTTTTCTAAGTTGTTTAAAATAACTTTACCAAATGAGCCACTTAAGAGTATATTTTAAGGATGTTTTCAGTTTAATTATGACTGTTGAAAGACATATCTCTGTTAGCTTTGTGCATACATGGCAAAGAAAATTTAATAATATACTGATTCATGTTTTATGTAAGTGCTTATAGTATCAAGCTGAGTGAATTCAGGTTAGTTGTCCTTTTAGAAAGGTCAAGAGGTAAAATCCTTAAAACTTATTTAGGAGTCCTGAACAGGGACATCTTCATTTCCACAAATTGGGGTTCCAGTATGGAATGGGGAAGGGAGATCTCACAATTAGCAGCTTCCCAGCCTGCAGCCAGGCTTTTTCCCTTCCACTTCCCACTGCTCTCCCTGCCCCTGCTCCTGGACTGTTTCCTCTGCAGCCTCATCCAGGTTGTCCCTATGCCCAGCTCTCCCCTGGCAGCACACATGAAAAGATGTCTTTTCCTTTGAGGGTTGCATTGTCCTGCAGTTGTATGCATTTCAGTGCCATTGTGAGATCCTTCCCCATGTAAAAACAGAGCTCTTCTATCCCTGAGCACAAAGACCAAGCTGTTGTGGGGGGAGGAATACCTACAAACCCATAAATCTTCCCCCTTCTCCAGTTCATTCTTTGTGCCATTGAGGCCCATTTAGCAAATGACCAATTAACTCCACATTCATGGCACATTCTGATGGGCAGGATTTCTCCTATATAAAATGACACAGCCAAATTTCCAAATACTTTCTTGTTGAATGCAGCATTTGGTTTTCATTGCTCTTTAATTCAATAATAACTGTTATTCCAGTTATTAAACAGATCGACTATTTTAATCCTTTTTTCATCTCTTCATTTTCTTAGCAGCTATATTGTAAAATATAGGGAAAAGGTATACCAAATTGGATTACTTGTGCATCCAGTTTTTATTATTGTGAGTAAAACTGTTTAAAGATATTTGTCCTTCAATAATTATTCTGCTAGTTGTACATGGCACATCACTGCATATGGAAATTTACAGGAAGCAGGAGTTTTACACATTACTTTTCTATGGTAAAACATGCTGCAAAAGTAATAATTTGTAAAGTAACTCTAATCAGAGAGGAAAACAGAGTTTTCACTATGATATGGTATTCACTAGATCAAAGCCCAGTACAAATTGGGAGGGGAGTTCCAATATTAAACATTAGATCTGAAATATTTAACCATAATACAGGGTTGTAATGAAAATCCTTATTATATGTGGTTGCATTTTAAATCTTGTGAGGAATTGAGGAGGACTAAGAGCAGTGACTCAATGAAAATTGACAAGTCATAAGTTTGAAAGTAAATTACATTAACAACTTTATTTTGATACCCCATTCTGGTGCCTGAAATGAATAAAAATTATACTTCGTGTTAAGTGGCAGATCTGCAAAGAAACTGTGCATTAACCCCAGATATACATTGCTAGGATTAGGTACTGCATGGGCTTGTTCTTAAATAATATATATACAAGTAATGAGTTAAAACCCGAGTCCTAACAGGTAGGTTGTCAAACTTTGCAGCATCTTTTGTGATGCTTCTCTTTCTCTCCTCAGAAATTCTGTTTTCACAGTGTTGGGTGGGAGTTCTGCCTGAGAAGGACCAGTGCACACAGGACAGATGTGTCTCACCTACCCCTGGTGGCACTTGCTGATTGCAGGAAGTCAGTTACACATTCCCATCATTGATGCCTCATTAACTGGGGAGATCCTGCAGTCTGGAAGGAGGAGAGGACCTGATCTGTCCCAGACAATGTGCAATATCATCTGTAATGCTGGGCTGCATTTCTTACCCAGTGAAAAACAATGTTAGAATTAAACTTGTTTTTTAACAGTCACGAATGAGTTAAGCAGGAGGAACAGAACAATTCTAAATGCAGAGAAATATTTACCACTCAAATGTCTGAAAAAATCAGCAGCGATAAAAAGGAAATACAACAAAGGGAATACAAAACAGCTTAGTTGGGTTCTGAAAAACAAGTGAGTAGTCTTTAAATTTGCCTCTTTAAACTTGTTCAAATGTTTTTCTGGATTTTTGGGCTCTGGCCTTTTGGGAGGAAAAGAATAATGCAAATGCCAAAAGGAGCTGGACAAAAAGTAAGCTTTGTATCCTATCTATGAGAATCAGACTATGTGTGTCATGCAAGTTATTACAGTCACAGTCTACAGTCTTGCCCTGATGGGAATCAGATTTGACAGCAGCACAAAGCAGAGGTTTAACTGACAGCACACACAGCACATTTGCGAGTCATAACGCCACAGTTTAATGACTGACGCATGTGGGAAGCTAATTCGGATTTTTTTTTCTTGAATGGGATAAATGAGCATCCAGTTAATACCAATCATGAATTCATGCCATGTGACAAAATTGATGCTACATACCCCGTTCTTGTTTTGCATATTCTGCAAACTGAGCTGCAGGAAAAGAGCTAGTTTGTACACACATCCGGAGAGAAAGTTCATCCTGCTTTCTGACACATCCACCAATTGCAGCTGAATGCATCCCACTTGCTGCTGTTGTGTTCACAAACTAATTACCCTTTCTCCATTAAATACCCTAAGAATTACAAATTGTATGCCTGTTTTGAGAAAAAGTACAGGTTGAACAAGCAGACGTAGTATAAATAAAATATTTATATAAAAATAGTCTCTTACAAAATATACTCTCTTATCCTATGGTCGATTTTTTCCAAAAGATGGAATTTTGTCTGGATTTTCTTATTTTTAGACATATTCCAAACAGGATTTTATTAACTCTTCTTTCCTTAATTGAAGAAAAAAAAAAAAAACACAAATAACTGGTAAAGATTTGTAACCCCTACCACTCCACTTTTGTTCCAGACAACTAGCAGCAAACAGGAGGAAACAAACAAACAAAAACCCCAAAATACAGTGTGTTTGTGTATGTACATATATATATAAAGATGCCAGCTTTTGTCCTTAAACATCCAGTACTGTAGAACATATCCTGCAAGTCCAACTAATAGAAATATCCTAGTCAAGAATAATATATACAGCTCCAGTGTTTCCTTGCTGATCCTACAAAATTATTCCACAAAGAAAGCCAGATATCTACTTTAATTGCAGAATAGCTCCAAAAAGGTCGGTAAAGTTCTTCTTTTAATTAAATAAATTAATATTAGTTTTATCTGAATGAATTGTTAAATATTGTTATTATTATGCCCAAGTGTCCCAAATCCCTTTGCTAAAATCTGCAGCTCACACACATAAGAAAGGCAGTGTCTATAAAACCCTTCCACAGTTCCTCTTGCTGCAGCAAGTGCTGTGAAGTGGAAAGATGGGCAAGACCAGTAGAAGCTTTTCATGAGTGTAGAAGCCTAAATCTGCATTATCCACACACTCTCACAGACAATCCATGGGGAGGCTCTGTCCATCCCATCCTCTGCAAAGCCCTTTTGTAGGGATTTCTCCCCTACCCCTCCCTGCTCCTTGCACACAGTGTTTGACCATCCCTTTCCCAAAC
Source organism: Regulus satrapa (assembly GCA_013396955.1). Classification (NCBI taxonomy): domain Eukaryota; kingdom Metazoa; phylum Chordata; class Aves; order Passeriformes; family Regulidae; genus Regulus; species Regulus satrapa. The sequence goes on from VWZN01012226.1 coordinate 214,792, forward strand.
CAAGGGTTTGTTGTCACATGCAGAGATTTCTCCCTGGCTGGTGTCTCTCCGCAAGGCAGTCAGCGCTCCTTCCTTTCAAGACATGGGCTCACCGAGATGATCCTTTTCTTCCTCTTTTGTGTGTCTAGTGGTCCAGGGTGGGGTTTGTCTGTTTTTGTTTCTTGGCTGACTTTATAAGAGTCTGAAATGTGTATCCAGATAAACAACGAAACCTGAGGAGAGAAGAGAGGGCTCCATTCATCAGCATCTCTTCAGGGAGAGCAGCTTGTCCCTGCAGTTCCGCTCAGGTACACCAAGTGCATGTGCAAAGGTATCCAGGCCAGGGAGCAGCCCCGGGCAGGTGCTCACTTACAGGTGTACACCTCTGTCCTCTCACTGCACGTGTTGCATTTCACGTAGCAGCACCAGTGGAACTTGCAGTTGCACTGCCACACCCTGGAGTACTGGTGGGTGTTGTAGCCGCGGCCGCAGCACATCAGGTCGCAGCCATTGGACTGCTGCGCTGTCTTGTTGCACATCCTGCCCTGTGTGCCCACGCTGCCTGTCACCGGGTCCTCCTCGCAGTAGTTGGGGGATTTCTCTATGTACACCAAGTCTGTATCCATGGGTTTGCGATAGGAAAGGGGCTTCTTGATCTTGAGAAAGGTGGGGCGCTTGTTGCGGCTGGCCCTGACGGGCTCCACCTGTACGGCCTCGTTGTACTTGTCCTTGAGGATGTAGCCCAGCTCCCGGAACTTGGGCAGTGTCGTCCAGCAGGTTTTAGTGGTGCAGGACCCTGAGACCCCGTGGCACTTGCACTCTAACTTCATGTTTTCCTCCAGGATCTGTGGTTAGAGGAACAAAGAAGTCTGTATTAATGCAACGGAGACTCTCCTCAGAATACAGGGCTGTTGGATTGACACTGGGTGACACTCAGGAATGGGTTTGTTCTGCAGTGGGAGCTGCCACCGCACACAGGTCACGCTGTTGTCCCAGGCAGCAAATGTTCATCAGCATGACCCAATTCTGCCTGCAGAGCAGATTCCCCTTCTGCACTGTGAGTTCAGCAGGGAGGATAACTCTGCCTAACTTCACAGCTAAGGGACCAAAGCTGAAATGGGACCCTCCTGAGGCACAGCTTTTCTTCAACATCATTGCCTCGTGCCCAATGCTTTCCTTTTGAAGTTAACAAGCGTCATCTTCCCTTCTGCCCTTACATCCCCTGAACTCTGTCCCTGTATTTTCTCCTGCTGTTTACCAGTCCAGTCTTCACCAAATTAAACTGGAGACCACAGTCCCTGCTCTGTGTCCTGGGCCCTACCTGAGCCTGACCCCAAGCAGCAATGACATTGGGATAACAAAAGAAAACACACCTAATTCCAGCAATTAATTTGCCACTGGATTTTACTTGAAAGAGGCCACAATAATTTTGGTGATGAAATTCTGCCTAGCCTGGCAGGGCCCAGCACTAGAAAGCCCAGCCAGAGGGATTATCAGAGCTCAGGGAGTGGCCACATCATTTTTCCCCTAAGAAAACCCAGCTGATCCATGCAGCTCCAAACCTGGGCATCTGGGAAGGCTGAAGGAAGGTCAGTGATATGGAAATTGGAACTAATCCTTTGTTAGAGCCTCTCCCTTCCGTTCAGGGTGTTTGGAAACAGCAGACATTGTCACTAGCCGTTTTCAGCAGAAGACAGCAGTCTGCCCTGAAGGAGCCGAGTCCAGCTCCTAGGCTGGACATGTGTGGGGACTGCGAGCCTAAAACCCCAGAGGGAGCTGGGAGTGACAAGGACAGAGCACTGACCTAGAGGAAGGTGTCCCTGACCTAAAAACGAGGGTTAGAATTATATGAACTTCAAGATCTTTTCTTATGCAGATCATTCTGTAGTTCTGTGATTTCTTTTATTCAATGAAATAGCTTCATTTTTATTTTAGTTTATGAGCAGATTTTCAGCACATGTGGTCTGAAGACAGGACCACAACCACAGAAAGCACAGGTCCAAGCCTTTGACACAAATGAACTCAGCACGTGCTAGGTCATGTTTTGTGCTACTGGTTTTAAATCAGCTTCTCATCTATAGACTATCTAAAGACTGCCCTAAAACTCAGATGTGAGAAAATTCCATATTCTGATCTAGAGCTTAACTTCTGCTCAAGCTTTGGCTTTATCTTGTTATCTTGATTTTCTCTCTCAGCCACTGCATACTTCTTTTATTGCTCACTCATTCATAAGGCAGGACACTTGGAAGATAGATGAGGAGATGGAAAAGGAGTTACAGCACAGAAACCGGAAAAATAACATAAATTCCTTTAGCCTCATTTGTACCTTTTTAAAAGCTCTTTTTTGAAATTGAAACTAGCCAGGGATACATTTCTCCCTCCTAATTCAATCACTGCTCTTGTTGAAGGGGCTGGCCTTACATCCTGGTACCATGTTCAAACTTGCAACAAAATATTTCCAACCTGCCTGCCATGGGGATGTGCCAAATTGGCTTGGAACATTAACATAAAACACATCATGTGCCATCTATCCAGGTAGGGTTTTTTCCCTGAAGTGTAGGTAAGTAGCCTAAATTGCCTTTTGCAATTACCATCCCATTTACAGCCAGCAATCTCTGAGGGATGGGAGGTCCTTGGGAAGGGGCTGAGCCAGTGGCCGGGCAGCCTCATGTGTCCTGGGCTGGGCTCTGCCCCGGCCACAACGCCCCAAACACTGCCAGCCCTGCTCTGCAGCTCTCAGCTGAGCTGGGCACG
>VWZN01012226.1:222590-249368 GCA_013396955.1 Regulus satrapa
AACAAAAAACCCCCAAAACCCAAAAAAACAAACAAACAAAAAAACCCCAAACAAAAACAAAAAAAAACCAGGAGAGAGCAGAAAAAAAGAAACCCTGCTGTCAGACACAAATCCCATGGAATCTTTAAGAAATGTGAGAAACTGCATAAAAACCACTCAAATGGAAGTTTAAAGTTAACAAAGGCATACTTAAACGGAAAAGATAGAAAATATCCCCATCAGTGGATGGCCACTAATTATATACACAGAGCTGCTGTCAAATGTGTTCTGTAGGAGCACATTTTGCACTGATCTTCCCTGGCAAACTAACTGGGATGAGCCTGGAAATTATTGTGTCCCACTGAGTGACTCATTCCAGACAGCCTTTGATACCTCACTTGAACATCTTGTGAAGATCTTAATACGAGCAGCCAAAAGATTTTTTTCTCATGTTTTGATAAGCAAATCTGTGCAAAAGAATATCTGAAGTCAGTATCAAACAACTTTGCTCCTGAATACCATGAGCTGTGACTATCCCAGAAATCCTTCTACCCCAGGCAGGTTGAACCCTTTTCCTCATTACAAGAATTTGTGTGTTTTAAATAAAAAATGAGTGGGGAAATCACCAGAGCACGTGACCTACATCAATCAAACCACTTTTGCACTTTCCTTGGAATAGGTGTCTCAGGAAAATCAGGCAACCTGCTGGTCTGAGGTCTGGTTATGAGGCGAGCCAAGAGCATTCTGACAAATGACACCCTGCTGCAAACACCACAGCTGCATGGGATTTCCCAACACCACCATCTACCTTCCCTAAGGAATATCCTGTTTTGAAGAGCAAAAAAACTTTTTCCAGGCTTGAAGTCATGACACCCTCAAAAATTAAGACTTCTGAAATTTTATAATTTCATAAGTTCAGTCTTATGTGTCCTAGTTCTGACCTTACTCTATGCCACTCAAAGCACGAGGTTCTTTTCATTTCTTGTATGTCCATTATAGAATTTTATATTTATTTTCCTACTTTCTGTCTGAAATATTAGTCATCCTTTAATTAATCTTTACAAAAAATTGATCATTTGCAGGAATTATTTTTACAATGCAGCTTCTGTTTCCCCAGTATGCCAAACAAGTAAAGAAAATGTATTAGTTAGACTTTCTGCATGGTCACAGTGCTCACACAGTGCTGCCAGCACGTGCAAACAGAATGAGATGTGTTTCCCCTTTCCCTGGGCAAGTTGTGTTGTTTAAATCACAGAGCTGGTGCCCTTCAGTCACTGCCTAACACTGTGCAGAATAGCAAATGAACAAGAGCAGGACCAGTAAAAGCTGAGAGGAATGCAGCAAAAAATATTTTCTCCTGCATATTTTTCTTATACTTCTGATAACCTCTGTGACTTGCTGTAGACTAAATCAATTTATCACCACTTCTGGGTCCAGAAAGTAAATTTCACAGAATTCTTTTAGAGTTGTTATTTTTGAAGAATAGCTGAACTTGGGACAAAAAGGACATAACTGGCTTCAAAAGGTGTGATTTAATGAGATGGATTCTCACGTGACCTAATTAGTGCTCTTCTTAAACCATAAGGCCTGGCCCTTGCCTTTTTTCAAGCTGCAAGAACTGCTCTGTGAAATAAAACAAGGTGTCACAATACCTCAGAGCCAGAGATACAATTACAGGAGGAAAGCCCTCCCAGACCAGCTGATTTCCGGCTTGTCACCAGCCCAGAGCCCTGAGTGCCACATCCAGGGTGTCCTTGGAGACCTGCAGGGATGTGCACCCACACCACCCTGGGCAGCCCCTGCCAATGTTTAACAGCACCTTCCATGAAGAAATTCTTCCTGAGAATCTGAATTCTTCCTCAGCTTTCTGGCACTGAGGGGTCCCTCTAGTAGAACACCTTATCTGCCCTTGGGATAAACATCTGTCCAAGCACTCTTGGTTTCACAAAAGTAACTATGCAAGGGGATCCCATACATGTGGCTCAGGCTCTGAGCTTGCCCAGCCCTCAGGAGTTCTCTCTGACTGCTCTGCAAACCTAATTGTGCTTGATTAAAGTCAAGCAAGGCTCTGAAGTTTGCATTTACCTCCATCAGGATCCTGCCTGCAGAGATAACGAGCATGATGTGGCAGCCCCTGGTGCTGACAGCTCAACATCTGTAGGGGTTTGAGAGGAGTGACACCCCCAAAATCCCTCTCCTCTCCTCTCCTCTCCTCTCCTCTCCTCTTCACCTTGTCACTTCCCACCGTATCTGGTAACAGCTGCAGGACCCTGGGACACCTCTCCTTCTCACCTCTCCCCTGAACACATTCCAGCTCTCCCCAGACAGAAAGGATCTGCACTCTCATCTCTCTTTGGTCATCAAAATGTAAATCAAAACCATTAATTCCTGAGCTGGAGCCGCAGCCTCAGGTCGGGCTTCCCATGCTTTAAAGGGACGTGGCTGGGACAAAGTTCCTGTTTTCTGTGTTTTCTGGGGCACATTCAGTGCAAAACCTCCTCACCCACCCTTTCACAGGAAATACTTTTAGAAAACAAAAAATTTCAACTACATATTTCCAAATTAATGCTTAGGTAAGTTTTACATCAGGAAAGAGACCGAGAGCAGCATTTTCTCACTATCTGTTAGAAGTAGCTGGAAAATGAAGAGTCCTGGTGTGGTAGTTTTTGCTTTCCCAGTTGCTGATGATGAAGGCTCACTATTTGAAAGGTGTCCTGGCAGTTTATTGAGGGGCCACTGCTGTCCTGGCTCCTGGGTACAGCTGCCTGCAGCACCACTTGCTTTTTGATTCTGAGGCGTTTTCTATTTAAAAGCAAGGCAAATATTCTAACAGAAAAAAAAAAGGAAATAATTTGAAAACATAATTGTCAATGGATTTGATAAACTACTTGTTTTTGAAAAATAACTCTTGTGAGACACATTATCACCTAGATTAGGCTGGATCAATGCAGTGCCAAGTAAGTGTCATCATGTAGGAAGTTTAAAGATCTGTCATAAAAAGGAACTTGGAAAAAATAGTTCTGAAAAAAAATCTGGTTTCTTTTAATGTACTTTCACTTGTTATTATTAGAATATAGCTGAACTGTCTTAAAGACATTCAATATGTGATTTTATATTCTATATTTAAATGAAAATGGGATTTCCTAACCCCTTACTGAAATGGGATTGTGAGATTAAGGGAAAATTTATCTAGGATCATTATTTGCTGCTGTCCAAGCAAAACTGACACTGTGGACATGATGGATTTTAGCTTGTGAAATACTGAACAGTCTTGTTGTCTGGCCTACCTGAGCACTTTGTAGGATGAAGCTGAAATAGGCTGGGAAATGGGGGTGGTGGCACAGAATTACAGATAGAATTGTTGGTTATATTATCTAGCTTTCCTTCCTATCACTACATAAGTTTTCCACAGTACATATCTGCATTTCCAAAAAGACACTGGATAGAAGGTTTGTGCCAGAAGTGAATAAAAGATGATGGTCGAGGAGTTTTGGAAATGAAGAAACAGCATGGTGCTTACTGACACTAAGACATTAAGTTTAGAAAGAAAATGAGGCAGCAATTTTTCTGCCTTTTGACACGCTACCCACATAACATTCCTTTTTAGGTCGTATCTACCTTCCTTACATTCTGGGCACCAATTACAGATATCCTAAAATAGTGATGCTGCCAATCAGGACTCTCTAAAATAGTTATCTCTGTGGTATTTTGCTATGTATTAAAAATGTCATGGATGTTCATTGTTAAAAACATCATTTCCTTTAATCCCTGCTTCACCCTGCAAGCTCATCCCTGCAGTCAATGCATGGATCAGAAGAGTGAAGTCAATGAAATCTAAACCGAGCAACGTCTGCTGACCTTTATCTCTTCAAAGTCAAGACAATCCTTCCAGCATTCTACATCCAGACTGTCTGGTTTAAGTTTTGATCTTGGGACAGTGTTCTTCACCCACTCCCTGGCTTCTGAGTGAAGATGTCATTAAGAAGGTAGTTGTGCTTGTGTTTATGTTTTAGCATAATATTTCTGAAGAAATGGGAAACACTCCCAGGTAAGAGTGAGTGAATTTAATTATGCTTCTCACTTTGGGAACACAATGAGTTAAATTGGGGTTATTCAGACAAGGACATCACTGCTGCCCCTCGCTTCAGGCTTTGTCATGGAGCCTGAGTCATTCTGCACATAAAAAATGATGCAGGGAAAACAAGAAATGACACAGCTGGAATTTGTCCTCATCCCAGTGGATGCACACGGAGAGGAATGATCCAGGCCTGACTCATTCTCACTGAAATTCACCTTCCATGGGATTTTTCCCAGTGGAGGGGAAGCTCTCCAGTGGAGTGGTACTGGCAGTAAAAGATTGTGTATAAAGTATTGGGAGCCATTTGGTAGAGTATTTTGATTAATGCTTAAGCTGTCAAGAGAAAAGTTTCCAAAGAGTGATGGAAACCAAGAGAGCAGCCTTGCTGGTTCCAGACAAGTAATCAGGAAACACCTCTTGTGCTAAACTAGAAAGCCAGGTACTGGCAGGAGCATGAGCTGCAAAATATTATCACTTCATATTGCTTCCAAACATCTCCAACCAATAGCCACACACAGTTAACTATAGGTTCATTTCGTTTCATACCAAACTGTGAGAGTTAACCCTAGGGTACCCAGCAGATGGTAATACGCAGGACATTATTTATCATGATGAAAAATGTCTATAAATTTTAATTCTCCAAGACAGTAGTTTTAGTTGAAAGGGATATTTTTCCTTTCTATTGGCCTTTTTAGATAATGTCAAAGTAATTCTAGATCAGTTTTGCAGTACTGTCTTTATAAAAACGAAGTTTCTTAGGTCAAGTTCTTCATTAACTCCTTTGGTCTAGAATGAAGCATGTGCTATGCTTGTATTTGATACAGCAAGAAATATTTAAGCTTCAGTCCCACAGCTCAGTAAAAGTCACTGGAGAGGTACCCATGGCCTGCTTTGCTACCTGCCATTCATTGAGCTGGGAAGAGCACCTGAGCTACCTCTCACCCACTGCCATTCTCTCCCAGTCCCACAGGTTATTCTGCAGGGATAACACAACCTGGGCTGTAGCAGAGGCTCCAAGCCCATTGCCACACATTGCCCTGGGTGGGATCTCATCAGGGTGGCACATCAAGCAACAGCTGCTTAGGGAAGTGGGAGCCACTCTTGTCAGTTTAAGAGAAATTTCTCATTATTTCTCCAGACAATCTCCATGCAATTATGTTAGTTATTGCAAAGCAGAAGCTGGATCATAATGACAGAGTGTATTGTGAGCAGACTTCCACAGATTTTGTATTTACAATTCAAAACACCCATGCTATCATAAAATAACATGATTTTGCTGTTAAATGTGATATCACAAAGATGATTTTCCAATTAAGTTTAATCCATAAATGTCTTCCCCCTCCTGCTGCAGTTGGGACAATAGATCCACACTTCCAAGTTTTCAAATAGCTCCCACTTATCAGAGATAAGATCCTACCAGCAGAGCCTCTCTCTGCAGCCCTGCAGCTGCCAAGAGCAGCACACCCGGACCCAGGCCAAGAATTTTAACAAGGATCTTCTGGCCTGCTCTCAATGAAAAGTTGCTCCTATGCAGGAGAAAGTGGAATTTCCTAAATTTATGTGTAATGCTGAGTGCAGCTGAAGCACAGGCTGCCCAGAGAAGCAGTGGCTGTCCCTGGATCCCTGGAAATGTCCAAGGTCTGGCTGTGGCTGGATGGATTAAAAGGTCCTTTCCAATCCAAACCATCCAGTGCTTCTGCAATTCTATAGTTTCAAGCAATAGTTGAAGCTTTTGGCTTACAAGGCAATCATGTGCTAACAATATTCACTCTTTGGTTCGCTGTGTGGATAGATGGGGTTCCCCTGGGCCAGGTCACCCTCACATTACCCAGTGCTGCTGCTTTTTCTGAACAGATCTGTCTGCTCACCCCTTATATATGAGTCAGCAGCAGCAGCCAACAATACCAGAACAACCATTGATGGTTCCTCTTTGTAAGCCATGCACAAGCAAGTCTTCACTTTGAGATGGATGTTTTTAACAAAGCGTTAGCCAGTTGCTCCAGGTCTCCAGTTCAGAAGACCACAGGATGCCTGTAACAGAGCTAAACACCAGTTCCACCAGTACATGAACCATTCACTTAAGAAAGCATGCATGTCCATAATGCACCTTTAGTCTACTCATCTGATCTCAATTTTATAACTCTCTCATTAAGGGGTATTCCTAAATGCATACTAATGTATTCCTTAGCATAGTTATTTAAATCTACAGTTTTCTAGGAAATATTTTAGGAACTTGACTATACCTTCCAGTCTAAATTTGCACTAAGTCTAGCAAGGCAGACTTCTCAGGCTTGATTCCCTGTGAAAGCAAAGCCTGAGCATTCACTTGGTTTCTGACTCCCCTCTGCCTTCTCATTTCAACTAAATATGAGAAAGTGTAGACGTTTTGATGAAACTTCTGTGAAATCTTAATCCAAGATTTTGGACACATTCTCTTGAGTCCTTGTTGCACTTCTTTAGTTACAGGCTATTGTGTCCTCTCAATAGTAAACTGTTCTATGCCTGCTGTCCACCCAAAGATAACAGTGTGTGCAGTGACTCAGGGAACATCTCCTGGGGGAGCAGATCTGTCAAGGCTGCATGGCTGTCCCCTACCTGTGTGTGGGCTCATTTTTGGTACGGGATCTGGAATGCTGTAGGCAAGGCTCGTTCCCTCAGTGCAGGGCAGCAGCCCGCTCCTACGGGAGCCTGGCTGGAGCGCCAGGATGGACCTGACTCAGATCTGGGTTACAAGCCATGCTATGACATTCCTGCTGCTTGGCCCAGGGACACCCTTTAGGTGCAGCTCACTTTCAAGTACCAGAAGGCTTGGGCTGATTTCAATAACCAGCACTAATTCAAATTAATCCCAGTGCCTTCTGGCACTAACCGGGCATGAGAGCCAAGCATCCTCCCTGCAGTTCCCTGAAACCTTTCTGTCCTTCCATAGCTCAGTTCTGCATCCTCCCAGTACCAATTGGCCTTGTCTGTATCCTTGGACTAAAAGGTTGTTCTTCATTCATTGATTTTTTAAATTGTTTACTTCAAAATACCTGGAAACTCTTTCCATTAAAGCAAAAGTCTGTTCTATTTGTACAGCAAATGCTGGCAATTATTTCTCTTGGTGAGCTTTCAGGGCTTCATGAGTTCAGAGTTTTCTGCCACCATGTGTTAATGACAACACAGCATTGGTGTTTGAACCAAATCTTGGCTTAACTTTCAATTTTACCAAAACCTCTGTTGAGTTACAGGCTTAGTTCAGGTAACTGAGTTCATGTTCCTGACTCATCAATGAGGCTCTTGGAAATGTTTCTGGCGATACTTTCAGCTCAGGCTCAGGAGGTCTGGGCTCTAACTGCAGAGGATTCCAGTTTCTGCCCCTGTTGACATGGCACAGAGACAGAATCTGGCCCCAAGTATGAGGCTGAGGTTTAATTTGTCAGAGATGCAATGAATGAGGCTGCACAGTGGGAAATCTCCGCCAGAATTTGGTGTACACTCTATGTATACCCACGGCCCCTTTCTGCATTAGAAGTGCTCTCAGTGAACTGGCCTAACCATTGGTTTTGTGCTGACTTGGCCAATACCAATCTTCTTTGAGTTTTGCTAAAGTGTGGATATGGAAGATCCCAATTGTAGGCAAGGAAATCAGTCTTGGGTTTTTAAACCTAAATTTTCAGTGTGACAAATGTCAACTGGAAGAAACAGAACAGTTCTCAACAGCTATTTCTGAAAATTTTTCAAAAACCTAGGCCAAAATTTTGGTATGAACATCAAAAATTCTTGGATTGTGATTACATTTCTCAACAAAACACCAAGGAGCACAGGTTAACAAAAACAATATAAGACAGAACAGCCAAGCCCCTAGGTCACAGTTAAGGATAACAGGTGCTGGGTTTTTTCTTGCAACTTTTCATCGAGTCACAGAACGGCTGGAAGAGATCCTAAAGCTCATCTCGTTCCAACCCCTCAGATTTTTTGTTCCATGGCCAGGATAAGTTTTACAACCCCCAAACACAGCAGGAATCTGTGATGATTGTGCTCTGTGAAAGTTGCATTTGCTTCAAATCAGTAAGGTTTCTTTTTTTTCTGCAACAGAAGGGACACCAAAGACTATCAATAGTCCAAAGGTGCTGAAACCCCTGGGAAAAGTGAATAACTTACACAGCACCTATTTTTGTCTAGCTGATATTCCTCTGAGCACTGAATGACAAGTGTGGTCCTATGGGTAGTGTTGCTAACTGTCAAGATAGAAAGACCAGATTAAATCAGAAATTGTCCAGAAATCTGTGACCCAGCCAGTAGCTTTGCTGAGCAAATTAATCATCCAAGCAAGCATCTGATTATTGGCATTATAAAAGGTGCATGATATTAAATTTGGAATTGAGATCTTCGTTATTTATGAAGAGAGCCTGGCCGTCAGTCCCAGCTCTCTCTGTCAGCAGCATGACAGACTGTTAGCTCCAGTAATCACACACATGAAATGCATGTTTTGCTCATAATGCCAGAATCCTCTAAAACTGTGACTGCAGGTGAGTGATAGCATTTATCATTCCCTAACTTCCAGCGTAAATCAGGAATTCAGTTTTCAACCACATGAGATATAGGAGGGAGCTGAAAGCCAAAATACAAGTAGGACAATGTATCACCATTTCTGATTAGCTGAAAGTGGAGGACAAGTGGAATGAAAATTCATTCTTGTGGATTACAGTTCTTGTGCAGTCCAATTCCCTCTCATAATTTAGACCAACATTAATGCTTCCTTTATCTTTACTCTGAGCTGTTGAGAAGATGCAGAGCTTGTTTGTCAAGCTTGGACTTGCTTTATGACTATTATCTAAAAAGTAGGAAAGCCATAAATAACCCCTCAATCCTTTCAAACACAAACAAAATGCTGTAAGGGTGCAAGGGAAGTGTATTTCTTTTCACACCTAGGAGGCTGCCCAGCGGAGCCTCGAGACAGAGTTGGATGGGATTTCGGAAGCACTCAGCTGTGCCCACCAGCCTCAATGGGAGCTTTCCCATTCAGTGAACTGGATTTACTCCAAACTCAGTGCTTGGCCTTTCTGGGAATCCTGCTGCCCCCAGCCAGCGTGGGGGGACGAAGCTGCCAGGACAGACCTTGTGGCATTTAAGCCTCCTTTTCTAATTGCACTGAAGTACAGCTGGGGTGCCAGGCCTTGGAGCTGGAGTGCTTGGAGAGAAGGCAGGGACTCAGCACTGGGTGTACCTTGGATAGATGGAACTGGGTCCAGGTTTTTGGGTAGACATTCTTCTGTGTCTCTACAGCTGCATCAGATTTGCCAGAATATTATTTTACAGATTTTGTCTGATCACAGAGGGGCACTAGCCCTGTGTATAAACCTTCTCCTAAACATTCTCTGTCTGCCTGGTTTTAATCTAGGCAAAGCATTGTACCAGAAGAGCTCCTAGGACACCCTACATAGGCATATTTTCTGCACCTAGCACCAGATTTCCTGGGCATGTGTGATGTTTTAGCAGTGGAGCATATTTTTTACATATTAATACTACTGCTCTGAGAGTGGAAGTGCTGTGCATTGTCCCGGCTGAGGATGGTTTGCAGGATGTGCTGGGCATGGCTGTCTCCAGCACACCGGTGCCACTGCCAGGCTGCAGGTTAGGATCTGACAACCTTGCCTGTCACAGCTCTGACAGTGACAGTGGGGTCTGGTAGAACTGTCAGTGCCACTATCAACAAGGGACACCATTCAGCTGAGTGCTTGAGGAGAATCCCTAACATTAAGAATAGGAGTTTCTGAAAAGGAAAACGAGGAATATTTCTGTCCCCATGCCAGAAAAACAAAACCAAACCAAACACCCCACCACCACCACAACAACAACAACAAAAACACATTGGAAAATGTGAAGGCAATTGCAAAGGCACTGCTAAATCCTGAACTCCAGGAAACATGGCTGGTACTCCAATATCCCTTGATTGCAGGTGCCAGGAGTGTCAGGGCAGCCTCTCCCAGTCCTGCTTGGCTTAAAGCCACTCTCTGAGACTCTCTGGAGACTTCAGCAATTGCGAGCAGCTCCAGACACTGGAGCTTTATTCTGATGTGCACCCCTAGATCTGTTCCTGCTGAAGGCCTGGGAGCACAGCAGGACACGCTGTGGCTCTCTCAGCCAGCTGGGCTGTGTGCAGGCACTGCTCAGGGCCAGCTTCCAGCAGCCACATCCCTGTGGGAAGGAACTTCCTGGCTCCTCTGTGCCTCTGTGTCCCCCTGGCACCCAGCTGTGCCCAGCCAGCACTGTGCCTGCCAGGCAGACCAGCATCCCAGGCCGTCTTTTGGGAGCAGGGCTCCTACCAGGAGCTGCTGGAGTGCTGGGGTCCCTCTGCAAGACTGATCCTCCTCAGGCAGGGCCACTCCAGTGGGGCTGCAAGCCCACAAGCTGCACTCCCTTTTCACTGCATATTTTCATCTGCTTTAAGACTTAGCTCAGGCAGAACTATTAAATCTCCAGAATTTCAGACCTATATTGAGAAAAATAAGAATGTTTTGTTATTTGCCAGCCTCTTTTATCCACCCTATCTCTTTTCTAACATGATGCTCATAACTTTTTAAGTGGTTCATCTGCAGGAGGTTGTGTTCTGTGCTGCAGTAGTCAGGTGAAAGGGTAGTTAAACAAAAAAGGTATTTTGAGAGAGATAGAAATGGCTTTCCCCTCCAGAGAGAGTTAATTGCAGTGGTGATTGCACACCACGCAAGAAAAGGAAGGTGTTCAGGAAGTCTCATGGCATTAATGCCCTCCTGAGGTCAGAGAAGCAGCAAGCAAAGAGTCTACAAGTGTGGCTTTCCAGGACAGCTTGGGAGAAGCCCTGAGCTCCGTGCTTTCCCAATGCCACTGTGTCACTTGAGCATTCCTGCAGTTTTTTACAGGATGAAACACTAAACACATCAGTCTATTACAATCCCTGCATGATCCACTTCAGGAACACCTCCTGGGTTCTCATAGCTTTGCTTGCTGTTTGCAGAAACTCTGTCAGGCACATCCTTGCACATCCCTTGGGAGCCTCAGAGCTGAAGGGGAAACCTGAAATGTTTCTGATTCAGATGATGGAGAGACATTGCAAAGTTAGTGCACCTACATATGCATCCAAAGAGAAATGCTGAATAAAAATCCACCTTGATGTGCTCTTGAAGGCAAAAGCCTTCTAATGCAGCCTGTGTCCATGATTTATAACAATGACTCATAATATTGCATTATACTTAATATGATGTAACGCTGATGCAAGATGCCATTCGTGGAATTTCAATGTCATAGGGAAAAAGAGAGGGAGTGAGCAGCAGTTTGGTCATGTACCCTGCCATCCTGTCAGAATGCAATGTTTACAGCCAGAATGTGTTGAGTCTTTCAGTATCTACTTCACTATTTTTTAGCAGGATAATCTGGAGAATAACTTTTTTATTTCCTGGAGCATAAATATCTCTCAGACATATGTTATTGTGTTACTTACAGTAATTTAATCAACTTCATATTTGCGAAGATAAATTTGCTAACGGACAATTCAGTCTTGCAATTATACCCCCTCACATGGAAGTTTGCAAGGCAAATAAGGATTATACCTTTAAATTAATTAAAGCTTTATCTCCCTTTTCTGACCCAGCTGTTATGAATTCTCCTCCTGTTCTCACTGTACTGCTTGCTCCTTCCTGCAGTGAATCAGCACTTCAGGAAACATTAATTCAAAGAGGAAAGACACCCTAAACTTTGCTTCTGAAGGTCAGGAATCTCTGCTCTCCAGTAGGTTTGACAAATGAGGTGAGGCTCTCGGGCTGCTCCAGGCCAGTTTGGTGGGGTGTTTGTGACCCTTGGTTGGAACTCTGCCGCTGCCCTGCCAACAGCCCGAGGAACTTGTGCTACAAAAGTAAGTCCTGCTGGATTGTCACCCAGACTGACAGAGAAATGGAGTCAGAGCCCTGTGCCTCAGCATGAGGAAAGCTGAACAAATACCCCTGGCTGTATCTCTGGTGGGGAGCAGCTGGGAATGGGTTGTGTCCCCCATGCTGCTCCCAGGGCTGCTCCTCTGATCCTGGGCGTGCACCAGCTGTTGGGGCATGCACCTTGCATGCCCCAAGCTGTTCAGCAGAGGAACAGGGGTGTTCTCCACCTACGACCTTTGAAATCCTTCTCATCTGACACCTTCAGTTGTCTCATTTCTAGCAAGAGCTGACAGACTGTAGAATCACTGATAGAATACTGAGCTGGAAGGGATACTCAGGGATCACACAGTCCAACCCCTGTCCTTGCACAGATGTGCCAACAATCCCACCCTGTGCATCCCTGAGAGTATTGTCCCAGGGCCTCTGGAGCTCTGGCAGCCTCGGGGCTGGGACCATTCCCTGTATAACTGTACCCCTACTCTGACAGAGTTGTGTGCTCAGAATGTTCAGAGAATGCTGCTGGCACCCCATTGCCTGGGTTAAACAGGATTGTGAGAGGCTGGGAAGCCTTGAATGAAAGTCTCCAGAAAGCCAGGATCAGGCTTTTCCTGGTGGTTCTCTGTTGGTTCATACCCTGCAGTCCCTTC
This sequence comes from Regulus satrapa, assembly GCA_013396955.1. Classification (NCBI taxonomy): domain Eukaryota; kingdom Metazoa; phylum Chordata; class Aves; order Passeriformes; family Regulidae; genus Regulus; species Regulus satrapa. The sequence goes on from VWZN01012226.1 coordinate 235,181, forward strand.
TATGCCCAGTGCTCCCAGTAAGCCCAGCAGACCATTCTCACCTGCCAAGATGGAATGGATGATTTTACCAGTGGTTTTCAAGAAACCAACTCGATATTGACAGATCTGTGCTTTCCTAGAGTGCATCCTGAACCACCTGCAGTAGGTGTCACCTTGAAGAAGGTGAGCTCTCAAAGGTGAGCACTAGGTGAGGGGGCACAGCAAAGTTTCACATTGCAAGACCAAAGGAGTAGAGAGGACTGATTTTGAACAGCATAGTAGTGCCTATAGGTGGTGGTAAGAAATCAATAAGAATTTCTTTATTTTTGGAAGCCTGGTAGGTGCCAGTCTGTCTCCCAAGTGCATAAATATCATCAAAACCTAGCCATGAGCGAGTGAAACAAGACAAGAATTTGTAGCCCAGAGGAAAGCCACCATGAATAGATTGTGTGGAGGCTGATAAGATCCATACTACTCCAAAATGGAGAGTTCCACCTCACAACAAGGCTGTCTTTGTTGTGGAAGAGTCAGGTTATGAGAGTCCTGGCATGCCAGATACCTGTAATGGCCTCCCCTGCCAATTGTCTTTAAATACTGTGATCTTTCACACAGGAGCAAAGCCTGAAAGAAATCTCTCTAGCAAAAACATCATTTATTCATTCTCTACAGGGCAGTGGAGCAACAAGCCTCTCTTCAGTCCTGTTACTCTTTCTCTCCTCTGAAGATTTCAAGCAGAGATTTGTTCAAACAAAGATGGGTAATTTTGCTCTGTGAGGGATGCAGGAAGAAGCGCAGAGATATCTCTAGATCAGAGCAGTTCCTGAGCCTGCTGGAGAAATGGCAGATGGCCAGAGATAGCACAAACCACTGCTCTCCCAGATAACAATGCGGAGAGCTGAACCTTCCAGGCACAAGCTTTCAGGACAGCAAATTGTGCACAGAAAGGTGAGAAACACAAGGAGCCTCATGGGAAGGCTGAGGACACTCTTGGGTCCAGCCACCTCTAGCACCAATGGCCCTCCTCCGCCCAAGGCCCATACCTGGGGAATAACCGAGGCAAGAAATGCAGCTTTTCTATTTGTCTGCATTTTTGAGCTTTGCTTTGGGGAAAAATTTCTGACCAGTAGGCAGTTCCAGCCATGTTTGCAGCTTGGTGTAGGCTGGTGTGTCACTTCCTGGGAATCTTTTACTGCCAGCACACATCAAATACAAACAGACCTTTCAAGCAGTAACTTTGATACAAAGGTGAAACTCCTCTGCTGTTTTTTGTTTCACTGGGTCTGTGCTTGTACAGCAAAGCAGACTGTGACCATTGGTGTTTTACCAAGTTTTTCAGGATGTACCTTCATGCTACCAGAAACTAAGTAACAAAGATCTCAGTCCATTCATTTAGCAAATATTAATGATCAACCCTTGAATTATTCTCAGAATTCAGGGTTCATTTTGCCAGTGTTAAGTACAAGTTTTCACACCATGGAGCCAGACACAGGCCTTTGGGACATTACACAGAGTAAAACCCAGAATTTCACCCATAAAACTCCTCCAGTAGCATTAAACTTAAGAAAGGTTATATTTTTGTTTGGGGTGGAAATGGCTTTTCTTCAATACAATCTGCCTGGCTCCAGCATAACTGGAGATGCCTCAGAGCCTACAGGTAATTACCACAACAAAAATAGCATCCACAAATTAACTGCTGCTCCCAACTTCCTTCTCCCATTTGCCTCTAAGTCACGCTCACATGATGCTGGAATCAGGACTGTGGCAGAGGAGGAAGTAAAAGGAGAGCTGAGGGAGCGAGGATTGACATCCCTGGGAGATGGGATCAGCAGAACTCCGGCTGGGCTGTGCCTCAGATGTGGGGGGCACACAGATAGCCCTGGCTATTTCAGCTGCTGGAATTGGAGCCTCAGCCCCACTGGGACTGCCTGGGAATGCTTGATCTGCAGGGACCTGGGGAGCACAGCTCAGACCAGGTTGGCTCCTTCGCCTGCCCCAGCTGCCACCAGAGATCAGGAGCACAGCCAAGGCAGCAAACCCAGGGTGTTCAGTGCCCAGGATCCCCAGGAAACCTAAGTGTGGGAGCTACTGGAGTCCTGCCTTCCCCAGTGCTGCTTCCCCAGCAGTTGCTCTCAATCCCGAAGGATGGGATGGGTGGGAGTGTTGCTGTGTTGAACCTGAATCTGTGCCACAGTGTAACCACAGAGTGACAGGAACTCGGTCTTGTTGCTGAAGCATTTTCCTCCTTGCAGGGGCAGCTCTCACACAAAGAGGGAGATTTGAACAGTGGGGTTGAAAATGATCCCTTTTCAACTGAGTGAGACGTTCATGTCTGAACCTGACAAGACTCCCGCTCACCCACACAGTAGCATGCAGCTTCTTACCAGAAGTACCGTTTGACTTCCCAGATTAAAAGTTTGTTTGAATTTTTTAAAAATATTTTTACAGCTGTAAAGAGTAACATTTAGACAAATGTTTGATGAGCAGATGGTCCAACAACCTGTAGAGGTGCCTAATTGTCTACTGTGAGTGATGTCAGCATGGCAGCCCTGTGGTTCTCCTGCTCTGCAGGGCACCAAACCTCATCCCAACCCTGGGATGGACATGGGACAGCAGGGCCACTCACCTTGCGCCCGGCCTCGTTGTTGTGCAGGTTCATGAGTGTCCTGGCATTCTGCTTGATCTCCCGGGCATCCACGAAGACCTTGGCGAAGCCGATGCCGTAGCGGATGTCGGCGGAGCAGCCGCCCCATTTCCAGCCCTCCTCCTTGTGGTACTGGCCCTGCTTCTCCTTGTCGCAGCCGCAGTCGCTGAGGTTGCCCTGCGTGCAGGCTGCGGTGATGGCGTGGGCCACGCCGGCCGCAATGATGGCGTAGGTGAAGGCGGCCTCCCTGCTCCCTGCAAGGCAGAGCAGCTGTCAGCACCGGGCAGGCACAGAGGGGCATGGCAGAGGGGAACGGGCAGCTCCCACGGGCAAACAGCACCAGCTGTTCTTGGAAATGCTGTAAATCTGGGCCACAGCCAGGGCTCTGCTCCTCTGAGCATTGATCTGGTGGATGCTCATCTCTAAAGCAATGGCTTTCCATGAGGCAGAGGAAGATCAAGTGCTGTTCAGGCTGATGCCTTAGGATTTAGCTTTTATGCATTTCAAATCCTGTACTGATTTATTGTATAACTCTAAACTCCATATAGAGTGTTAGTTAACTCTTTTCACATTTTGGTCAGACAAAATAATTCCTCTAGGCTGAAACTCAAGGACACCTGACTGCCTCAGGCCCCAAAAAGTATAAATAAAAGTGAGTTGAGGGGAGCAAACTGGGTATAACTTACTTCATTACCTAAAGCTCTAATTGAAGGATTAGCCCCTGATATGTAAATGGACCAAACTTACAATTGTGGGAAAAATTTGTGACCATTGTCCACCTTGGGACCTCTGCGAGGTTTTCTGACTGCCCAAGGTGTGCCAATTGAGGGCCTTTAATAAATACCCACTCTTATCTCTTAATCTTGTCTAGCCTCTGTTGTAGGTAGCCACTCCAAGGCATCAAGGCAGCTTCATCTTCATATTTCCAGATGCTATTAGAAGCAAAAATTAAATTAAATTGCTTAAATTAAATGTAGAAATTAAAGCAAAAGGGTCAGGTGGCAAATGTCGGAGCTCAAAAATAAATAAAGAAAGGAAAACAAAATAGGTGGGCTTGGGGGTTGCTAAAACACCCATATTCAACCTTTTAAAGATCCAACTCAGAAATAGGATTTTATTTTAAAATTTAATTCTACACTAAATGGTATTTTACAGGACAACCGCTTCTGTTGGACTCGTGTTGTGAAAACAGTTTAACTCAACTGGGACATTTTTTTCACACTGTGGGTGTCAAAAAGTTTTAAACACTGACATTTGTGCTGACTCAGTGAAATATGTCTTGGGTTTAATTTCAAAATTTCTCATAAAATGAAGAAAAATCCTGACCTGTTGTAGGTACCATGAGCAAGGCAAAGTAACAACTTTACCAGAGGACTATGAGCCAGAGCTCACAGGCCAATATTGGTTTGGCAAAAAGGCCATAATCACAGGTTTCAGTTTTTGTTTTGGTTTTTTTGGCTGGTTGTTTTTTGAGGGTTTTTGGTGGGGGAGGTTCCTCACTTTAAGATTTAATTTCTCTTTTTGAAGTTCTGTTGCATGCTCGTGTGTGTATTTCCCACACATGGACCCTACAGGATCTGTGAGACTTTTGGGCCCAGTTCAGCTGAGAGAGGGCCCTTCGCTGCCTGAGGAAGTTTGCAGAGGTTGCCCATGTATATCGAACAGCCCTTAAAAAATTTGGGATCTCCCAAACCAAGAACTTGCCCTACTCTTATTTCTCCTATGACAAAATGCACCCTTGTTCAATAGGATCAGAATCAGGCTCTTAATTAGGGGAGTGCAGATGGGAAGATCCACTTCCCTTCTCCAAGTGCCCATCAGTTGAGTCCTGGCAGACCTCAGCTGCTGGCAAAAGTTTGTTATCCATGAAACAAACCCATTTCTGCTGTTCACTGCATTTCACACACACAAAAAAAAAAAAAAAAAAAAAAAAAAAAAGGGGAAAAAACCCAAAACAAAAAAACAAAAAAAAAAAAAAAAAAAAAAAAAAAAAAAAAAAAAAAAAAAAAAAAAAAAAAAAAAAAAAAAAACAAAAAAACCAAAAAAAAAAAACCAAAAAAACCCCAAAAACATCACTTGGGAAAGAAAGCTTACAACACTTCAGCCTTGGCTGCATCTCTTTCATGTAATATGATCTGGATTTCTCTACTTGTCACTTTTAATGATAAATGTTCACTTCCTTATGTTGAGAAAGTAAAATGGAAAACAAGATGACATTATCACAATCTGTTAATAGTCAACTTCATGCCCTCTATTAGCAAAGGCAGTATTCCCTAATGCTGCTATGTGCTGCATTTATTAAGGAACTTAGAGTCAATTTTCAGACTTCCTCAAAGGAGTCCATGTTTCTCCTTACTTAAAAAAAAAAAACAACTCCTAAAGTGGTTCATTTTGACTGTGGAAACTGCAGATGAAGCTTTCTAGAACTCTTGGCTGTGTATAAAAATCTGAATGTGGAAAACAAATCCCAGGTTTTAAGTGTATTTGGACTTGAGCTCCTCCAGTTTACACTCATTAACACCCTCATCATTTAAGGCACAGCACTATGAAAAAGGCACTGAATAAGAATATAATACAATAATAAAAATAATATAATAAAATATTAAAAACACAATAAGAAGCCCCACTTTATCTCTCAGAGGGCAGCAATGCATCACACTAGGTTTCTATTCCACAAAGCAGCAAATGGGATATTGTCAAAGAAATATTTTTGAGTTGAATTTACATGTGGTTCTTTTTTCCCTTTGATTTTGATTGGATTACTTTTGTTCAGCACAAGTTATTTTCAAGATCTGGAACAAAAACCACTGGGAGATCATTTTAATCTGACATATTCAGCACTACAGAGGCTGAGCAACTCTCTTGCTTTTTAGAGGGGAGAAAAATGCAATGTAGAAAATATAAAATTAGTTAGTACAAGCAGAGTCAAGGTTGATCATAAATTACATTACATAAATTGTTTTATAAATTTGTCTAATTTGGGATAAAATCTTAGCAGCTTTTATAAACTCAAATTTTGGAGATTACAAGATAAACAAAGCAAGTTTACCTTCTTCTTTTAGAAGAATTGACCCAGGTAGGAAGTGCCTTGGCACTTGTGCAGTGGTGATAAAGTGATGTGGGTTTGTCACGTCTGCATCCAACTGTTCCTGTTTTTCATAAATGATTGACTTTTTAAAGTCTCATTACCCTGGCCTGGTGCACAGAAATGCCAGCATGGGAGGGAAGCTCAGGCCAGCCTGAGTCTCTTCTGTGACAGTGCTTGAGGTCCCAGGTGTTTGTGCCCATACAGGGTAACCTGAGCATGGGGATGTTCATGCCACTTTTAGGTAGAAATCCTATTCCTCTACTTTGGATTTCAGCAGAAAGTTGAAATTCCTGGAGGATCTCAGGGGGAAACATGGCTTTACCAAGATATGGCCAGGCAGCTGCTCCTACAGAAGTTAGACAAAGGTGGAGGGTCACCTGCCACAGAATCATGGAATCCCAAATGGTTTGGATTGGAGGAGAACCTTAAAGCTCCTCTCATTCCACCCCTGCCATGGGCAGGGACATTTCCACCACTCAAAAGTGCTCCAAGCCCTGTCCAACCTGCCCTGGATATGTACAGGAATTACAAGCCTTCCTTTCAGCTCCCAAATTATTCATTCTTCTCCTTATCTCAGACAAACCATAGTAAACACTCCAGAGCTCAACTCCAAGCACTGGAACCTCCAGAGAAGGATCTGGCAGCAGTCAGAGGCTGCTCTGGCCATTCACAAGGCCAATGACCTGATAATGACCCGATGGGCTCCAGCCATGGCTCTGCTCCCTCACTCTTGGCTTTCCCCAGCCCCAGCCAGTGCCTCAGTGACCACGGGGACTCCTCTCCAAGTGTTGGACAGAAATATCCTCATGCTTTTCATGTGTTTTTCTGGACTTCTGGAGCAGCACATTGCAGCTCCGTTTGCTTTGACAGCAGAGAGCTTGGCATTGATGGCTTCCAAAATTTCTGCAGCTCCATCTGCTGCTGCAGATCCTCCCCCAAAGCACTGGAGTCCTGTCTGCAGATCCTGCACTGGGCAGGGCAGCCTCCCACACTGTCTGTACCTTTGTCTCTGAGCTCTGCACAGTCGGTCACCACCATGGGGTGCCAGATGTCACAAGGGGAAGCACTGAGAGGGTCACAGCTGGGTGCAGACACAGGTATTACCAGGGCAGCTGCTCTCCTAACACTGGGCACAAATTATACAGAACCCCTGCACACCTTGGAGCCTTAATTCTGCAAACACTCACTGCGTGCCTCTGATTTTGGATATGAATGTTTGCCAGACTGGGTTTGGGCTGATCAGCCTATCAGCTGTGCAGACTGGTCTGCATTCTAGTTTTAACCTAGCTAATTTCATTTGGGTTTAAGTTTAATCTTCAAATTTGAAAACTTTGTAGAAACTTCATTCACACAGATTAGAAATGGGAACTTATTTTTTTAAATAAGTGCAATACCTCAATGTTGCTTGTGAAACAAAGCCTAAGCCTGCAAAATGCAGAGTGGATTTACTTGCAGGAAATCAGTAGGTGCTCAGCATTTTGGGATCTAAGGGTGTTTCGAAACAGCCTGTCCCGCCCTATCAGTCCCCCTCATAAATTGACTAAGCTGTGAAATAAAAGAGAGACAAATTTCTGTTTATCTCACTGGAAAGCATGGATATTTTCTGCTATTTAAAGCCAAAGGGTCAGAGAGGGAGTTATCTACAGTGACATGAGCTGAAATATGATTGGGAAAATATAAAGATGGAAAACGCAGCATACCTTGCCAATTATGTGCCACAGCAAACATTACTCCTCATCTCTCTATAGAGGCCATAACTCACAGCCTGGAAAAATGCAGAGCAGAACCCATCCCTGCCTGCTTTGGACTTTGCCTCCTCCTTCTTTGGTAGGCTACTACGGTCCAGCAGGTTTTTGTATTTTCATCTTTCTTTAACCTAGCCTGAAGGATTAATAAGAATGGTATCTTTAAAAAATCATTGAAGTATCCTCTTCCCAATTTGCTCTTCCCCTTCTACTCAAAGCTTGGGGGGTTGGTGCCTTAAAATGTTGTATTCAGTTGAAATTAAAAGGATGGTTCCCTATAAAACACCACTGTGGATTTACAAAGATAACTACAAATAAATAAAATACAGAGTGGCTTTAAGAGGCATTCAAGACTCTGGGGGTTTAGTCCCTGCCCACTTTCATGAGCCAAAGTTCCTTTCATTTACACATGAAACACTTCAGAGGAAACACTCCAGCTAAAGAGATTATTTATGAAAATACCCTCTTTAAATTTTAAAAGTTACTACTCAAGGCTTGTGCACTGCAAAAATCAGAGAGATTTTTTGAAGTTCAAATAAGTCTCCCCTTTTCAGAGGGCTCTGAGCGCCCAGGCCGCAGCCCTGCTGGGAGCCCTGTGCTGCCCCTGCCACAGGAGATCTCCCACCTTCCCAATCAGATTCAATCTTCCTGTTTCTCTGGAACAAGTACTCACAAGACACATATGAAGGCAGGTATGAAAACCTTGTGATGGGAATTCCAACTGCAGTGACCTTGGGGCAATGTTTTATCTTGTAGTGACAATCCCCGCTGAAAAAGATTGACTTCTTGGCATAAAGCAGCTTTGGATGATCAGGCCATATTTCAGCCTGGCCTCTGTTTTGCCTGCAAATAACTGTTCTCCTACAAGACACTGACAGCAAAAACTGGTTGTAAGAGATGGAAACCTAGCACAGAAATTCAGACTCTGGCTTTACTTGGATAGATAACAGGACTCCTGTTAATGATAATTTTTTTTCTGTGCTTCTCAGAGAGTTCATAATAGCAGTGGTTATAACTCAGAAATAAATATTTATATATTTATATATATAACTTAGAAAACAGATTATTTATCAAACTTTCCTCTAAATATTAACCAAACCATATGGAGCAGCAGCAGAACTGTTTCCCACAGACCTGGGCAGGTAATCTTCCATGCAATATAAAACGAACAAGGATTTTCCTGCCAGCACTCCAGGAGCATGTGGACACTGCTCCAGGGATACTCAGGGTAGGATTGTTGGGTTGTCTGGGCAGGGACAGAGTTGGACTCCATTATCCCTGAAGTCCCTTCCAGCTCAGGTGATTCTGGGATTCCATCAGTGACTGTTCACTTGGTCTGTTATTGTGGAATTCAACACAATTTAAAACCTGACACAAGACACTACAGCAGTGTTTAAAATCAAAATGCTTCCTGAAATGATGGAAGATTAAATCTGTCTTCAGCACACCCGTACTGAGATCAGTGGAGAGTTTGCCTTGTAGGACAGCTGTCAATTGTTTCAATAGGCAGGAGTGGGAATGTTCCCTCTTTGTTTATGTGGTTTGAAGCCATAGAAGAGAAGTTGATTTTAATATCTGGAAAACAAATCACTTCTACATTCACTGTAGAGTCAACACAGTGCAGTGGATAAGGGAAAGACAGCAGGCTCTCGTGGTTTAGTGTGTGCCTCAGGGCACCCCTGGGATGATCCCTGAGCCAAAGGCATTGGGCACAGAGTGCAGAGGGGCTGAGCTGCCCTGCTGTGCTCATCAGCTTTGGGACAAGCCTGTCTATAGGGATTCTTCTTTTTATTTCAGCTTCCCTTATTCCCAAGGTTAATGTCAGGTGGGTGAAGCATCACTGTTATTATACTGAAGCATTTTCCAGGGTAACAGAGAGCAAAGAATTGATGCATTTTAGTAAGGCCAGGATGAAGATTTGGCTGAAATATTTTTCTGCAATGTTCCTTGCAGACCACCACTCACATCTCGGGACCCTCTATCCTCCCCACCCACAGGGTCCTTGCAGCCTCTGTAGGGCTCTTGTGCCTCTCTTCTCTCAGATGTCTCCTGAGGAATCTCCACTTTGCTGTGTCCCTCTTTGGCAGTGCAGTCAAACAGTTCGTACCACTTCCCTTTGTATTTTAACAGTGCCAGTGCTGCTCACTCGTGGCAAAAGGAGATGGTTTTTTTTTTCTCCTATGATGATAATGTGGTGCTGTCCTCCAGATCCCATCAAACATAGACATATCCCAAGGTAGTCATTTGAGACAAAAGCAGAGTTACTGCTGGCCACCTGCTCATGAGGTTGCACCCTGCAAAATGGACCCCTGAGGCACCTGATGGAAATCCTTTGTCACAGCTCTCACCCTTCCTGTGATCCAGCAGAACCCAGTTCTGATTTTCAGACTCTATCAAAGGCATCTCTGGCTATTCAGATCCTTAGGCTTGAATGACATTTCACCTGAAGACAGATGGGCAAGAAGGTTTTGGCCTATTCTGATTTTAAAATGTTGGTTTTGACTGTGGTCATCCTCAGAAACAGAACTGCTGACCAACATGGCAAATATATTTGGTTTTAAGTGTGTCCATAATTGCAGTGTTGCATCATCTCCGCAGTTATTTTAAAAATTCTCTCTGTACTCTACATTATTAATAAAGTGTCTGTGGAATGGTCTAGAAGAAAGGTTCCTGTGTGGATCTGGACTGTGCTTCCATCGTTCCCTCCATTGGAGCAGAGCAAACTGATGACACTTTGTGACTTCTCTTCATGCTCTTGGCACTGCTGTCACCAGCTGGCACAGTGAGACATCCACAGGGGGGCAGGAGGGGAGAATCTCTCTTTGGAAGGGCAAACCAGATAAAATGACCCAGGAAATGGAGAGTGAGTGCTGGGCACTCTTGGAAGCTCCCTGTGACGAGTAGAAAACCCAAGCCTGTGAGCACAACATGCTCTAGGATGAATTTAAGCGGTTGTTCACTATACCTCTGCAAAAAAAGTCTACAAATAAACTATCACATCACTGGAAGATGGATTATATGTAAATTCTAAAAAATACTTGCATGCTAAAGGTTAGAATGGGAAAATACTTTTTGATGCTTTCCTTCTAGAGAATTCCAAGTGGTTCAATAAGGTTAATATCCCTGTTGCTGTTTTAAAGATGGGAAAAGAGAAACACAGAAGAGAGTGCATGATCCCTCAGTTGCACAACAGCAGAAGAATCACCCTGAGTGGCAATAAGACAACTTAAATAATTGCATTACATTTGCATAATATTAATAAAAAAAGATTGCCTAGCAAGGGTAAAAGGAAAGAAACCTGTATTTGAAGATGTGGCTTGGTGTGCCATCAAAGCTGTGAGTTGTGAATAGATCACAAGAATCTCTGGTACCACAGGGAGATTATTTGTGTGGACTGACACACACAAGCCCTATTTCCATGCGTGTTACTCAGACACATCCTCAGACTGCTGCGAGCTGGTAGGCTGGTGCTGGCTGCAGCCACCGCCCCAGTTCAGCCACATCCCTGTCACTCTGAAGTCACCTCCCCAGCACAGAGCAGCCCAGCAGTGCCACTCCAGAGGCAGAGGAAACCGTGCAGAGATAGAGGGATGAGCTCATGTGTGGCTCACTGACTTTATTGCAAGTGGCAAGACGAAGGTGCCCTGTGCTCCCCAGGCAATAACTTCGGGATGCAATTGCCTGGAAGATACAGCCAGCTGTTAAATGCCAGGAAAGGGACTGGTGTTTTGGGGGCTGTTGTAATAGTATTTTGGAACACACTGTGTCAAAGGCTAATTAAAAAAGCAACGAGGGTACATTATCCTCACCTGGTTAATGGTAATTGGTAACCATTACCTAACCTGGTCAATGGTAACATGGGTTGTTCTGGTGCTCTGTCATCTTGAAACACTTCTTACAGGGGTTTATGGTCCTTCATGTCACACATCTCTTTCCTATTCAGGGTAAGGCACTCTAGCCTGATCTCGTGTTTGTGGGCACCAAATTTGACTTATGGCATTATGGCACATAGGTTGCACCCTTTTTAACCAAAGCAAAATATTATTTCTCTGGATGGTAACCTAGAGCATGCCCTGACAGAGAGCCTTGGTAAAGACCAAGAGATGTCTTCTTCTCATAGCCATAGAAAGATGAGCTGTGCCAGATATTCAGAGTTTCTATACCCACTGATAGGGAAGAAGAAGTAGAACAAGGAGACTACCTGAGCAGGAACAGTTACACTACAATATTTTGTGGTATCTGAAAGCCTGAGTAGTTTTATCCTTGAGACTGCAGGAATGTCCATGCAAAAGAAAAATTCACCACTTGTTTTCAACTGTCTGTGATTTTTCCCAAAGTTTAAATTAAAATTAACATGTATCGCCTGTTTAAATTTGAGGGTTTTGTTAGTCTTTAAATGAATTTTATGGAGTTTTGTCATTTGGACGCCATTCAACTCTTGACTGTGCTCTGAAACCAAGGAAGAATTTGCCCTATCCATCTTAGCCTCATAATGGATAGATAGAACATATTAAGAGTTATCACCTCAAAGACAGATCAAAGTCTACTTCCTTTGATATTGACTTTCTTTAAAAGGACCTAAATATAACTCGCTAGCTAAATAATTCAATTTTTGAAGGGAGGGGAGGAACTGAGAGTATGTTTACACAACAGACCACAACTCCACAATTTTCTAATTTCTGGGAGAAGAAAAAAATCCTTCTCACATTTTCTGTTTAAGGAAATGTTACTCTTGGACTAAATGAGCCCAAACTTGTCAGCCATCCAAATGGATTCTTCACTGACAGAAGTGGCAAACGCTTGCCTGCATGGCTGACAGGAAGAGCTCAGCTCAAAGAACAGAAACAATGAGCTCATCTGAATAAATGCTCCATTTTCTGATGTTTCCCATTGCTGTGCAGGGGACTTTTTACTTCTCTACCTGAACCACTCTGATTATCAAAGGTGTTGAAAGGTGGGGCTTTCAAACCGAGCAGTGTTGTTCTATTCCTGTTCTTTCCTTAAATATCCAAGTTTTGGAGAGCACCTATCCGTGTGCACTGATCTGATAAAGCACACGCTCAGTGCTCTCAGGGTTCCAGAGCAGAGGGGAAGGCTGCACCTCTGTGTTTCATGGGATTGCCAGGAACGAGGGACTGGGACAGAATCTGCCATGGGACTGAGCAGTGCCTGGGGACAGCCCATCCCCAGGGCTCTCCTGGGCCCTGCTCTCTGTGCTGCCTGCTCTCCTCATGAAAAATCCATGTTTTCTACCATGCTAAGCATTGCTTGATGGGGATTTCTGGGTTTTTGCAGCTTAATGTTACATGGGGAAGAAACTGGAACACACAGATCCTTCTGGATGTGGAATAGGGTGCTGTGAGTTATTAGCTTTCAGTGGTGGCTCTAAAAAAGACTAGCTTTTATTTGGAAAGCACGTTCCTTGGTCTTTGCATTTTAAGTGCTGTAGAATAAATTTCACTACTATGTTTTGCGGAATGGGGGCATGAGAGTTCTAACCTCAGCCTCATTTCTTCAGGTATTTACATTTGTGATTATTAATGTTGCATTAGTTCAGAATTTGGATATATTCTATACTGCTGGAATAACTGAAAACATGGAAAATGGAAGTTGGATCTTCTGTCAGTTGATCGGAACAGCAGTTGTGAATGCCCTGACATCTCAAAGCAAAACACACACACACTCTTCCTCATGGCACAGAGGTACAGCTGCTGCAAGACAATGATTCTGTCTCACAGCAAGACTGATTGCTGCGCCTGAGTCCCAGCAGGCATAAACATTAGTCCAGTATCCCCGTGGGAATGCCTGCACCCCAGAAGTGTAATTCCAGCTCTGCTCAGCATTCTGGCTTTCACCTCTGCCTTCACAAGAAACAATCCCCTTTTTTTTCCATCCCTAAGTACATCAATACAGCTGCTATCCTGTGCCCACAAACGGGGAGCGTTTTGGAGAGGATTTCTGAGGGCAGCACAGTGAAATACTGTGGTGGAGCTGGCACAGGTGGAGGTGAAGCACAGGCAGGTGCCCTGCCAGGAGGGAGCATCTGGGCAGAGGCAGCAGCAGAGTCCAGGTGTCTGCAACCACGGCGCCCATCCTGCCCTGGCTGGCACGGGCTGGGAGCTGCCCGTGCCTGAGACCAGCAGCTGTGCCCACGCCGCCCTGGGCTGGCAGCAGAGCCGAGAGCACGTACCCACTTTGAGCTCCTTGCCGAAGACCGTCCGCTCGCCCAGGGCCGAGCAGTTCCAGCGCCCATTGCGGAACTGGAACTGGCACTCGTTGATGCCCATCTGGGACCCTTCCCCGATGACAATGATCGCGTCGGGCCTGCTCTGGCAGATCGCCCGCTGCCGCGGGGCGAGCCCCGGGATCTTGTTACAGATGATGCTGGCTCCCAGGGCTACCACAGAGGAGAAACCCCTGAAACGACAAGACACCGGCGGTGGCTGAGGGGAGGCTGCTCCCGGAGGCAGACCGGCACCCACTACCTTCCCCTGCTGCGGCTCGGGCGCTGGCAGGTGCCCCGGAAAGCGCCCGCCTTTCCCCTGTCGCTTCCCTCTCCCTAAGCCGAAGCAGAGATAAGCAGCGCGTGGGCTTCTGCCAAACCAGGACCAAACTTCCTCCTTCGAGAATTAAAGCGCGTGCAGCGACATTGCCTGCCCGGGCCAAGCACAGGCAGAGGGCTGGGAGGGCTTTCCCAAACCTGTCGAGCAGTTAGAGAAGCGAGGGAGGGAGGGA
>VWZN01012226.1:257568-276893 GCA_013396955.1 Regulus satrapa
AAAAAAAAAAAAGGGAAAAGTACTGAGCTGGATTTTGTTTTCCAGCCAAGTTTGTTCAAACAGAGTTGGCTAATAGGAGAGCTTTGGGGCAATTCTGTGAACCCTATGAAAGTGGCTTTTATTGCAGATATCAGGGCTCTTATCAATAGTTACCTATCTCCTTGCAAAGCCAAGAACATTTCAATATCTACCTGTGCAGAGATAAGTTTTATGTGAAGAAGAAGAAGGGCAAAATAGTCTTGAATTCAACATTTAGTTGTAAATGATGTAAACAGCATTGTAAAAATGCCTTCATGGAAAACGCTTGACCAAGCTGATTCCTGGTTTTGGAAAGGTTGCCTGTATAGACACTTCCAGCAGGTCTGGTACCACAGGCCTGGTGTCTTCAGCCATGCAGTCACACATTTCCAAACAGTAGAGTGAATATTCAGAGGTCTGTAACAAGAGTGAGCTGTGAGCAGAGTGTGGAAGGACAAGAGGAAAAGCAAGGAACTTTAAATACATTTGGTACATCTTAAAGAAAGGAGATCCCAAAGTGTGTTAGTGAAGGGGAAACTGCAGAATTCAAGGGTAAATTAGAAGAGCTAAGCACAATTAGAATTAAAAGCGACAAAGGAAGGATGAAAGACAGTGGGATGTCAGGGAGATGCTGATGGAAGGGAGAACAGAGCAGTGTCCTACTGGAGACATGAGGAAAACCAGACAGCTCATTTTCCTGAGAGAACAGGGGAGTAGGACAGAGCCACAAATGAGAAATTGCATCAGATGGAGTTGCAGATACATTTCTTCAGATTCAGTTAGACCTTGCAGCTGTATAGTTGGAAAGGGAATGGTACAGTGGTAGAATGAATTTTCTGCTGTGTTAAAAGCTCCAGTGAGATAAAAAGAAGCGAAATTCAGTCAGTAGGCCAGACTCTGGGAGAACAGGATAGACTGGACTGAAATGAAGCTTGAAAGCAAATGAGCAATTTTCAATTTGAGAAAAGGACAGTGAGGAGAGTCCTGCAAACAGAGGAGAAGAGAAAACTAATTGAATTATCTGGATGAGCAGTGAGCAGAATACACTGCACATCACAATTTGCACAGCAGAGAGGTGAGGAAGAGCCGTGCTAAGAGCAGAATATTGCAGATTAACCATTTCAGAGTTCCTGAGAGAGTCAAACAGGAGCTGAGCTCAGCTGAAGGAGCGAGGAGATGCCAATGTGAGAAACTGGTTGAGCTGTCACTTCAGAACTGGAGAGCACCAAGAGTGTGTGTGCAAATCTGGGAGGAGAAGGAAGAGCCTTGGATCAAGCGTGGAAGAGGATGGGGAGAGGCTGGGCAGGAGCAGGAGTTTGGAATCAGCAGGAACAGGAGGGATCCCCAACCATTTGCCCCATGTCTGCTCCTGATTTAGACAGCTCAGAAAAAGAAAGGTGTTGGGAAGAGGAGGAGAGCACAGGTGAGGCCCTGAAAACTGCAGGAACTGTGGGTGCCTGGCAGGCACACAGAATCCATGAAAAGCTGGGAGGGCACAGAAAAGGATGAGTGGTGGCACAGGAGGGCCAGTGGCACAGGAGGAGCGGTGGCACAGGAGGGCCAGTGGCACAGGAGGGCCAGTGGCACAGGAGGAGCGGTGGCACAGGAGGAGCGGTGGCACAGGTGGGCCAGTGGCACAGGAGGAGCGGTGGCACAGGAGGAGCGGTGGCACAGGAGGGCCAGTGGCACAGGAGGGCCAGTGGCACAGGAGGAGCGGTGGCACAGGAGGAGTGGTGGCACAGGAAGACCAGTGGCACAGGAGGGCCAGTGGCACAGGAGGAGTGGTGGCACAGGAGGGCCAGTGCAGCTGGGCAGAGGGGGGGACCCTGGCAAGACAGGGACGCGGCCCAGAGCCAGCAGAGGAAGCGATGAGGAGCACGGTGGGGAGAGGATAGGCTTGGCATGGAAAATGGGAGGGCCCAAAGAAGATAAGAGTGCCCTGGCTGGACGGACAGAGGGTGAGGTCAGAGCCACAGCAGACAGGCCCGGATACAAAATCACAAACCAAGAGGCAGCTCCTGCCTGTGGCTTCCAGGTACAGCTCTTGGCTGCCTGTGAGCAGCAGTGATTGATTACAGAATTAGGCTGCTGCTATTTTGGCCCTGTGACTTCAGATGCTGTAATCTGAGGTTGCTGTGAGCTTATCCTTGCAGCAAGGATAACTCTTGAGACATAGGGATGATTTTGGGGGAGACGCGTCAGAAAGCTTTTCCCCAAACTGTGTTTGTAATCCTGCCACTCCTCTCATCAATCACCAGGCGAGCACAAAACTGGCGGTGTGCTTCCTGCTGGAGTGTTGTGAATTTTCAACAGCAAAGTGCACTATTGTTTGATAGCCAATTATTCACTGGCATTGATAAACAGGCTCTGCCCGCGATTACTGCAGCAATTACTCACTCTCCTAATTTAGACACAAGGAAAAATTAATTCAAACTTCCAGTTGATCATTTATATCTTTGGCTTTTGTAATACACATCACAGCACACTGAAAACAACTCCACCATAAAGGAAACTGATCTATCCAAATTGATAAGGTGTTTTATTCTCATTCTGTCATGGAGGGAGGCATGACTGAGTCCAAGCTGAAGTGCTACGGCTGAAGGTGGGGTTTTTTCATGTTTTGGGGACACAAAAATATGAAAATAACTTTGTTAAATTAAAAACAGAAGGGAGGGATGTTAGTGCAGCCAGAAGGGAGCTCCGTGAACAGCTGGGCAAGCAAATAAAGCAGTAGGATGTTCAAGTGCTTTAACCTCATCCTGCCCCCAGGCCACCCTTCAAGGGCTGACAGACCCTATTCCAACCAGCAGACATCCAGGACGTTCAGAGGAGGCTGGTGAGGAGAAACCAGAGAGTGGTGGCCGCCCAGTTCAAGATGAAGTGGAACTGGCAGAGGCACATAAAGCTATTAACAGGCTCAATAATGGTGAATTGCAACCATCTACTTACTCCTGATAACTCAGGAGCTGCGAGATGGAAAGGTATCCATATACCACCGGAGCAGGGAAATTATTTTATTTATTTTCTCGTCATTATTAACGTTCCTGCACAATTCACGAAGGGCACAAGAACGTTGTGGTAACTGTGAGCCCGAGGGAAGGAGCAGCACCCGGGAAGTGTCTTCTCCAGCTCC
Source organism: Regulus satrapa (assembly GCA_013396955.1). Taxonomy (NCBI): domain Eukaryota; kingdom Metazoa; phylum Chordata; class Aves; order Passeriformes; family Regulidae; genus Regulus; species Regulus satrapa. The sequence continues at coordinate 260,720 of VWZN01012226.1, forward strand.
TCCGTGGCCGTGCTGTGGTTTCACTTTCCCGGCTGCTGGCCTGGGTCCAGCTGTCTGGGAGAGGAGCAGGAGGAGCCTTTCCTTGGAGCAGGGCTGTGTGCGGGGCGGAGCCGCGGCCGTGCCCCGGGCAGGAGTGGGCGATGCCCGGTGCTCCGAGGGCAGCGCCCTGGGCCTGGGCAGCGAGCGCGCACGGCCGTGGTTTCGCTTTCCAGCTCCTGGCTTGTTTGCCCTAAGTGCTGCCACTGCAGAGAACTTTCCTGTTCGGGTGCAGAGCGCAGCCTGAGTGACTCCAGGTAGGTTTTTTCACTCAGCCCTCCCGTTGGGAAGTACCCGTGCCCGGCAGCGTTCCCAGAGGAATGCCATCACTTTCTCCAGCCTTGGGGGCAGATGGGGTGAAGCACAGACAAGGCTGTGGCGCCTCTGCCGCTCAAAGTACACTTGAGGCAGATAACTGGGTGTAAAACTGAAAGGCAGCAAAATATTGTCACCTCCCAACATCTGTCCTGACTGACAACGTGGTAGCTTGGAGCATTCAGCCCAGGCAACCCACGCTGAGCACAAGACTGGCTTGCTCACGAGATTGAGAAGATTGTTTCACTGGGGAGCCCGGGCCAGGCATTCTCTCACCGCTGCTCCAGTGCAGAGATGTCTGATGGGCAGCAGCTCGTTCTGGTCAGTGGGCAGCCTGGGCAGGTGCACTGCCCACACTGAGCTCTGAAGGGGCTGGAGGTGCTGCTGCCCCTGCCCAGCTCTGATGGGGGCCCAGATCCCATCCCCCTCGCTGCCACTGTGGCTCTGCCCATCTTTGGGACACCTGAAACCCCTGGAAGAGGTTTAGGAGCCAGACAAGCAGAGCTCTCCTGCCTTTTCAGGAGGCACTCCTGCTTCTGTGCCCAAGCCACGCAGGGTGGACTGGGGAGTAGAGGATACTGCTCTGGAAATGTGCTGTGGTCAAATCTCTCCAGGGGCTGGGAGTGGGTACAGGGCTGCCCATGGGAGCTGCTGGCTGTGAGCCCCGTGCCTGCACATGGCACAGCCATGGGAAATACACACCAAAGCTGCAGGCAGAGACTGCAGCACCCTGAGATTATTGGCCCTGATGTAGGCTCCAGGTGTGCCCAGTCACAAAGTAGTGACCATGATGTTGTAACTGGGCTGATCAGAAAGAAAAGAGGAAAGTATCAGAACTCACCTTATCTGAGGCAATCATGCATGCTCAGGAACTGTGTAATTCAGTTGTCCTGCTTAGCCACAAGTTAAAGTGTTTCTAAAGTTTATTTCCTGTCTTTATAGCAACTGTCTGGCCCTTTATTTATTTTCACTGAAAGCTGCTGGTGTGCTAAAAATAATTTTTGGAGCAATTCTTGTGGCAGATTGTATAACAATCACAGGCTGAAGTCGGAGCAGTTGGAAAGTGAAGGCATGCCTCCCTCGGCAATCTCTTCTCATTAACTTCCATCATTTTTATTTTTAAGCTTTTTGCTATAGCATTTTGTGTCCCTCATCACCGAGAAGAGCTGACGGCTCACATTGTTGTTACCTTGAAAGGGCAGTTATCATGGCTAATCCACCCTCCAAGGTTTTTCCTCAGGATAATTATTGTTTTGGTGATTCATCTTGCAGACCCTGCCCTTCCTTATTCACACAAAATATCCTACTCCCTGCAATATTTCTGGGTCAGCCTCGTGCCACACGTGATTTCCTCTTGGGCATGCAAACAAGACAAGACAGATTTAAAGGTCAGCCAGCGCTGGGCTGGCCACCCTCGGCACTACCCCGCAAGTCACCTGTGGGGACATTGTCCCATGGGGGAGGTTTGGGGCTGGATGGGCACGGTGTGGTCAGGTAAGGGTCACTCTTGTGGGGTGGAGGGACAGTGCCTCCATTGTTGTGCTGGAAAATTTTACCACTCGTCTTTAGTGGAAAACATTATCACCAGCACATCCTGGCATGTAATTTGGCCTCATTTGTTATCGTCGAGTGTTGGCTTAATGCTTATGGTGCATTTCTAAGGTACTTAGAGAGGGTTGTGGTTTTTCAAGGAAGCATAACTCATGGAGGACAGGGGAGAGAGAATCCTGAAAGTTTTTGGCCCTCAAATTTTACTGAACGTGAAAAAACATAACCTGGGCAGGCTTTAGCATGATCTCTTCATGGCCCAGAGGCCACAGGGAAGGGAATATGCCCGGCAGACAGGATTACCTCCTGGGAGAATGGGGCTCTGCTTTTCCTGCCAGTGTGCTTGTCCGGGTCTGTCCGTACATCCTGTGCTCCCGACCTCAGCTTGGAGCAGGCACAGGGCTTGGCTTCCACCTCAGCATACAGAAACAGGGTGAAACCCAGAGATGGCACCAGATCAGAAGCTTGGTTTGGGTTTGGGTTTGCTTGGGAGCTTTTTTGCTGCTTTCACTTTGGTGTTTGTGCTAGAGGGGTGGGCTCACAGCTTCTTTGGCTCTCCCTGATGGTGTGACACAGCAGGAAAGAGCAAGCACCGTCACAGGGAGCCCGGAAAACCTCAGCTTGGATTGGATTGGATTCACCACCTTCACCTGGTGAACTGGCAGTGTTTTACATCCCCAGGGCAGTACAGGAGAGGGTACTCCTGCTGTCACACTCAGGTGGAGCACAACACCCATCTCCGAACACAGGGGGATGCTTTTGGTATCAAGGGACAGCAGCCAGCATTCTCAGAGCTGTCCCACACTGAGGGAAACCTGCACAGGTACCAGCCAGAACAGGCTGGGAACAGAGTCTGAGCAGCTGTCCTGCAGCTACTCCCCACTGCCAGCAAACAGTAGGAGGCAGGGGCAGGGGACCCAGCCTGCCCTGTGAAGTGCTGTGCTGCTGGCCAGAGGCAGCTCACAGGATCTTCCTGGGGCAGGAGCAGCTCGTGGTGATGGTCCTGACTGATGGAACTGGTTTTAACACCAAATTGGTTTTATACATGATGGTAGTTTCACAACCCCTCCCTGCATGCTACATAGTCATGACCTGTTTCATGAGAAAAAAAAACACAAAATGGAATATTCTAGTGGCTTTTACTGGGAAGCAGTTAGCATAAACTGTGACCACACTAATCTGTTTTGAAAACTCTCACTGCAGCCTACACTTATGTTTACAGTTTCTTTGGATGTGTAACACCAACAGCTCAGAGAACTGGAGCTATAGTGGCAGAACAGATTCAACCTGCTCCTGCTCCCTTTAGTGTTAAATGCTTTGAATTGGCTTCACCATATTTAAAATCCTATTTTTAAAAAATTTTCTTTTCCTGGCACAAGAGCTCTGGAGCAACAGTTCCAAGAGCAGCTACCTGGGCAGGGAAAGCTGTTTCCAATGCCTAAAGTATCAAAATCACTTTTATTTGGGTAAACAATGCTAAAACACCAATGTTGTACAGGTACACCTTATAAAGATTTGCTTAGGATCTTATTATTGTACAGGGAAAATACCCACTCAAATTACCCAAGCAATAACAGATCCACTAAATGTGGCCAGTAAAGAACCTAAAATTATGAGGGAGGGTTATATTCACCATGGTTTAGGCAGTAAAGAATAGAGTTTGGTTTGGTTACTTGCCTGGTTTGTAGGTAACAGTTTTCAAAATGCTTGGCTGGAATTAAATTTTGATTAAGCTCCCAAAGATGCATGTTACAAGTTACCCATGTATTTTCTGCTAGGTATCAAGCCAACACTTCCAAAGCTTTGTATGAAATGTCACATGAATTTAAAGTGCAAACCTGTGTTAAAAGCTTTGCTGACCATAAGCAGAAATGTGGAAACTCAACGAATCACCTCTAGAAAAATGACATTTGCGAGTTATATTCTCAGAAGACTAAAAATAGGGTTCCATCTGTTTGTTTCCTTTTAAGTGGCCTACTGTAACACTCCCTTACCAGCCCTAAAAAAGAATTTACATAAAAAATGGTGACGCAAACCCTTATCTCATTACTGTGTCTTATTAGGTCGTCGATGGTGGGCAAGAAATCACTTTTAAAGTGTCTTTGCCATCTTCCCTGATCGTGAACCAACTCGAGAAAATATTTTGGAGCATCATCTGCACAGCAACCTGTTACCTGCATAGTGCAAATGCATCAGTGGAACCTGCAGTAAAATCTGAGTTGTTTATCACCTGAAGGGCAGCACTGACACGGAAACCCTCCCATGCACAGTCATTAACAGAGCTGAGAACTGCACTGGCCAAAGGGCAGCCAGGGCGTTCTCCTGGGAGAGCTCCACAGCTTCAAACACTGCTGAAAGAGCTTGTGGGCACCCAGACCTCCCAGCTCTATTTCATGTTGCATTATTTTATTGTAGGAAAAATGCTTGTCATGGCTTATCTGTACGACAATGAAAATGTTTGGTGCTGAAAAATGAGCATCCAATCAATGATCCTTGGGGGTCCCTTCCAGCTCAGTATATTATGTGATTTTTAGTTCCTACATTTTAAGAGGAGTTGAAAGGAAAACTCCTGTGTTGGCCCTGCTTAAAATACAACACTGTGGTCACTGAATGGGATTTGAAGGACAAGAAGTGCCGTGGGTATTTTTTCTTTAAGAAGGTAATCTTGGAATTTCTTGGCCCCATTTCAGAATTTCTGGAACACAATGGAGTTCACTGAGTCACAGCCACCCAGTGAGAACACAGGTTTTGCCAGGGTTGAAATGTGAAACAGAAAACAGGTAATTTATTAAGAGTAAAAACTTTATCACACACCTCAGAAATATACTTTAAATGCTTTGGAGAATGTCATATGGTCTAATTCACTTCACAATGAATAAACAAACAGCCTGGTCTATGGCAGGTGTCCCTACCCATGGCAGGGGTGGAAGAAGGTGAGCTTTAAGGTCTCTTCCAACCCAAACATTTCTGAGACTCTGTGATACTGTAATAATTAACTCCTGTATCCTTCAGTGTGCTAATAGCATTTTTCTGTTCATAGCTGGGCTAATCAGACAGGGCCAAGCTCCTCAAAGCAAACACTTCTGAAAGCTGCCAGTCTCCCAGCAAGGGCTAGCAGCCTCTGCCCTGAGCAGTCCAGGCTGGGACAGGGCCCCTGGGAAAGTGCCCAGTGCATTTTCCCACCTTCCTGTTGCCTACTCAGTCAACAAGCCTTTCCTAGCTCTGAGCAGATTACAAAAACAAACAAAAAAATCCAGTAAAAGCTAATTAACATTTGAATAAATGTATTTTAAAATATTTTAATTTATAGTATGCTAATATAATTAAGAATACTGAATAATTAAAATCTTAGCTAAGTCTTAATATGTTAATTAATGTAATGAGTTAATTGTATACTTTATTTCAATCAAGTGTTTGGACAACACCCTCAGGCACAGGGTGGGATGCTTGTGGTCTCCTGTGAAGGCCCAAGGAGTAGGACTGAATAATCCTTAGGGGTCCTTTCCAGCTTGGGATATTCAAGATCATGTGAATTATTCAGAGCTCAAAATGAAATCCTGCCCTGAGATTAACGGAAGGATTTCATTTGACTCAGCTAAACCCAGGTTTAAACACGTCTGTTCCTGTCAAAGGACAGCTCACCAGAGCTGCTCTTTGGCACTGCACCCATTTCAGCTCTCTGCACAGGAGTTTCACACATTTCATTGAATATTTGTGTGACAGTCAGCTGAAACTTTTTACCAGCCTTTAACAAGAATCCTATTTCCTGCCATTGCATCCTTCAGACACTCACATACTCTGCTTATTTCACACTCCTTAGTTATTCTCAGACCTGATGTTCCACCTATTTCACTTACCTGTATATTTTTCCATTGGTCTGATGAGGTTTACAATAAACTGGAAGATTTGCAGTGTTGTGTGGGTATCCCCTTCCTTGCAGGTCAGAGGATAAGGCAATAGGGGCAGTGCTAGGCAGCTGATGGAGAACCCATCAGGAAGTACATCAGGCTCTGAAAACAGCCTCAGCCTTGCTCTCTGTAAAATAAACATCAAGGAAAGGCTCTGGCTGCTCTTTGGCATAAGACCTTTCAGTGTTTTGTACCAGGACCCAACAGCTTCACCAGGCACAATGGAAGTCGGGGACAAATTTGCAGTTGCAGGAGTTGTGAAGTTCAAATTACAGCTCTCCTTTCCTTCCTTACCCCTCCTCATTTTAGGTAGCTACTGAGAAGCCACTTCCAGCTGAGGATCAGGGTTAATGTGTAGCAGCATTTTGGAACACTGGGATTGACTCACCACTGCTTGCTCCTGTCCCCTCATTTACTCAGTTGTCGGGAGTGTACTAAGGTGAGGTACACGGGAGTAGCAAACTCCCTCACAGAACTGTGACTTCCATTATTTGATCCTTTTCCCTTTTATGCTATCCTGGGATTAAGTAACCAGTTTGACATTATCTGTAGAGAGAGTTTTAATGTCTTTAATGCCAAAGGAGTATTTTTTCAGAAACATTCTCCTGTTTCAGAAAGAACATTTTCAGTCCAGTAATACAGTCCTTAGTAGCATTATGCAGCTTGTAATAGCTTTAATTTGAAGATTGCTTGAATACAACAGGCTGGAAGAGAACAGTGTCTGATTTTCCAATGCCTCTTCACTAGAGTGGTTTTTAAGTGTCTGAAACAAACCAGCCTAAAAATCCAATTCCACTACAACCAATAGAAGAAATAAGAACAAATCTGATTTCTTGTGTTAGAACACACACACCGACATCTGATGCCTCCAGTAGTTCCTGCCAGGTCTCTTTACAGAACTATGACATTAAATCCACAGCTTCAGCTTGGGGGCTGAAGGCCACACCATGCTCTGATGGCTCTAGAATTGAGGGATGTCCTTTATTTTGGGAGGCTTAACTGAAAGCAATAATCTCAGCTGAATTCGTCTCACTCGTCTCTTGACCAGTGTCTCTGAGACTTGTTTTCCTCTTGTTCAACAGTTTTGGTTTTCCCCTTGCATATATATCAGGTATTTTATAATTTCTCTTGTAAAGCAAAATCCTGTCTGCACCTATTAGAGTTCAGCTTGCTGCTTACCTGGGAACAGAGCAAGGGCTTTTTGACATAAAGATGTCACAAAATCTTTCAGGTTGGAAAAGGCTTTAGATATAATTCAACCATTGACCCAGCATTGCCAGTATCTAATATCCCATCTGACCCTGCCCTCCAGCAGTGGGAAGCCATTTCCTGTGTCCTGTCCCTCTCCAGCTCTCCTGGAGCCTTCAGGCCCTGGGAGGGGCTGGAGCCTTCTCTGACATCCCCAGCTCTCCCAGCCTGGCTCCAGAACAGAGGGGCTCTGGTTCTAAGAGTCCAGGGACTCTTCTGGACTTTCCAGGACTCTCCTATATTGGGAGATCCCAGATCTGCACACAGCAGAGGGAAACTTTCGACTGGCGCACCCCAAGTTCTCAACACAAGGGAAAGAATTTTGAACGCATCAAGTTCCCCTACCATGACCATGGCATGAGCACCCAGAGCCCCTCTGCAAGCACAGGGACATTTATTGGGAGTGGTTTCATCCCAGAAAAAGTCCAACAGGTCTCAGATTTCACACTACAGGGAGCTTTCAAAGCTCACCTTTCTGCATGGAAGAGCAGAGCACACAAATCGTTCTCCTGGGATGTGGATCTGGGCTGGAACTGTATATCTATTTTAGAAGCAACACTGGAATGTTTCCAAGACCACCACAACACAATAACTGCACTATGGGTGGTAAACAAGTCTCTACTGCTGCTGCAACTCTTCCTGCACTGCTTGCTGTGCATTCTTTCACCGCTGTCTGCATTTTAAGGCTTCCTGCCATGCTGTCACCTCATCCTTGCACCCCTTAGAATACACTCATGGAAAAAGCAAACAAACCCTGAGCCCCACTAAGCAGATATCCCATCTCCTGGGTGGACTCCACAGACAGACCAAGGTGAGAAATTACCTGGTGAGACAAGACTGCTGAACCAGCAGTTGCAGTGGGTAGCACAGATTATTTAAACCTTTTGTAAGTATAGCACTTATATTTACAAAAAGTTAGGTATATTTAAGCTCTTAAGACATTTGGTACTGCCAAAATCAAACTCACTGGTGCTTCTCTATCGGAGCCTTACCTGTAGATACCATACCACATGCAATTACGTTAAGATCAAAATCTCTTTTTTTTTTTGGTGCAGCAATTTAAACTCATGGTCAGAAACCAGGTATGGAATAGGCAGAGCTCCTGCACATTCAGCAGTAAATAGGTATTCCCCACATGCAGAGAAGGCTTGTAACAAAGATCCTAAACAAAAGTTAATACAAGAATAATTAAGTATAATTAGAGTGCTGGAATTATAGTGAAGACCAAACATGGCCTTGAGTTTATTTCTATGTAGGCACTGGTTTCCTTTAAAACTCACATCTTCATTTAGGAGAAAGTAAAGGCAATTCACCATCAGTTGCACAAATTGCTGCATTTTATTAACTAAATCCAACAAGTACAGTTAAATTTACACAAAATGTTCAATATAAGCAAGACTTAACGTGTTTATAAGCTAGGACTGTGTCTGACTTGCAGTTTACATAATGGCTGGTGTGAGCACAGCACATTAATGCTGCAAGGCACTCAGAACTGCACTCTCTGTATCCCACAGAGCAGTGGCCAGCCAGAGCCCTACCAAAACTACTGCTGTGGTGCAGTGCAATTACATCAAGCCTGGACTCATTTTTAACAATTCCATGAGAAACCATGCCACCTTTTTAAACTGGATACTTCCCTCCTGCAGGACTCTAAGCAATGCACCACTGAGAGCCTGTTTCACTCAGAGTGCCCATACCTGGTGAGAAAGCACCAGGTTTCAGGGGAGCTGCAATCTGTTACCTTTGCAAAAGGAAAACTGGAGTTTTTCCAATTGAAATGCACCAGCCAAAGGAAGGTGTGTTTCAGCTGAGCACACCCCAAAACCTTGATGTTCAGAAGTTCACATCATCTCCACCCTAACCTCAGGGGCCTCCAGCTTACTCTGGAAGGAGCTGCCTTCCTAGCATAGCCTCTTACCACAGCCCAGTGTTTCCAGAATGGCACATCCCCCTTGGCAGCCCCAATGTCACCATGCTGCATTCCAGCCAGCATTCCTACATTTCCATCTGGGACCAAATCTGCCAAGACACAGTTTTCATTAAGCCTCAGCACGCTTAGAAATACTTTGTTCCTTTCTCCATGTCCCAGAGCTGCAGAGGTTTGCAGGCTGGAGCCCAAATGGTCGTGGTGTTATAATAAAGCCCTAAGAAAGGCAGCAGGTTGTATAGTTACCTCCTTGTGAGCAAAATCCCTGCCCTAAAACTATGCAACCTACTACCTCTTCCTAGGAGCCCCATGCTTCCTCTGTGCAGTTCTTCATTCTCTGCGGGACTTTAGCTCCCCAGCTGCTCTGCTCTTCAGCCCTGGCTGGGCACACACTCCAAGGCGACACTGTCAGCACTGACAAGCAGTGCCTCACTGCCTGGAACACCCACAAATGGCTCCATTTTCACTCTGCCTAAGCTAAACTTCCCATCCCCAAAAGCATTTATTTCCGTGGCTTTTTTGTTGCTACAGCAAGCTGCTTACTGGGCATGCTAGCACAGTACCAGTTACAGACTGGGTACACCAAGCACAGCATGAGCAAAGTAAAAAACAATAAACTTTAGAAGTCTTTTGACAGAAATAATACCACCTCAGGGAAAAGTTCTGGCTCTTAGATGCTCAAATTCCATAGCTTCACGCCCCGCCNCTGGCCAATACATATATTTTGCGTTAAATTTGGAAAAGCTGCAGAAAAACACACACTTATTAATAAAGGATAATTTTAAGTTTTCCCTCCAACTTCTACCAAGTAACTGGGAGTCACAGAGTTTTAATGCATTATGGAAACTGAGGTGTCAGAAGAGTTTAAGTCACAATGTATAAGCTTGAGCTCCCTGTAGTTTATATTCTCCTAACTGGCTTGGAATAATTTCTCTCTGTGGATTGTTCTACCTAAAGCATGGACACCTTCCATCCCCAGCCAGCACTGTGCCACTCACCTTGGGAGAAAATCCTGTTAAGTCAAAGATATCCTGTGGGGCTTGCACCATTCACAGTGTCAGTCCTGGACATTCTGGCACTGCTCCTTAACAACCCTGAATTCTTCTGGTTCCATTCAATGAGGATTTATAGCCCAAGACTGGCTGCAAGGGAGCGCAGTTTGTTTTACTCCTCAGGGAAGGCAATAGATTGTATAGTTATCTCCTGAACAGGGTAAAATAACTACCCTACAACTATACAATCTACTACCTCACTCTGACAGAGAAGCACAGACTTCAGCAAGAGCTCAGCAGCCAAGCTCAGTTTCATTCAGAAGGATGTCTGATACAACACCCCAACAACTTTAACACGAGGAATTTCTATTTGATTACCCCACCATACACATATAGGAATAATCTATTCTTAATTTTTTATTCATTAGAGCAGAAAAATTATTGCAGAATGAAACCTAGCTTTTCCAAGAACTAGAAAAATCTAACTACAATCCCCACAGCTATTACACAAGTATTTAGTCCTAAGCATTACAAGTACAGAAGTTCAGCAAAATCTGATATCGAGCTTAGATCTGAGAAGCTTCCATTGTTGATTATCTGCTGCTTTAGGAAAGACAGTAGATTGTATAGTTATCTCCCAGTGGTGGGTATGACCCTAAAACTATACAACCTACTACCTCATCCCACAGTGCAGTCATCTCCAGAGCTGGGGCAGGATTGCTGCTTCAGTCAAGACAAGTCAGGCTAGCTTCAGACAGCATTTATAATACTCACCATAGAAAAAGCTTTCCCCTTGTTCTCCCTAGTCACAAAAGGAAGTTATTTTAAAAATAAGGTTTCTTAATTTCAGAATTTTACCAGTTGTGTTCCACAGAAGTCACTTCTCACCTGAATTCAGAAGAAAAGTCTGTCAGCACCACTGTAGGCAAACATACATTTCTTCCTCTTTAGAACTTAAAAATAATGCAACCTAAGACCACTGCTATGTGACTGATTTATACAAATCAGGATGAAGCCCTAATATTTGTAATTCTGATTAAATAAAACTACATAGAGCGACCTTTTCACCTATTGTAACAATAACTAACATAAAAATCATGCACTGTCCAGAGTACTGCTTGGAGTGTTTTCTACTAGTCTTAAGTTCCATTAAGCCTTATGCACAGGAATTCTTTTATTAGAAAAAAAAAAAAAAGATTATGGCCTCTCTCCCGACATATAGTTGTTAAACTGCCTTACCAAAAGGCCACTGAAAAGACATGTTTTCCTATGAGAAAGAAGTCTGAGTTTCTCTAACTGCCCTGATGTAACTTTAAAGCCAATTTCCACATTAACACAGCTTAACATCATCTTCGAATACTGAAATGAAAACACTTGCCAGAGAGATGTGTGACTCAGAATCCCCTTCGTAGCAAGGACAGCTCAAGAACAGCGCTGGAAAGGAAAATGACTGTTTGTCCAGGTAGTTAATACAATAGCGGAAAATGTTTAAAGGAAAGCAGTTTCTAAAGCATTGAATACATTTTACTAATACTTGATCCCAGTTGTAGCCTGCTGTTTTCAGCCCCCTCTCCAAACAAAGCCTGCCCAGAACAAGAGCACCCTCATGCCCGCTGCTGTCCTTGCCAAGCACGCAGCGCGTGATCCCGTGCACTCACACAAAGGGATGACGTTATTCCTTGGACAGACACAAAATCGAATTACTTTCCAGCCCCCTCAGCGCCTTACTACAGAATCCTTTATACAAAGAACGATTACAAACTTGGGTGAATCAACCTTAAAGTCTCACTTGTAACTGGTGGAAATACTGTTATTTGCTTTTGCTAACTTACACATCTACCAGAAAATAAACTTCAACATGGACAGAAATATTTGGTTCTGATGCCGAAAGCAGGAATAAATCAAAACGGCAGCTCTGGGCCAGAGTCAAACCTTTACTGAGCACTGGCCCTCATCACATCCTTTTAAATCAGTTCCAACAGAGCTGATATTTGGCAGGGAAGCTGATATTGCTTTCAGTTCCCTGTTCCGTGCATCCCAGCCTTCAGCAGCAGAGCAGAATCCCTGTGAATTCCCATTCCTCAGGGGGAGAGGCAGCCTGGCCAGGGAGCTGAGCTGCACAGCACCAAATGCATCTTCAGTTGGACAGTGACCCCAGGAAGATAATGAAGTCCCACGTTTAGTGTCTGAAGCTGATGGTTCTGTGATGTACTAAAAATGTTCAAAGCATTCTGAAAACCTTGACGGGTGTTAGACATGTTTAAATTTTACAAAATTTAAGGCATTGCTTCTGCATTTCTTTTTTAAATTAAGCCTAAATGACACAAGTATTACAATAAATCTAGAAATTAATCTGTTCCTTTTCTCCACCTTTAGACAAAGCTCAGTTGAAAACCTAACCAAGCTGACATGTATCAAACAACTTCTATTTTCAGTATTCTGCTAATCTTGTATTTTGGGGCATTTTAAACTCATGGATTATTTCCAACAGTCCTTCCAAGATGCATCACCTATGATGCCATGTTCTTGGCGAGGTAAAATCTGCCAGGTGCCCTTGGGGGCCTGCTGTGTGCTGCTTCTCTCACACCATGCATCAGCGGGTTCTGGCACTCACAGCAGCAGGGAAGCCTGACAAATTATCCTGCTGGCACAGCCTCTACTGAGCTGCTGTGTTCTCATCCCCAGTGAATCCAGAGCTGCTGAAGTCACCACGCTGCTTATGTCACAGCCAGTGCAGCACAGGAGCTCAGGGTCATGCACCTGCACATTCATTCTTTCAGCACAATACACTGAGAGACAAGCCTAAACAATCCCTGGATCATCTACTTTCCCTGTTAAAAAAGCCAGGTTCCCAAGGGCTGCTTTTCCTGCCCCTGGTGTTTAAAATCCCCATAGCAGTGGGACAAACTGACTCCAGTTGTGGAGCTGGACATCTCAGCAGCCCCAGCTCCCAAGCCCAACCTCCAGGCTGCAGCTCTGGCCTGCACAGCTCCCACCACACAATGGAGCTCCGGGATTTACAAAACAGCTCCAGCACCAATTCCTCACAGTTTTACCCCTGCATTCCAGCAGCACGCTCAGCATTGAAGCCACACTTCCTGAATCCCAGGAGCTTCTGCTGAGTGAACATCTGCCACCTTCTCCAGCCACGCCGAGTATCCCAAGTGACTGATGCAGGCTCATGCCTCAGAGGTGCTCATTCCATGGGTTTTTTGTGTGACTGGAGTGCACAACAGGAAGAAAGGGATATAAACTCAATTATTCCCGATACCACTTCCCCTCACTCCACTCATCCACCACTGCACTGCCTGTCGACACATGCTACAGGCACATCTCAGCCCCTCTTCCCAAAACAGGCTCGGGAAAATCAGACGGTGACTGACATAGAAGTTTAAAACTAAACTAAAAATGTGTCCTCTTCCATACTCAGTTTTGAATTGTACCTTCCTTTGTCTTAATGTGCTAATCTGAAGGTAACATCTCCCAGGTCAAGCCCAAGCACCTCTTTTTCCCCTGCTTAGACTCAAAACTGAAACATTTAATACCTCTTTTTGGACCTGCCAGTCCACTGAGCAGAAATATGCTACAGCAAGAGTAAATCACACTGGAAAGCTGCTCTGAACTGGGAAACTGACCGAGGAGAAAAGGAGAACAAGCAGTTCCAGCACATACAAATACACAGATGTGCTCTTGGGCAGCACCACAGTCCACACACCCAAACAGGGATATGTATCCACAATGGTAGCTTTTGGAATTTTTTTACACAACATTAAAACTAACAGCGCTGATTGCTACCAATAATGCCTTTATCTACAGCCTCAACTGGAAATGCAGGGGTTTTTTTTTCCAAAATCTCTACCCCTGTTGCACTTCATTAACAGAGCATTCTGGCTTTAAGTAATTATCAGAAGATATTACCATTGTGCTACATTTTCAATTAGTGTGCTTGGTTTCAATTTATTTTTCTAACCATGTGGTTATAGATGGAATATAAACATCCAAAAACTGTAGCCTGAGAGAAATGGGAAGTCACCACTGCCCACTCAAGCACAGAGTGAAGCCCATCTCCGGGGGAAAAGTAAAGTCTGCAAGCAAATTAATGATTTCTGCTATGAACAGAGAGCCAAAGGAAGACAAATCCTGGCACCTCTTCCTGCATATACACTCCATCTTACAGCAATAGTATTAAACTCTCTGCATCCAAATGGTGCATGTGCCACAGTGCTACTGGAAATGTCAGGGAGGCCTGAGAATGATCACACCAGAAGGGTCAGATTTTCTACTCCTCTTTGAGTCCCCTCTTTCAGTACACAGAATAAAGGCAGATATTAATAAATAAATAAAGTACACTTCCGATTCAAACATTACAAAGGCCTCAGTGCCCTTCTCAAAGGAAAGCATCAGTTTGGTTATCTGGCCCTGCTCGGAACATAATGTGTATGTGTGTGTATATATACATGAAATACACAACTGTGTATTTATTCCCTAGATTTGTGTCTCCCAGAACATGCTAGGAGCAAGAAGGCTTTTCCTGCAAAAAGTTTACACATGATAATAATTACACAAATTCAGCTAGGAAGTTAGTGCCAAAAATATTTCAAGAACACTGTGTTATTAATTGCCAATATAATCAAACATCTATTGCCCTCTCTAAGTCATGGGAGCCTGTCACTATTTGCAAATGTACTGATTTTTTCCACTACTAAAAACAGAGGAAAATATAGAAGACATTTATCAAAAGGAAAGTGAAGTAAGGATACACCTCATAGCAGTGGGAAAACAAAGCAAGTCAGTCCTGTTTTATCCAAACTTCCTTTCGACTAAGAAACTACTAAATCTCCAGTATTAGTATGCAGAATCATTTCCTAGCATGACCTATATGAATTGAGGCTGCACAAAAGATACAGAATACAACTTAGGAAAAACTCCGTGAAAAAAAACTACAGCCAGCAATTTTCTATTAAAAATACCACAATACAGCTATTTACTATGTCACTCTTCATGAAGCTAGCTACTATAGGGCAAAAAAAAGAAACCCTCATTAGCCCAGTGTTGCCTGTTGAGTGCAGCAAGTTTGAACTACCACTGCAAAAAACTTCTTGGGAGTTCAGACTGTTTAACATCTGAGTGCTGCTGTGAACAGAACTGGTCAAATTTGACAACAGAAGCCACAGCAGAAAATAACTGTTTGGTGAGGTCTCTGGCAGCTGGGGATGTTTGAAAATGCTGTTTCTTAAACATTATTTAAGTTATTTCTTTTGAAAGGATACAGATTTTCTCAAAAATTCTGTCATGGATTATATTTTCCCCACTGCTGCTATTGTTCCTGTGTACATTTTGAATGGGAGCAATTTCTCCCTGCCAGTTAAGCCTTTCAGTCACAAAACTGACTGTGCAGAGCAGTACAGATTAGAGAGGAGCACCAACAAGGTGGGACATGCACATCATAAACACAACATAAACATCCTAACCATCAGGTTGAGTTTTCACTCCTGAAATAAATTACAGAATCACAGAACTGTTAGGGCTGGAAAGGACCTCTGGAGATCATCCAGTCCAACACCCTGCCAAGGTAGGCTCACCCAGAGCAGGTGACACAGGAACACATCCAGGTGGGTTTGGAATGCCTCCACGCTCTCCCTGTGCAGCCTCTTTCAGTGCTCTGCCACCCTCACGTAAAGTTGTAACATAAAATCATAAAAATACCATTTGATGGGGTAACACCTTCATCTAAAACCGACTGAGCCGTGCCAGAATAAAGTCACCAGCAGCAGCTGCGGTGTGCCAGGGCCGGATGCTGCTCTGTGCCACCACCAGCCCTGCAAGGGAACCCGCAAGTGCTGAGCCCTGAGCCGGCCCCGAGGCTGAGCTGCCCCTACTAAGGGCAAGAGGCACTCCTGGAACGCCCAGAGGCCAGGCCAGAGCTCTGGACAGAAACTGCAGGTACGTGTTACTCCAGCGCACCTCCGTGCCCCGGGGTGCTGCTGCTCCGGTGCGCAGCCAGCCCCGAGCACGCCGTGACCCGCCCTGGCTGCGATGTGCCCGTGTCACCGCCGGCACCCGCTGCCAGGCAGGGCCGCACCGCTGCCCGTGCCACCGCCCCCGACCCGCTGCCAGGACCGGCCGCTGGCGAGGAGCCGGGCGGGGGCGATGGGCCCGGGGAAGGCACAGCCCCACGCCAGATAACGGGGGCCGCTGTA
>VWZN01012228.1:1278-13397 GCA_013396955.1 Regulus satrapa
TTCCTTTTTTTTTTCCCCCTGGATTTTGGAGAAAGAGAATACTCAGATCTAAAAAAAAGAAACCAGTATCTTTTTTTCAAAAGACTCAGCCTCAATTATTTGCCCTTTATGAATGGAAGTCTACACATGAACAAATGTTTTCTTAAATCATAGATTAACACACGCTGGTACTTCACACTGCCACTTGTTAATTCATAAATTGGTTCATTGAGTCTAGTACAATGGAACCACAGTGGTCATATATTTCTTGAAATAACACAATGATACACACCATCAATCTCAAGAGTTTCTCTCCTCTTTCTGTTGTAATTCAGTGCCCATCAAGCTCCTGTAAAAAATGATTCAGACCTTTTTCATAGATCTAGGCACTATCATTAGCATCACAGGCAGTAAATTACACTGTCTTCTATCAGATTGACAAATGGAGGTTCTGCTTAAGCATCTGGCATGCTTCTATTAAAAAGGAGATGCTTTTTTTTCAAATGGAAAAGCCTTTCAAAAAAGTCTATCCATCATACCTGAGCTCATTGCATCTTGAGTTCCTAGGTATTATATACTTACTCTTTCAATTTGTTTTATATTGATTACTGTTCCTAGATCCAGTAATTTTTACTTTTATATCTTTGGGAAACACTTCTTTGCATATACTTCTATAGAGTGAAATTTTTTGAGTAAAGGAGAGGACATTAGGGAATAAAAATATTTATTCTCCTTTAAAGAATTTTAATGTAGAGCCACAATTTCATGTGGGCAACTACCACAGAACATGACTTAGTGCAGTTGTTTTCCTCTGTCATTGATCAAAAGTTCAGCTAGTGTGGCCTTAAAATCCTAACACTGTAATGCATGAAGAGGAGATAACAACCATGAGGACACTATTTTGTTCAAATTTAGGCTTTTTAGATATTTAAGCACTACCTTATTTTATTAGCATATCCCTCTAACTGTTTTGTTTCTTTTGTTCTTTAAATGTAATAAGACCTAATTTTTCTAATTATCTATGTAACAATATGCAGCCTCTAGTATTGAAAACCTCTACATAAATTTTGTTGTTGCATAACTCCAAAATTGATCTACCTTCATGTGTTTCACAAAAACCTAATTAGATAATTCAGTAGCTGAAAAGAAAAATTATTTCAGATCAAATCAGCTAAGACTAAGTAAGAAGACAAGGAAAATTTGTTTCTTTTTAACTATTACTCCAAGCATGGACTTTAAGTAAAAGTTTCTAAACCTGAGATGCACACAGGTTGTTGTTTCTGTTGCTTTGAAAATCCAGAGAGACAAAAGTCTAAATGAGAAAACAATCTAACCAAAATTTTTAAAGTCACAAGGAGGTAAGACATAAGGATCCAGATGACAGAACTCTCTAAAGCTTGGATTTTGATTTACTAGATTAGCATGCATTAATGAATACAACACCTTGGCTATGTAATATACTTTAAATTCTCTATTTGTGAGCTATTATGAAATAGCTACTTTTTTACATTACATCCCTCAGAGCCACAGAAGACAGTATGTTGATCCATTCCAGAATTCATCTATGAGTACACATCCTTGTGCTTCCTTAAATAATTTAATTATAGCTAAAAGTGCTATGATATTACATTGAAGTAATCATTAAAATAGTTGTGTCAGCTGAAGTTCCCAGATTTCTTTACATTTGAATACTAGCACCGTTTGGGACATCCTGTTAAAAATTATTCAGGAATGGATGTTACTGGAACAGAGATTAGGAATTACATTTCAACTCTGTATATGAGTTCAGTGCTAGCTTCCATGACCATGCAGCTATATAGGCACAAGATATCTTCAAAACATATTTTTATATTGCCAGGAACTACCAAACTCTGTGTTTATGCCCACTTGAAAAAGCCTGTCAGGAGTTTGACAAGAGCTAGTAACTTTCCCCAGAGGAAGTTTTGTAGGAGAAGTAATTCTAAAAATGAGTATTAGGGAATTAGGAAGCTGTCAAGTCCAAAGTACATAATTCTAAACACACAGATGAATTCTTCACAGTCAGTTTTGTGTTTCATGCTAAGCTGAAAAACTTTGGGTAGCTCTATGCTACCACACAGTTACAAATAAATATGAAACTGCCAGTAATTGTACATAGTAGGTGACCATACAGATTGAAAACTTACCACAGAATTGAAAAATACTTTTTTTTTTTGTTTACAGTTTGAGTATAGAAGATGAAACCAAGACTTCTGAAAGAAGGAATGCAAGGATGAATAGACATTTCTAAGAAAAAAACATCTTGTCTCCTTTTTGTGTAGTGCAGAATGGTTATATTTTTTGTGGAATAGGTACTTTCATAGGAATAGGAATTCTTGAAACCAACATGCATTATTTTGGCAATGTAAAGACCACCTGGTTCCAAAAGCTTTCTGAATCACTTCCTCTGTGCCACTGCATTCACTGCTTCTTTCTGTACATGTGTTACTTTAAAATTCTTTGAATTGTGTTAAGGCAAAGTCTCTTAAAAATTAAAATAAAACTCACACTTGTCAATATATATCTTCTAAACAATGTATCATTTTATACACTGAGCCACAAAAGTGGGGAAATATTGTTTCAGTGTAGAAAAAACATTTTTTACCTTACATTTCTGCAATAAAATACTGTATTCCCTTTAGACGCAGAATACATATGTCTTAAAAGAGATTAGCTGTGGGATACAGCAATTTCATGTATACCTGGGCTGTGAATTTTACTACCATTTACATTTTTTTTAAATTTATGAGAGAATAATAAGAAAAGTAAGAGGAATTGTTGGCTGAAAAGGAAAGAGTGAGACATTTCACATGACTGCAGTTATATATGCTTGGAAAGAAAAGGTTCAAGACATGGATCGCTATGAGTATAGCACAGTACAGAACTGGAATTCCTAAGTTTATGCAGCATCCTTGCTGTGACAAGAATGCAGCCAAGATATGGGCCTCAGTTATGATGGAATGAAAAGTGCCTAAGAAAGAGAATTCTGAGGAGTTTCTGTCTGAAATTCAGAATGTCAAAAAATTAATCAAATCCATGCCTTGATAAAAAAGGGTCTGCTTGGAGGGATAGAAATTTAAACACTTTTACCTGTTCTGTCTTGCAGTTAAAAAAAAAAACCAAAAACTTTTGGAATAGATGGAATATTTTCAGTTATATTTATGTATCAGCTGATTTCTTCAGGTGTAAAATCTTCTCAGGTTTTCTTTAGAAAGTTCAGTAGGGAGAAAAGTTGCTATGGCTTTGGCTCCTTTCTTTACCACAAAGACTGGTATCTATGTGGAAATTCATGGTGTTTTGTCTTGCCTTATTTGCAAATATATAAAGGAGCATCAGGCACCTTTCCTGTGTTTGCTTGAAGTATGGTTGGCATTTATGTGTATCTAAAATTAAAACTTATTAAAGGGAAAGTTTTGTGACTGTTGCTTTAATAGTTATGAAGTTATATAGCAGTTTGGGTAGATAAACAACTTAGCACTTGTATAACTTTCAAGAAATGTCTTTTCATCTCTGGAAAGACACTATAATAATTGAAATAATATCTTACCAGAAGAAAAGGTCAAAACTGCTTATTGAGTAAGCTAGGACTAGTGATCCTGGATGGAGGTGTTTGCATTTGAATAAAAGACTGAAAACTATTACAGAAATGTATCTTTATATATATTTATATACAAAACCAACAAATATTATAGGAAAATAACAAAACTGGCAATGAATTCCTGCTATGATTTTCAGCCTAAAATTATGTTTGAGATTTTTAAATGTAACAAGGTTGAGGCTATTTAGGATTTTTTATTTCCTTTCTCCTTCCCTTCCCTTCCCTTCCCTTCCCTTCCCTTCCCTTNCCTTTCCCTTGGGTTTGGGTTTGGTTTGGTTTGGTTTGGTTTGGTTTGGTTTGGTTTGGTTTGGTTTGGTTTGGTTTGGTTTGGTTTGGTTTTTTGGGTTTTTTTGTTTTTGTTTTTGTTATTTTGGCTTTGGTCTGGCTAACCAATGTTTTTCCCCTTTTTCGTTACTGGCAATTATAGACAAATAGTTTTCAGGATAAGTAATTAAGAGAAAACTTTTGTTTAGGTGTGGCATTCTTAAAGTTGAATGTCAGAACCTTTTGCAAACACTATTACTGTATATTACCCCTGAGGGGTGTAAAAGGCAGCATGATAACTCCCATCTTAGAGGCATGGGTAAAGGTGTGTGTATATATATATATATATACCTAAGATAAGGCATGTGAGAAGTGTAAAGTACTTGAATAATAAAGGACCCTACAAAAAGAAGTTTTTGGTACAGTTTAAGATTTTAAAAGTAATCTAGTTCCTGTAATTATATGAGTGAGAGCTAAATTAGGCAGCATCTGTTTATTTCTAATGCATTTTATTATTTTTTCCTCTTTTAAACTTTATTCAATGAATTTATTTTTCATTTTATATATCTCTGTATCTTTGTGCGAATATGCATCTATTCTGCAATAGCAATAGTGTATGTTATTTCTTACAAAAGGCAAAATGTATGTTTCACTGGTACATAGTATGGAAACTAACTTGCAGGATTTTTTCCTCCTAGAAATTAATTCCCTAGTTGCAATAAATTCTGCAAGCACGATAGGACAAACAATACAGTAGTTCATTATGTTTATTTTCTTCTCCCAAATGCACATTTTTAACTTATGTTCTGTTTCTTTTGGAATGCTTAACTACCTTAACAAAACATAAAACACTCTGTAGCCCTTGGAAAAAAGTGACAAAAATCACCTTGTGATTTGAAAGTACAGCGTTTAAATCATTACTAAATCATAGATTTGATCTTCTTCTGCCTTTAATGAAATCCTGATAGTCAGGGGAAAGTGAAACTCTACTGATAAATTAATCTACCTATTAAAAATAGATGGGATATCAACTAAAATATAATAAAATAGGGTTAACTTTAAAATGCTTTTAGTCTAAATAATACAGTATCTCACTGAGGATAAGGAGAAGGTGAAGAAGAAAACAAGTGGAAATATTTCCAAGGAAATGAAAACCAGATTTTGCAAAGAATGAAATAATCTAATATTGGTATGTAGCAATAATTTAAAATTAAAATACTTGACTCTTTTAAGTTCAGTTCTGCATCAACTAACTCTTGGTTATCCATTTTCCAAAAAGAAATTCCTACACCCAGTTTGGTTTTCCAAATTGACTGGACCATTCAGAGCCAGTGAGTCCTCACAATGCAATTCATATTCATAGCCAATAATTAATTGTCTAAACTATCTTATCTGGACACATGAATAGAGCCGGTAGAGGAGGTGTTCAGTTTCACTTTCCTCAGGCTGAATTTATTGCCCTTCAAGACTGAAGGATTTGTTAGATTAGTTCAGCATTCACACAGCTTCATGGGGCTTCATATATATCTACAGGAAAGCAGAAAATTTATGTTTTCTTTTTAAAATTTTGAAGGATGGAAGTGCAGTTTTGCAGAATTAGCTGGTGTTAAGCCATTCTCACATGCACTTCAGTGCTCTTCTTTGTGTTAGTATGTTAAATAAAGTCTGTCATTTCCTAGAACACCTCACGATTCGACTTAAGGTAATTTTACTCTCAAAGCTGTGCCACTGTGCAGAAATTATTTAAGGCTCATCAGACCATAACTTTGTAGCACAGTGAGTAGAGCACTTACCTGAGGGAAGGATCGACTCAGATTTGAATTTCTCCCCCAAGCTAGTTGTGAAGTTTTTCTTCAAATAAACATTCAATAAAAGACTGAAATGTGCTTGTTCAAAGAATGAAAAGCTAAGACTCTTACAATGAGGCCGAGAGCCCTCCTTTCAGACTAAAACAGGTTATTTAGGGTCCTTGTTGCTAAGAAGCTGAAGGCATTCTAGCTAGGAGATTGTAGCTGTTGGTCTGTGCTATCGAAAGTTGAGGAAAAGAATGAATCTTGTTTTTCTTCTACCAGGTCAAATTTTCCAGATATCGATTTTTTTTTCCAATTAAGAAAGTGACACCCTTACAGTTCCTTCTAGTTTGTTCTTTTAATGCAATATATTGTATTTGCATGGCGAGGTTTTGTTAGCAGGGGGTCTACAGGAGTGGCTTTTGTGACAAGCTGCCAGAAGTTTCCTCCATGTCCCGCAGATCCAACACCAAGTAGCTCTAAGATGGATATGCCACTGGCCAAGGCTGAGCACATCAGAAATATGGGTAACACCTGTGGAATAACATACTTAAGAAAAAGACTGAAAGAAAAACAAAAATGTTCAGATGTAATTGCAGCCAGAGAAGAACAGGGTGAGAACACATAGGAGGAAGGACTCTGTAGACACCAAGAAAAGTGAGCAAGGAAGGGCAGGAGGTGCTCCAGGTGTGGGAACTGATATCCCCCTGCAGCCTATGATGCAGATTGCAGTGAAGCAGCTGTAATCCTGCAGCCTGCAGAGATCCATGGGGATGCAGAGTTCTGCTTGCAGCCTGTGGCCAGAGCAGGTGGATGCCTGAGAGAAGGCTGTGACCCTATGGGAGGCCCATGGAGAGAGGAACTCATGGTGAACCAGGTTTTCTACTTGTTAGTTCCCATCTTGTGGGGGGCTAATGCTACAGAAGCCTGTCCTTGAAGTACTCACTGTTTGTAGAAATGATTTGTTAGTGAGATAGACTCATGTCAGAGAAGCTAATGAAGAACTGTGCCACATGGAAGGAGCAGGGCATGGACTTCTCTGCCTGAGTAGCAGGAGAAGCCATGAGAGATGAACTGACTGCAGCCCACATTCCCTGTATCCTCACACTGCTGGTTGGTAAGAGGCAGAGCTGGAAAGGAGGGAGCAGGGGGGTGAAGGTCTTTAAGGTCTTATTTTAGTTCAAATGATCCTGTTCTGATTTTGTTAGTAGCAAATTCAGTTAATACCTATAATTCAAGTATCTTTTGTCTGTGATGGTATTTGGGGATTGATGTCTGCCAGTCTTTATCTCAACATATAAACCCTTTGTTAAATTTTCTCTCCCTTTTCCAATTGTGGAGGTGAGTGACAGAGAGGCTTTGGTGGGTCAGCTGGTGTCAGCCCTCTACAAGTGTCTTTAGCTGCATATTTTATCTGGAGCTCAGTGAATTTAAGATGTCGTAAATGTTCTCAGAACAGGTTAACTAATCAGTCTTTTAGAGGGAAATAAAAAAGATTGCCTACTTTGAAAAGCACAGTTTTCCCAAAATTGTGCTACTCAGACAGGGAAATGATCATTGTATGCTGTCCTTGAGAAAATACCAATGGATAAATCTTGAAACTAAAGAACTTGTGAACTTTTAGACCATAAAGATTTCTATTTAAGTATTCTTGACATACTTAACTTCTTTCTGCTGGTCTTGGGTTACATACCTAGTTCCCTTTGACTTCAGCAATATTCAAGGGCACTTAAAAGATCAAGAATTTGTCAAAACCACACGTTTCTTCTAATTCAATGGTGACAGTGTATCTCCATATCAGTGTGGTAATCAGTAGCAGGATCACGCTGACATTTCTTTATAAATTATTTTTAATTTATAGCTAAATAAGTAATATGGATGCAATTAATTATACTTGTAGAATTCTATTTTCCACTTGTATTCTTCAATAATTACAGCTGCACACAAGTCACACCTGCAGAATGCTGTGGCTTCCTTCTAAGCTATGCTTGAGTTTCCCTGCAGGACAATGGATGCAGTGAACAAGAAATTCCTAAAGGCATTAGCATAGGTCCAGGACATGCTAAAGATGCTCTCAAGAAGCAGTAATCTTAGATACCATTATCTAAAAAAAGCTTCTACTAAACCTATTTTGATACATTTTCATAAACTTTGTCATCAACTCTATGTCCTAGCTCTTCTCAGAAAATCTGACAAGCTGTCACTTAGACACAATATTTATGAGACAAAAACTTTCTTACTTGAAGATCTAATATTATTTGGCTTGGGAAATAAAGAACTAGGGAAAAGAAAATATATAGGAAAAAATAATTCTAAATTGAATTAAGAAAAAATATTTCTTTCTCCATAATAAAGAAAGATAGGTCCTATGCCTGGTATTATCCCAGACATAAATAATGAAAATGAAAAAATCTGAAACTGACATAGTTGTGGGGCATTTATTACCACAAATGTTTAGGTAAGTCCTACTAAATCTTTATCTTTTAGTTGTAACCACTAATAAAAACTTGTTACTATGCCTATTGTATTTAGTCCTTAATTTTGTACATAGTGGTTTTGACACCAAATTGCCATTTTGATCATTAAAATGAAGTTAATAAACATGACCTTTTTGCATCTGGAGAGCCTTAAAAGGAATGCCCAAATGTAAAATGAGAAATCATGATTCAGGAAGGGATACTCTTGTGTGAACTCTTCTTTACAGGAATAGTTAAAATACTAGACTTTAAAATTGCATTGTTTCTGTCACAAGCACAGATAATAATGTAGCCCATACCTTGGAGACTCTAAGAAATGAGTCTGTCTCCAGACAGAAGTCGACAAAGGACAGAATCTATCTTTCTTTCAAAAATATGTTACCACAGTTATTCCAAGACAAGGCTTCAAATCAGATACTACTAGACACAGTATTACTCTAAAATATTGATCAATTATAATAAACTTTGTGTTTTAAATGTTTGGGGTTTTTTAAATGCAAATTGTCTAAAGCTGGAATCCCCAAAGTGAAAGAACCTGAAATCATCCATTGAAGCTCTAAAGCACAGAGTGCTATTAAAGACAACAATTTTAAAAAGTAGCTATATATTTTAAAATTTCTTTGTATTTCTAGACTTTAATGAAAGTACTTATCTCCCCTGGTTTATCTGTCCAACTATTAAAGACACACTTCAATACATAAACCCAATAGCAAGGAGCATAGCAGTAACTGGAACTATTAGTCATTGTCTCAGTTTGCCTCTGCATTTCTGAGTGTCCACAATGCTCCTGCTGTGGAGTAGTGTTTGGGGGAAGACCCAGATAATACATGACTGAATTACAATGGAGAAAAGGTTTCATATTGCCTTAAAACAGCAACACCTCTATTATCTATTAAATACCATGTCACAGAAGAGTTAATGTATAGGTGGCTAGTTTTTGATAATCTTTTATGAAATTGCATGGCACGTTATGCAAATAAATTTTTAAATATTATTTATTGAAATAGTAGCACACCTTTTATTTATCATAATTTATAAACTTTGCAACTTTTTAGACTAATGTGCAATTAGCAAGTTGTGATGTCTCACCCTTAAGAGGAGTGGAGCACCCAAGATTTGTAGGCACTTATAGTCAAAAGGAATGATGTAAGTCAGAGGACATGCAAAATCTCACAAGTTTTTATAAATAAGGTACACACTTGGAATGGAAATAAGTCTGTTAGTCCTTATAGAAAATTATATTGAGGGAAAAAAAAAAGAAAAAGAAACAAAAGAAACAAAAGTTAACCTATAAAATATTGTCTGGGGAATCATTATCATCATATATGGAAAATGAAAGAAAAAATATTAGAATGTATTAGAAACCTGTTATTTTTATTACCTACTTTGCCTTTTTGTGCATCAGATATCTTCAAGGAATTCAGAAGATTACTGCTGCTTTCCTTCAGCTTTTTCAGCAACAAACAAAAGTAGCTGTGATATATTTATTCATCAACCATTCTGGTAGTCTTCTGTGTTTAATTTTTCAATTTTGTGTACTAGCATTCAGTTTTGGAAAAAGCTGCAGAATGATTTTTGCCTGAAAAATGAAAGAATCTGTAAGGAGCAAAAACTCCCTATTACCTGCAAAGTCTATGTTAACTGGTCTTTTTTTGAAATAAGTGCACCTAATTAAGAGGAAAAAAAAAATTAAAAGCTGGATTAGAATTTAAAAAAATCCACTACATGTACTTTTAGTCTCTGTATGCAAAATAAACCATTTATAAATTAAATTTTTAGCTTTTTTTATTTGAAGTGACAATTATCATCAATGTTAGACTTAATCTGTTCACATGACTTGAGACCACTATCCAGACTGTGTAGTGATAAGCATGGCTGTCTAACCCTAGGTGGATAATAGGTGCACAGTGTTATAATGTGCACCTTGAATATTAAAGCCCAGGTTCAAGAGGATGTCAGAGTTCCAAACATTTATTTAGGAATCTAGATTTAAAGGGAAGGCAGACGCAGAAAAGTAAGCTGCCTGCTATCACTATTTATCTTCTGTTGTCATAAAGAGATTATGGCAATTATTACATTAAGGAAAAGGGAGAATAGTTAGAAGGGCT
Organism: Regulus satrapa; assembly: GCA_013396955.1. NCBI lineage: Eukaryota > Metazoa > Chordata > Aves > Passeriformes > Regulidae > Regulus > Regulus satrapa. Next base: position 11,513 of record VWZN01012228.1, read on the forward strand.
TTTGCTCTTTCTTTGGGTTTAAGATCTCATATGAGAAAAAAATGATAACTCTTCATGAAAAAATCTGTGATTTTGTATTATTTATATAATATTCCTCTGGGAGACTTTATTGCTGTTGGCACTGAATCAAATAGGAGCAGTCTGGCCTTACCATTTCTTTCCTCCTGTCCTCACAATTTGTTCCTGCTGCTTTTTGAGATATTGCACCACAAAATTCACAAAATCTTTACTGCCACTCACATATCCTTTAAAGCTGGATCTACTGTTCAGACTGAAGTGACAGAGAGCGCTATGTTCTGTGAATCTTAATGTAACAATGCTAATAATAGCAGTTCTATTATTTCAAGACATAAGTAGTGATGTAGAAGGTCACTGTACACACGAAGTTCCTCTTTGGTAGCTGAATATGGAAGAGTGCTAATAAGACCTGGGATTGCTGTGTCTCACCACTGCTCTCATATTCTACCTGAGGGACATTATATGAAGGAATTCAGCCAAGATAAGATTTTGTGTGCATGCATTTTGTATGCAGTGGGAAAAATTATAAATTCATTCATATATACAATATTCAGAGAAGCAATAAACCAGCTAATATTGAAAAGGAAAACCACAATGCTGTGCAGTGAAAAATACTCAATGGCAGTTCTCTCTATGATCATATTACCTATATGATTCTGCCAAGGTCAGTGAGAGTATGAGCTACATGCTGCATAAATACTGTAAACGCAAGTAAAACTTTCTCCTGGGTCAGCTACTATGATTTTTATGCTACTTCTTGAATTTGATCCGTGAATAAGCATCCCTATTGTGTGGAGCTTTCCCCTTCTGCTGAATCTGTGGGTCAATTTCAGCTTGTACCTTGCCTCACTGTCCATTTCTTGCTCTATAATAAAGCAAACCAAAGAAAACCCCAAACCTTGCTGTACTGGTGAATATGAAGTTGATAATGAAAATACAGTGCCCATTTTGTACTGTGGTCATCCAGAAGAAGTTTATGGGTCTGGCTTCTTCCAATCAAGCTGAGGATAACATCTCTATCCCTTTCAGTTTTCTATACTAGATCAATTTTTTTCCTTAAAGAGGAAGTGCAAGTTTACTGGTCTATAGCCTAGCATCCACTCATTGTTTTTGTGGATACACAAGTATGCTTGGGATTTTTTGGAAGGTTTGCAAATGGAAATATATCTGCCTTCAGCACTTGGAATCTAAGAAAACAAGATAGTGATTCACTTCCTGAACTCTATCAATATTTGGTGGCAGGGTCTTCTGCTTTCATCTGACTTTTAGGCGATGGTTTCTGTCTGCCAGTTGCCTAGAGAGGGCAGAGAAACTTCTTCAGCCTAGGGAAATACCCCGTTTTCTCCCTTTTTTCTTTCCTACATGACTGAGAATTAGAAAAAAAAATGGCATCTAGGTATCTGTAGTCTCTCTGGTATATAGTTATGAGTGAATTATCTTGGAAAGCAGCTGCAGATTCAAAGTGATTGTCGCATTTTGGGGTCTGGGTATGGTCAGTGTAAAATAATAGTAGTGAACTGCTGATAAATAGGACGTATTCTACAGAAATACATCACAGTGGCCTTCAGGCACAGATATCCCAGCAAGCTTTTGGGTGGATGTGGGAGCTGCCTTTGCTCTTGCTGACATGTTGCAAAACTGATTGAGAAATAATGGCCTTCTGGAAAAGTTACATTAACACTTTGGTCACTTGCATCAGCACCACCACAGAAAAAGACTGTCAGGCAAAGGGGTCTTAAGAAATAATCCTAGAAGCATTAGCATTTGCACAGGTGAAATATGAAATGTAAAAATAAACACTAAAAAAGCACTCTCACGTACCATCTCCTTATTTACAGGTCAGATGTGAAGAATGTATACAAGTTAT
>VWZN01012228.1:56336-73410 GCA_013396955.1 Regulus satrapa
TTTCACATCTGAAAGTTTATTGAACTTTTGCTCACTGTACATCATATTTCAGAGAGGGTGGATGACAATTCTGTAAGGTTGAGCATGGAGGCTGGCATTGTAAGGGTATGCGGGCTGGTGGACAAACATCATTTTCTTGTGAATGCAGTGCATATGAAGACCTATCATGTTGCCTACAATGTGGGCCAAATACTTGGCCTTCAGATTGTTTTGAGAATGCTGGAAGAATTCTTCATAACATCCTGATGTTTACAGAGGGTAGCCAATCTATGCTTAGTACAGGATTCTGCCTTATCAATGTACTCTGGATGATTTGGACTGACAGGAATTGCTAGTCTGGCTTCCTTGTCTGCATGCTTGCTGCTTTCTCTGCTCTTGCATATAGATCTTAATAAATAATCATATTTAGCCTTCTGATTCATGGAGCCCACATACCTCTTTTGCACCAATCAGGGCCAGAATTCACCTACATCTGGTGATCCCAACGTGATGTTCTGAGGGATGGCTGGAGCCAGACTGTTCTTGTGACTCGACGCATCTCAACTAGAACCCAGGAATTATCCATACCAGGGCAAGCCGTGAAGAAACCCAGGAAAACTGGGACTGCAGGACAGCAGGAGACCGGGGCCACGTCAGAGCCATACTGGAAAGGGTGTGCAGCCAGAGCAGAGCTATCTGGGAAACTATGGAATGGAGAAGTCCGAAGTATTGATCACTGCTCTCTGCCACAGAGAACAAGGTACTTTATTCCCTCTGCTTTCTATTGTGAGAGTTTTGGGTCTGATTCTGAGCAGAAAGTTCGGAGTCTATCAGGAACGAGCAAAGCAATCCCCCTGGCACAGCTGCTGGGAGGATCGCATTTCTCTCAGATATGGATTTGGAGTAGACACAAGCAGCTGAGCCAGCACCTGCCGCACCTGTGCCCGCCTTCTCCTCTCTCACGGAATCCATTGTGGAAGGGGCGGGGCAGGTCGCAGCTGACACACGTGCCATAATAAATGCACATGCAGCAGTGGCACAGCAGGCTCAGATGGCTGCACAGCAGGCAGATGGCTCTGCTACCGTGTGGAACAAGCAGTAACTCAGTTACAGGACGGGGTAGCTGCATTGGAAGCTGTGTTGCAGGCGCTGGCCACCCTGCAAGCAGCCCTGTCTACGCCCATTCCGGCATCCGCTGCCCAGGCCCCCACGGACAGGGCCCGCCGCTGCAGCGCCTCCCTCAGCTGCTTCGAAGCCAGCTGCGGCTCAGCAGCTCACCCCACCCGCTGTGGAGACAGAGGTGGGAGCGGTGCCGGTCCTCATTCGTCAGAAGCCTCAGCAACGCCAGTGTTTGCTCCAGTTGCAGCTCAGCAGCCCACTCCGCCTGGACCGGCCCAGCCCACCCAGGGACAGGGTTCTCATTGGGGAGTGGGTGGAGGAAAGCCTTCAAGGGCCTGAGAATAGGTTCAGTTTAACCCTTGAGAAGGAGGCATAGGGGGAGGGTGACGGGGTGCAGATGCAGGAAGAAACAGCTTTTCCAAAATTTTGAGCTGTCCCAGATGCTGGACAGGCTGACAGAGACAGGACTATAGCCTGGCCAGACACACCTGTGTCTGTTTCATTCCACATTGGGTCAATAGCCCAGGTGCTCTCTCAGTCTGCCCCTGCTGATAATCTGGGTAGAGGTGCAGTCCATAGATTTCAATGTGAAAGCACCTCAGAGAGATATCAGTGGGTTCATCACCAATCCATATTGATACCTTACAGGTACCATGGACCGGTGGATTGATAAATGGCCTGATTCATTGGCCATTTTGATATGCGTCTCCTTTGCCACATATTAAAAAAACAAACCAAAACCAAAACCAAACAAAGAAACAAAAATCCTATTGGCCCATTCAGGCCAAGAAGCCATTGGTACCAGGAAAGATTGTACTGGAATTGGTGGTGAGTTTTGTGAAGTTAGGTTTTTCTGGAACTAATAGTTAATCTCTCACAGGATCAACTGAAATGACATCTCCCTGATCCATCTAAGGCATTCTCAGATCTCCTTCCTTACTTGACACTTTGTACTACTTCCAGTAACAGGGGCCCCATGGAAAGCATTTACAAACATCATATTTTTTAGTAATAGAAAGAAGTGTGAGATGTTGCCTAAAACATGGGCCAAACACTTGGCCCTGAGATTGTTTTGAGAATGCTGGAAGAATTCTTCACAACATCCTGATGTTTACAGAGGTAAACAAAATCTATGCTTAGTACAGGATTCTGCCTTATCAGAGTATAATATACTCTGGATGTTTTAGACAGATGGGAATTGCTGTCTGGCTGGTCTGGATTTGCTTCTCTGGTTTGCTTGCCTACATGCTTGCTGTTTCTCTGCTCTTGCATATAGATCTTAATAAATAATCATATTTAGTCTTCTGATTCAAGGAGCCCATGTAGCACAATTGCCCCAATCAGGGGCTGAATTCTCCTATGCTGTCATATATGATTTTTTTTCAGTTCTTTACATGAAGATTGTCTGACATCAGTCCCCTTTCTCTATTTTTGAATCCAAAAAAATTATTTTCCAAATATTATGAAACAGAATCATTTAGGATAGTTTAAAACAGAGGTATTTAGAGTTATCTGCAGATAATAACATCTTATAAAGATGGCTCATGTTCAGCAGAAGTATTCAGAGAGAGAAAAAAACATGAAGGCTCTGTTTATGCCCCTAAAGTGATGAGTCAAATACAGAGATTTCAGAAATAACTATTAACTTTATGTACTGGGCTCTTGTTTTTTGTTTTTCATCTCACCAAACCACCAAATCACTTCAGGACTGGTGATGGACCATCACTCTTAAAAATGGAAAAAATGAAAAAAAGAAAAAAATTATCTCTTTAAATTGAATAAAGAATGATAAGATATAAGCATATATAGGTCAGAAAAAAAGGACAATTTATGGAAACACAATCAAGAAAACAGAGCAGAAATTGCTGTCTGATGGCAGCTTCACAGATCAATTCTGTTATACAAGGCATGAATTCTTCATGTTGTGGAGAGAAATGGGATGTGTAAGATCTTGCAGAGAGAAAGAAAGAAAACCATACTCACAAAAAGAGAACCAAATTTCACAATTAGCTTCTTTCAGATGACACCCAAGTAGATATATGCAGTATGGAAAATAAAACAAAAATAAGGAAAAAAGAAAATGCCATCTTCACAAGTGTAGCTTTCAATAAAACTTACCGAAAAATGAAAACACTATTTTAGGGTCAGATTTCTCTTCTCAGACTTAGCTGGGTTGCAAGTGCCCTGGAGACTCTATACCTTGCCATGACCTGTGTTTTAAGGCCTAGATTCTGCAAGCATATGGATGAAAACTGAAATAAAATTCCTTCTTCCCCTATTTTTCCTGTCCATATAGTGGAATACATGAATACGGGGGGAAGACATAGAAAAGACTTTGATAGTTGGCCTTTTGAATTATTGATGGTTTTATGGAGTAATGTTTAAGTACTGCTCAAGATGTAACTACCTTTACGTTGATTAATGCCATGGGGCCTTCAACCAAATTTGACTTGCAGAAACTAACATAATACAAATAATCAATATTGCTATTAATATTCCACTTTGTGGCATTAGAATTATGTACATTAATTCCCATTCAAGTGTGAAGATGTGAAAAGTATGTTCAACAAGTGATTCAAGCATTGAATTTAAGGAATATAAGGTAGATGTTAAATCACTAAAATTTGAAATGCTACAGTGTTATAAGATAATTTCAATTCAGATTAATTTCTTTTGGCAGCATTTAGATCTGGAGCAGAATTTATCTTGTAACTCATAAGTGAAACTGATTGTAATTAAAATAGGCTGGAAAAACTGATGACATTTTGTGTTTATATATAAGAAATAAAAGGATTTGATTGTAAAAGTTTACATAGTTTTGACAGAAAGCCCCATGGTGGTGTATTTCCTATAGCACAGTCTGTGTTGACAAGAGACCCACGCAAGAGCAGTGGACAGTAGAGCCAGGTGTAACAAGACACTCTTGTTACATGGGGCACTGTGGGAGAAAGGGAAGTACAGAAGACCCAGGACAAATCTAGAAGTTCCAATTTTTATCATGTTTGGGTTCCCTTATCAAGTTTGCCCCCTGGTATGTGGTACTAGATATAAAGTATATGGTAGAAATAAGGAAAGAAGCAGAAATGTGAAGGCTTTGTTATTGAAAGGAGTGCAAGTGGGGAAGTCTGGAGAGGTACTTCTCTTAAGCTTTTCATACCCTTGAAAAGGAAAAAAGGAAACTTTTTTTGTTTATCAGACCCCAAAGTCAAATGACATGGGATTAACTGCAGAACTTCTACGATCAAAAATCATTTTCTTTTGCTGTAAAGAATGTTCAGCAAAAGCTATGTAAGATGCTTCTGTTCAAAATTTCAAAAAGAGGTGGTTTTCTTATGTATCTTATATGTGTTTATCTTAGAGAACTCCATCTGTGATTGTGGGAGTTCATCTGCCACTATGCTGTAAGGTAATAGAAAATAATCATGAGCTTGTTCATATTTTAATGTATTTCTTCTATCAACTGAAAGTCAGTGAAAAGCAATGAAATCAGGGTGGTGAAAGTTTGTAAATAGAAGAAAAGTTTATATACTGTTCCAGGTGTTTTAAGTGCCACTCATGCTTGAAAGAGAAGCACAGAACCCATCACTTAAAGCAGGGAGTTTTAAAGCTGATTCTTTATTATTCCTTGCAAAGCTGCAACTGAGTGAAAAGCAGAACATTTTTTGTGATTACCACTATGCCAATTATTTTTTCTTCCTTTTGTTTTTTTTACAATTTTTTTTCCTTTCTTTTGTTGTTGTGAAGATTTTTTTTTTCTATGAGGCTGTCAGATTTATTACTGTCTCCTAATTCATATTACTATGAACAGACTTTCCAGAATGAAGTATAATATTAAGAGTATTGAATTTCAATACACTTTAACAAGAAAATCAGAATTTCTATAAAATTTTTCTCCAAGATGATTAGGAATTAATTTTCTTCACTAATATCTTCAGCTGAATGGGATTAAAGACAAACCAAGATGTACTACTTTGCTGTTAGTAAATTAGCGTTCAAGGAATAAATATTTTGACAACTATAATAGCAATAAACTTTTTAGAGTAAGATATGTATGAAGGCAAGCTGTTAGGAAAAAGACAATATATTAAAAAAAACTTCTTGCAGATTTAATTGCAGATGTAATTTTACACCTCAGACAATAAAATTATGTATAAAAGGAGAGGTAGTGATGTACAAAGGCCCAAAAAACCCAGTTACATTACTGAAGGTCCTACCTAAAATTAGAGTCCAAATCATGAAACAAAGAACGTCTTTGGCACAACAAAGGCGGGAAGATTTAAAATAATTTTTCTGGATTCTAGATCAGAAGTTGAAGAAAGACCCTGGAGAGCCAGCAGCTGGGGAATCAGCAGGCTGCTCTGGGGAGAATATCCCCCTTTCCCCAGGCTGTCCCTGTCAGTGCAGATCTGGGGCTTAGGAGGGAGGAAAGAGGCAAAAAATAAAGAGTTTCCTTTGAATACTGAAATAAGAGAAAAAAGAAAGTGATCTTTTGTCTGAGGAAATACTTGTTTTTTCTGCCTTTATTGTTTAGGCAGCAAAACTCTTTTCACTCTTGATTTGATGTTAACTTCATCAAAGACATCTTTCACTAACAGAATCAATTTTCCCAGGTAAGAAAAACAATCCATTAGATCAAAAATACTAAGTTTCATGGGACAGGAAGCACTGAAACTGGTGTTAGCAGAAAAGCGTATTGCGTGTTCATATGGCTGTTGAATCAATATGCAATAAATAATAGAGATGCTCATAGATATAAAAAATAGCCAAGAGGAATTGATATAGGACCAAAAGGAATTAAAACAAAATTTAAAACTGAGCCAGGAGACTCCACAAAATGAATTAAAGCAACATCTGGAAACTTTCCAGAAAGAATTTATAAGGAACTACTGTTAGCAATTATATCTTTGTCTGAGTGCTAAGAAGAGACTCAATCACAAACTCAAAACTACAGAACTCTGCCTAGTTCAATAAAAAGAAGGGAAGACATGAAGTGACTATCCTAGATCAACAGGTTTTCCAGGAATAGAGAAGACCTGGAAGTTTGTATAATTTGAAATTTCTTGACAGAAATAGGCACCCAGGGACTGGGCAATTAAACAGTAGGTTTGAGAAGGGAATTACAGGAACTTTAGAAGACCACTCTCTGGGTTAGGGATTGGGCCAGTGGAGACAGTGACCAATGCAGGGTGTTCTCAAGTTTTCATTTTGCTTTTATTCATAAAGGCCTGGAGGGGGGAGGTTGGATTAACCCAGCTCAGATAACACAACCCTCCTCCCCTGTAGCTTTGTAAAAAAAACTCCCTGGAAAGCTTATTTGGCACAGTTCAACATCCTAGTCCAAATGAATGGTTGGGGAAATGAACAGATGAACACCATATGGTCAGAGGCATGGAGCAGTTGCAAGAGGCACTGTTTGCTCTGAACCCGTAGGCACATTTCTGTGTTAGCGGCTGGTGTCTTGTCTACCCCCCTCATAAATTCCTTGTAAACACAGTTCTTAAGCACATTTGAATAATTTTGGCTAGCTGGAGGAGTAACTAAACCCCTAAAAATACTGGCTATTTGAATTGTTTGCATAAGGTGCATTGCAGCCAACCAGCTGTGCTGCAGTCAAAATTTATGATTCTTATCCTAAGCCCAGTGAAACACCTTTTCTGCCTGCTGCGACATCCACTTTTCCTCCTCTTTACCAATTATGAGATCAGAGCATGTGTAGAGTTTCACTCCATACTGCTGAAGAAGCATTTCTTCAAGCTACAACTGACTCTCTGCAGAGGTGCTGTGTAAATGCTTAATGCTGGAAGTTAATATAAAGGCTCTGCTCTTCCTTTAGCAGTATGTTGTAGTTTAAAGGATCAGTCCCAAAAAGAATAAGAAAAATTTTCCCTGATTTTTTTATTTAAGCAGTGCTCAGGAGGCTTCCAACATCTTTAGCTGACCCCAGGATGATGAATGAGGTCATCCTGTTTAAGTCCCTGTTACTTTACATTATGTTTCTGCACCTCAATAACCACACTTAAAGAAGAATCTCATTTTCATAATAGAAAAAAATGAAATGCCTTTCTGATACGGCTTGCACCATTTCAGGTCACCCTGTTCTCTCTGCTGTTTATTGAACTACATTAGCATCACCTTCAGAGGAAGCTGGTCACCTTTCCTTCATGTGAAGACGCAAAGTGGTGAAGTGAAAAGGGTGGGTGAAGCAGAAGCAAAAAATGCAATTAGTTTAAGTGCTGCTCTTAGAGCATTCCAGTCAAAACTGAAAATTGAAAGGAAGAAATAAGGGAAAAGAGGAGGCAGCAGTTCTAATTTAAATGATAAGGGTTTATTTACATTTCAGTGCCTAAGAAAAAAACAAAGAAACCAGGAAATTACTACAGTGAAACTGTCTTATTCAATATACCTTTTTATCTAGGAATGGTTGTATGTAAGTAGTCTACATGATTGAAATACATGTTGAAATTTTTTTCCTACAGAAATATTAATCTCTCTCCCCAGATGGAAATTATTAATTAAAGAAACTGTGATTATTTTTAACAGGGAATTTGTCTCCAATAAAAACTCACAGGATTATGTCCTGTGAGTTGCTTTTCCTATTAAGTGACAATTGCACTAGGAACAATGACTACGGGGTCCTTGCATTCTTCTTTATGAATATGCTTATTTTGAGCTGTTCTCCTTTTTCAGAAATACCACTGGTTTTAAAGTCCTCATTTGAAAAAAAGAAAGAAAGTAAAATATGCCCTTTCAATAGTATGGATCATAACTTTTCTGGTCTCTGCTGACAGTGTAAATGCAGTTGAGGATATAACTTTATCCTTGTAAGAGGGAATATGTTTGTAAAGCCATTATGAATGTTTTATTTTCTTGCAAAAATATTAATCTTATTTCTCCTGTTAATATATATTTATATTTTTATTGTCCTTTGCAGCACCTCTACTGTTTTTAAATCACTGGAATATTTTATTGTAATAACATTTGTCTATAATAATATTTGTCATGGAATTTATACTTGGATTAATGTGTGAAATTTTATTTCAGTGTGTAACAATGATTGATTCATGTGACAAAGGTAGTATTCAAAGCAGGACCAAAGGCTCTGGATCCAGGACAGATAACACAGATCGGTCTACAAGTGGCTGACAAATATCTATCTTTACACACATTTGCATTAACATAACAGATTGCTATCACTGGAATGTCTCATTTTTTTCTTCTTTCCTTGTGTCTGCTTCTATAACAAGCAGCGCTTCTGCAGTTCTGTGAGACATGGATATACCTTGATATGTGATAAATCCATTTACATCACAATGTTCCCCAAAAAGCATAACTTAAAAATATGATAAGGTTTGTCCCTTTCAGGAGTAAATAAATTTCTTATACAGTGATTTTAGGGGTTTTTTGGGGGGAAGTTGTTTGTTTGGTTGGTTGGTAGGTCAGTTGGTTGGTTGGATTTTTTTAGGGTATAGAGGAGACTTTAAATACTGGTTTGACTATGATGAAGAAGTTCTGGGAGCTGATTGGAAATCATGTTTCCATATGAAGTTGATAATTGCATATTTGAATGTACTATTGAAAAGTATGAAAGAACAAATGAAATGGGCATTCAAAGATTAAGAAAATACAATGTCTAATCAGAAGAATAAAATTTATACTTATTCATTTAAATTGATTCATTTAAGTACTCAGGTACAAGATTCTGTCATGCACATAAATGAACGAAGGGTTCTATACTGTCAGATGTCCATGCTGAATTAAATACAAATAAAAAACACATCTAATGCATTATGACATGAACTGGATTCCTTACATATATATATATATATTTACAGATATTTATAGTATGAAAAATATACCATTGTATATGGTATACAAGAATGTACCATTCTTTCCTAGTACTAATATCACTTATATATGTACTAGAATATCCTGAGTAAAAATGATCACCTGAGTCCAACTTCTGGCCCTGCACAGGACACCCCCAAAAAACACAACATATACTTGAGAGCATTATCCAAAAGCTCACCGAACTCTTGCAAGCTTGATGCCATCATCACTTTCCTGCAGAGCCTGTTCTAGAATTCAGCTCCCCTGTGGGTGAAGAACCTTTTCCTAATATCCAACCTCCCCGACACAGCATTAGGTCTTTTCACTGGTCACCAGACAGAAGAGATGCCTGCCCCGCCTCTTCCCCTCATGAGGAAGGTGTAACTGCAATGAGGTCTTCCCTCAGTCTCCTCTTCTCCAGGCTGAACAAACCAAGTGACCTCAGCTGCTTCTCATATGGCTTCCCATCAAGGCCCTTCACCAGCCCTTCACCTTCATAGCCCTTCTTTGGACATTCTCTAGCCTTGGATCATTCTTATATTGTGGTGCCCAAAGCTGTACACAATACTCAAGAGGAGACTTGATCAGTGCAGAGCAGAGCAAGACAATCCCCTCCCTTGTCCAGCTGATGATGCTATGCCTCATGCATCCAGGACATGGTTGGCACTTTTGGCTACTTTGCCATTGACCAGGACTAACAGGTCCTTTTCAACAGTGATATTCTTCAGTCTCTCGTTCCCCAGCCTGTGTGTACATCCAAGGTTGTCCTGTCCCAGGTGCACACTTGCCCTTTTCATTCTAAAATAGATCACATTTCACAATCATATGATTTTGCCGATCGTGATGGGGTGGAATGGAGAAGAGCATAAATAGACACCTTTTTTCTTTGCCACTATATATAATTGAAATGTTTCCAAGTCTGGATGAGCTGAGCCACTTACTACATGGCAGCCAGAAATGAATAAATTCTTGGTGTCAGATTGAGTGTGCACTCAGTAGGGCTCTGATATCAAGATCTGACAGGAGGAAGGCACACTTATTTCTTTGATAAATCTGTTTCTTGTCCAGAATACACTCTGGCTAACCAGTATCTAACCATTTCATGACGGCAAAGAAAGTTACCTACTGGTAGTCCATTGCTTCAGCATACCTCAGTCTAATTATTCAGGCTTCATACCATCAAACTCTGTAGTACAGGTCCTATTCAAAATTCAGTATGGTTCCCTCACTTTGTATCCCCCTAGCCTTTTTCTTATATATGAAGTACACATAATGGACAATTTCTTTGTCTCTGATATTGCAAAATAAGTGGAGACTATGCATTGTATTTTTGAAATGTAAAATGGTTTAAACTATGGAGTTATATAAAAAAGAAAAAAAAAGAAATAACAAGAAAATCTTTTTCCCCTTTAATATTGCACAAGCAATATTTGAGACAACTAGTTCCAAATAAACGGAAAATGTTGGTTATCAAAGATTGAGTTCTAGATTCTTTATTTATGGGCATTGCTAGGCAAGCTGTCCCTGAAAAGAAACATTTGTACTGATTTTATATCCTCTGAATTTTTTCTATACTGTATAAAGGCACCTTATGAGAACATGATGACAACTTTGCCTCACATATAGATAAAGCAAAACTCATTAAGCAAATTTTGTCTGCCAAATACAAGAAGAATCATGATAGTTCATTTGAGCTCAAAAATCTCAAAAGTTAAACTTAACCAATAAAGGAATTATTTTTAAAAACTACTTTTAAATTGCAATATGCCAGAATTTTTTAATAAGGGAAATAGTATGAGTAATGAAAATGAAGATTTTTTTTCTACTAGATGTAAGAAAAGCTTTCAATAACGTTTGTAAACACATTGGGTTTTTTGGCTCTTGCTGGTTCTTAAATGTTAGTGTCTTTGCTATGTGTCTAGTTCTGAGCTCTGCAGTGCAGGAAATAAAAGGAACAAGGGCCAAGGGTCCAGCAAAGAATATCTGGAGTCTAGAGCAACTCTGTTATGAGTAGACCTCTGGGAGCTGGGTCTGTTTAGAGAACAGAAGACTCAAATGAAATCTTATTAATGAATATAAAGGAAGGTGCCAAGAGGATGGTGCCAGATTGTTTTAAAAATATTTGACAGGATAAAGAACAATTGCTGTAAACTAAGCCATAAGAATTTTCACCTCAACATGAGGAAAATCTTCTTTGTTTTGAGTGTGGTGGAGCACTGGAACAGGCTGCACAGGGAGGTCTTGGAGTTTCCTCTCCCTGGAGACACTCGAAACCAACCTGGATTCCTGTCACCTACTCTAGGTGACCCTCTCTAGGCAGGTGGACTTGGAGTAGAGTATCTCCAGAGGTCGTTTCAATCCTAACAATTCTGTGATTCTGAGAGAATAGTTTGCTCTTGAAAGTAATATATAAAGCAGATTTTTGTAGGAATTCCTATGTTGGGATTAATTTCTAGTTGTGCTATGCAGTAATAGATTATTAAACTATTTTTTTTTCTTTTTTTTTTTCTTTAAAAAAGAAAAAAGAAATAAAAGGTGTCTACATGCCTTCAAAACTGTTTCGTGACCTTTGGCTTAGTAACATGATAGAAAAAATGAAGTCCAGTCACATAAACAAATGTTAGAATTATTTTTGCTTGAGAAATTAAAACATACAGTATATACTCATTAGGATAAATTGCATCATATAAAAAAATTTCAGTGTAAAATATTATTTTACGAGACCTTTTTTCACACTCATTCTTCCTCTCTACCTTCCTCTCATTTGTAGCAATCCTGTGTACAATTCTGCTTTATATAAGTTGAACTGACTGAATGATAGACTTTCTAACTACTACTTGCACCAGTTTCCAGCCTAGGATGAAATTGCAGAGTGCAGAAAGTTGAGCAGGGCAAGTGGTTAAATGAGAGTCTGTTTTCCAGTACTTAGACTATTAGTATGTTTTTGTGTTCTTCAAAGCTTCCAGGTATGTTTTTTCCCCAGCGTAGTTCAGAGCTAGATGAACATTTACAGAGGATACATGATAACTTCAATAGTTTATCTATGGACCTGAGAAGGCAACATGGATCTAAGGGACTTCTGAATAGCAAACTGCTAGATATGACGAAACATCTAATAATTTCCAGGAAATGCAGACCCCCATGCACATATGACATTGCTTTATTATGTACATGAAGAATTTTGGAGAAAAAAATCTGAGCTTCCAAAGTGTGATTTGAGATATTTTCCTTTAGCATCTATATTAGCAATAGTAATATATGTTGAATTAAGCCCTGCATTATGAATCAAGTAGAATATTTTACTTTTCCTGTCTCTGTAAGCAGTAATTGTTAGTCATACTGGGTTAGCCACTAAATGTGACCACAGGTCTCACTGAATTGTTTCTCCAAGCCTTTATTTCTAAAAAGAGATAATCAAGTAGGTCCTTTGACCACCCTACTTTTTAGGCAAAGCCCTATACTATGAAGGTAAAAATAGCCTTCAACACTTCGAGCAGTACAAAAGAAATCCTGAAGAAGTCCAGTGGTGAGTATAATTGAACAAACAGAAGCTGCTTTTCTCAATCTCAGTCCTGAGGTTCAGAGTTGATGGATTCTCTTCCTGTTCCAGCTGACATCTGCCTGATGAAGAATCTTTCATTTGAAAGAGAAGTTTGTCTCTCTCTCTCTTACTGGTCAAGGTTGTTTTCTCTTTCACATTCATTGCTATCTGCATCTATCTTGACTGGGGACTTACAGGGAATTTCTTGTCTGCATCACCCCAGCAGATACTTGTATTTGCTTCTCTTTGTCTACCACTTCTTTTAATTATTGCCACTCTTTAAACAGGTCGCTTATTTTCTATAAAATAGTTAAACTAAACTGATTTTTACCCCAAATTGTTTACAAAACTGCTATATTTTTTAAAAGTTTCTTTTTTAATGTAAAAAATTAATTTAAAAGTATTTAGGAAAGTGGAAGACATCTAGGTAGCATTTAAGTCTGATAGTTATGTACATACAGTAATAAATACTGTACACTCCCTTACAAATGTAAATATATGTATTTACCAGAAGTCTGAAATAACCCCAGAAAATTACCACTGCTATCAACATGCTAATGATAATGATTTATAGTGGCAGAACCATCTTAATTACTTTTTTTTAATTCCAATTACGTCAATTGTGTTATTTTATTTTCTAGAAAAATATTCAAAATTTATCTTTACTACATAATGACCTGTCAAACTTCATCTTATTTTGACACTGCAAAATTTCATCTTCTTCACTCAAAGTTAAGTTTCTAACTATTAGTTCTCTGATGGCTTTGACAATTATGGTTATCTAACCATGCTTAAATCAGATTTTGCTTTATGGACACTTATAAATAATAATATACAGCTCTCCTGAAAGACTGCTCAGAGTGCAGTACACATGGAAATGAGGGGGAAATAGGATACTGAAGAGTTAATTGAAATAAATTTTTCAGAGAAATTACTTCTTATAATTGTAAATTTGAGATAAGGCTAAAACAGATAAACAAACTTAAGATAATGCATATGGTGAGAATACTTATCTTGAGAGTCTGTAACGCATCTGTAACTTCTGTCACAGTATAGCATAGAGTCTACACTTTGAAGATCTAACTTGTTAAAGTCAAAGTTCAGAAGATCTTGTAAGAGAATTAGAGAATCTTGTAAAAATTAGTTTTTCAGCAGTCTTTCTTATAGATAGAATATGTGTACAGTCACTAGGTTTACGACACATATTTCCAAAATGTATTTTTCCACAGAGTGTTCATCAAAACTGCCATTCCAGGCTGAATCAAACTGAAGCATCTTGTGTTTAAAGGATTTAATAGCACCTGTGGGTTAATTTCATTCTAAGGACACTATGAACATATCAAAATACTTGTTAATAAGGTTACTCCTATTGAAAAAATATCAGCAGTGTAGTTCTGTTATTAGTGCCTTTCTTTCAGCTTATTTTTAAATAATTGCTATATTATACATAATCATAATGCCAATTTCTATTTCATTTGCATATGTTTAATCTTAAAACAAGGGCTGTAGTTTTTGTGCATAGATATTTTCTCAACTCAGACCATGTTTCTATTTTTCTAAACAGGAGTTCATAACATTTACAGTTTTATTATTCTGCCTTTGCATCAAGTACTTGAATTAAGGAAGCCCTCTTCCTTTCTAGGGTTTTAACAAACATTTTGCAGTCTGTCACTGTTTTTGTTTGTTTGTTTGTTTTGTTTTAGTTTTTGTTTCTTTTTTTTGTTTGTTTTGTTTTGTTTGGTTTGGGTTTTTTTTACATAAGTATATTCAGAAGTAATTTAAACTTTCTCTGACCATTACTTCTTAAGCTTTAAGTGAGGGCAATTATTTTGTTCCCAAGGACAGCTTCAAGGATTTTCTACCACCATTGCTGGGGAGATCTCTCAATTCTTATTAATTTGCAGAAATTCTTTTCATTTCTATTTCCGTGACATATTTAAAAGGTGAATCTTCTAAAAGACATATGCTCCATAAGAAGCTTGTGCTTTTTGTAATGGGTGTGTGCTGACAGAAATAACCCTACTACAAGATTTTGTGTGAAGATTTTTTAAGTGTCTGATTTTCAGGCACTTAAGACTTTGCCAAGCTAAGCAGTCAGATTGACATTTCTTTTGCTGACTGTCTGTTTCAAAGTGAAATTATTTGGATTTTTCTAGCCAAGGTGCTTTAGTTTTTTCCAAGAAAATGATACCAATAAAAACTGCTGACTGGCTAACACAGGGGGAAAAAAAAGGAAAAAAAAGAGTAAATTCATGCTTTGAACTTGAAAATTGCAAGCTATTATAATATGTGCTTTTTCTGCCACAGTGAAATCTGTTGGAAGTTGTCTATATGATTAAAAAGAAAAACATGGCTCATATAAATTGGATACAGGAATCTCAACATTTTGGAGAGGATTTCCTTTTCTTATGCTAAACTTGCTTCAGACTGATGCTGGAAAAGACATCAGGCTCAGTGTTGAACAGCACTGGTTATTCCTGATGGGGTAAGGAACCTGCACAGAAACAACAAATTGAGACTATCAGGATCATAAGTGAAATACAAGTTATGTTTTGAAATCACATATGTCTCAAACAACTTCCTCACAGACAGAGGTAACTAAAAACAGGCATTGGTAAGAGACAACAGCTATAGTAACAGAGCAATATGCAGAAACAAAGCACAAGGGAAATTAAGCACAAGGGAAGAGAAGTCCTGAGTCAACAAAAACTGAAAAGGAGAACCTGTGAACAAGGAAAGTGAGGAAAATGTTGAAAGAGACACAGTTCTGGAGAAAGGAGTTATGTTCTGCTGATGCTGGAAATGGAATGAACATCTTGGCTGGGGCTTGGAAATGTGTAAGTAGAAAGCACAGAAAGGAGTCAGCAAAGGTGGATAAAAGAGACAGCGACATTGTAATTGGAAACAATAGAGTGAAAATTGTCACTTCAGCAGGGACAGGGTTTTGGAACTAGATGATCTTTAAAGTCTCCTCCATCTAAACCATTTTATGAATCTATGATTCTATGATGATTAGAGCTTGCTTTCCTTACAAGAGTAAGGTTGGAGAAAGAATCCTTAGATTCTTTCTGGATACTAACTTTGTCAGCCAGAACTATTAAAAAAGTCATTGGCAAAACAGCCTCTTTATATGCAGGACATTAGTAAAAATAAGAGAAGATAAATTACTAGAAAAATATAATTAATAATCTGGTCAAAAGAGAGGCAATAATGGCTAAAATAGGCTGTCCCACATTTTGTCTCTGAACATCATCAGAAGTTTGGAAAGAGTCTAAGAAGCATGAAAACTTAGAAAGATTTGAATGTCACTGCAATGGGATGAGTTTTAACTTTTTAGGAATCTGTGTGTTAAGAATAATGTAAGCTAGAGATTGCATCTGAGCTCATTGTAACTGACTTCTGAGAGATTCTGCTGTGATAAAAGTGAAAGCTAACATCATGCAATGAGGTGATTTTTCATTTAGTGTCTTTCTAATTTTCTGAGAACTCTTTAGCCACACACACACACACACGGGCACACACACACACACACACACACACACACACACACACACATTTAAGCCTCCATGGTGCAGCAGCAGCAATTTGAACATAATATGGAATCTGTACTGAAAAATAGTGTTCTAATGGCTGGGCATCGAGATATGTTTTTCTGGCTACAAATTGTCACTACAATTCATTGCTGCTTCTATAAAATGGACTAAATAATACTTATATCAGCACACCAGTCTGAGCATAAATTCAATTGAATAATCCTTCTAAAGAGTTCTAGTATTATTTTTCTGATTGGAACAGAAATGTTCCTGTAGAAATGATTAAATCTATCTTCTGAGTTTCAATTGACTTCATTAAATGCCTAGACACTACAAAAAAGTAAAAGAAACAAAGAATATAATTGACTATACTAAATGAGAGCTATTCATCCTGTGCATGAAAGGAAAGAAGAATCTTAAAATACTATGATGTTGTCAGGAGGCTAAAGAGCACACAGTGACAAATATGAGAGGTGCATGATCATGTAAGATTATATTCAAGTCTGACATTGCCTAACTTTTAAACACAAATCCCTGGAACCCCAAAAATCTTGCAGTGTAGTTAATCTGTTCATGTTTTTTATTCAATACATTGTATAGTCTGTCTAAGTTGTAATATCTATGCAGGAGAAGAACAAATTTTAAGAAAAATCCTATTGTTCCTGGGAATCTTTATTAAAGCATGTCTTACAAAACATAAACCCTTTAATACTTCAAATATATGCAATGCTGAAAAGTTTGATATATTTCTGTTCAAAATACTACATAAATGCTGAAGTGGAAGAATAGCTTTTTAGTGATTGCTTTTGTATCCACATTCTGTTCAGCAAGAAGCAATCAAACAAGTTGCTTTTTATCTCTTTTTGTTGTTTGAAGTGTGGGGAGAGGTCAGGAGAAAATTATTTAGGTTCATTTTAAAGAATTGCCTTCTTTCATCTCATCATCACGGTTATAAATTGAATTGGTATTTCCTGTTTATGCACAGCTTTCTTGGAAGGTCAGGGCAGGCACATTATATTAACTAGAGCTGTGAAAAGGATTGATTTTTTTTTTTTTTTTTTTTTTTTTTTTTTTA
>VWZN01012229.1:905-20575 GCA_013396955.1 Regulus satrapa
GAAGTTCTGAGACATCCCTGATATTCCCTGGGAAAGAATTACAACTTTTGCTGGTACCATCCTACATAACCTGTCTGAGTCATCCCAATGCTGGACATGCAAGCTGGGTTGATTGTAAATGTTTAAATTGTAAGGATTGGTATTGTAATTGATTCTCTCATTGCAGGGAGTGTGGAGTACCAGAAAAATAACCTTGCTTTGTGGATGGGAATTATTAGTGACTATTGAATGGGAAATACCTGAGGAATACTGAGAGTCTGCAGTTTAAAAAGTGACAAGGATGACCGGCCTGAAAATTTACAAAAAAAGAAGTGACTAGGAAACAGGGGGCAAGACCGGGTTAGCCTCTGTACCTGCCACCAAGAAGATCATATAAACCTGCTGTGGGCAACAACCCCATAGGCATGGGAGGTCGAGATATAAGCTATACCGTGTAATAAATTACCATCAATATTTGTTCACTAAACTGTATTACAGGAAGCACCTTGTGATCTTGTCAAGGCTATATCTTCAAACATGATCTTGTCAAGGCTATATCTTCAAATATCCGGCAAAGCAAAGAAAAGATAACCAAAACTAAAAGTTGAGTAACCAGTTTTTGGAGTAAAGCTTCATTCCTACGATCACCTACCGGGAAGTGGACAAAGACCCCCCCCAGCAACACCTCGCGCTAACGCAGGAGAAACAGAAAAATATATGTGTCACAAGACATCGCAGAGTATAAAAAGCCGAGACTTTTGAGTAGTAGTTGCGAGCTGTGGTAGAGCGGAGACTCCCCAGCTGCCCAGCGCTGTTTTGTTTACTGTCGCTTGCTTAATAAATTCCAATATGGTTTAATTGGTCTTGTGTCCAGTCAATTATTGGGACACACATATAACATACCAGACCTCTGTCATTCTTTTTTCTGTCACTCCTTTTGTGTCTTTTCCCTTATGAGATATTGACAAAGTCATGCCACAAATGCTACCGAAAGCTGTATGTGGAAAGACATCGAGGTTCTTTCCTCATTACACACACCCATATCAACAGTCACTGCTATAACCCATCCAAGTTAAGTATTTGTATGAAAAATGGGAAAAAAAATACTAGTTTGTGGAAAAAGTGGTAACAGGTTGGGGAATAAATGTCCAAAAGGAGAGAAATGGATTTGTTTCACATTTATTGTTGGAAGTAAGGTCCAAGATTTGGTAAAAGAACAACTGGTAAGCATAAAAGGAAAGCCAGTGCAAAAATATAACCCTGTGCCAGTTTCA
The DNA here is from genome assembly GCA_013396955.1 of Regulus satrapa. Taxonomy (NCBI): domain Eukaryota; kingdom Metazoa; phylum Chordata; class Aves; order Passeriformes; family Regulidae; genus Regulus; species Regulus satrapa. The sequence continues at coordinate 2,159 of VWZN01012229.1, forward strand.
CTTCAAGATCTATATACAAAACTGGAACAGCAATTAGAAAAGAAAATAGATATTTCAAGACGGGGAAAGAATCTGTTTGTAGAATTGGGGGAAAAAATAAGTAAGGACTTAAACATAACCAGTTGTTGGGTCTGTGGAAGGGCTTTGATGTCAGAAGAATGGCCATAGAACAACAATAGTTTAGGCCCAGTTGAACTCCTCAAGTGGAACCAGACAAATATAAGAGGCGAGAACCAACCAGAAGAGTGGATTTTAAGTTCAACAGTGATAGGGGAAGAATGTCTCTGGTGCATTGGGAGAAGTTTTATTAATGAAGTAGGAAATACTCCCTGTAAGAGATACAAAGTTAGTGATGGAACTTCTACATGGTAGATCCCAGAGGAACCAATTCAGTATTGAACTCAAGGAAAAACAAAAGAGGATAATTGTAACTATAATAACGATGTTGGGCTTTTTCAATGTAATGATACAGGCAAAAACCCTTACAAGGGGATCCCAGAAGTATCCAAATTCTGTGAAAATATAAATTAACAGAACAAGGATTTTTGGAAAGCACCAGATGGCTTATTTTGGATATGTGGAAAAAGAGCTTATCCAGGACTCCCCTCCAAGTGGAAAGGGAGTTGTACTCTGGTAATTATACAACTAGGTTTTTTTCTTTTACCAGGACCAAATGGAGATCAACTGGGTATACTAGTGTATGAAGACCTAAAAAGAAACAAAAGGGATTTAACTGGAGTATTTTAAAAATGGGGAGATGAGGAATGGCTCCCTGAACATATATTAGAAACATATGGGCCAGCCACCTGGGCACAAGATGGGAGTTAGTGATACAGGACTCAAATCTATATGCTAAATCCTATTATAAGACTCCAAGCAGTTGTAGAGATAATAACAAACAAAACTGAGAGGGCAACAGAATTGATGGTAAATCAACAACGCCAAACAAGAGCTGCAGTATATCAGAATAGGTTGGCCTTAGACTATTTGCTAGCTGAAGAAGGAGGTGTCTGTAGAAAATTTAATACATCAGATTGTTGTTTAAAAATAGATGACAACAGAAATGCTGTCCTAGCTATAGTCAATTATATGAGAAAAATAGCTCATGTACCAGTACAAAAAAGGGAATCTATGTTACAAACCAGCTAGTGGGACATTGCGGAATAGAACGGTGGAAGAAGTTAGGCTTCTTTCTTTTATGTGCTACAGCTAGTTTGATATTCCTTCCTTGTCTAATACCCTGCTTTACCCAATAAATTACTAATGTTGTCCAAAGTATGGAATTAGTAACCATGCCCATAGATCCAAAATTGACCACATCTGGAATGGCACAAAGGATCATGGTGTTAAAGAAGCAAAATGATACAGAAGATCCCTTAGAAAAAGCAAAAACGATTTATGAAAAAAATGAATGTATAATGGCAGCTAGAAAGCAAAGAATATTGCTCAACCCAAATAATTTATAAAAAGAAAGGGGGGATTTGTTATAAATATCTATTAAACAGTTGGCTTTTTGGAAATATTAAAATGAAAAGTAGTATGTGTAGTCTTATATTAATATGGCTTCTTTTAGTTTTGTTATTAACAAAGAGACTAAGAAGTGTTATAAATATTTTTTTACAGAATTTGTTTTTGCAATAAATAGTGAATCTCTCTTGCATTCTTGAGGGAGCTTATCAGGGGAGAAAGATAAAAAAGCCTGGGGAAAAGAATTTATGAGTGAAAGAAGCAGACAAACTGATGCCGCTTGGGGGGGCTATGATTCTTGACTGATGCATGAAGGTGTATGAATATGTAACAAGTCAATGCATGTAATGAAGTGTATCTTGAGTTGAGGGGTGCTCTTTTGGCAGAATGCCAAGAGGCACTTGGCCAGCCATATTTTTTCATTATTTTCTCCTTATCCTTGTTATTAATAAACCTTAAAACTGTATTAGAAAAGTGAAAGTCGTTTTTCACAATGAGGAGAGTCCCTGGAGTGAAATTCTCTTGTAAGCCATGGTGATAGACACTAACTATCCCTTTAAATCATAGAAAACATGGGGGTGTGGGTGGGGTGGGGTGGAATGGTTCAGTTGAGACCTGAGCAGAGATTGTAATTTTTTGAGACATTAGAACAGAGAGAGATGAAGTAATAGAGAACCTTTTGCCCCAAGGGAAGAAGTAGAAACCTTCTATTCCCAGAGATGAAGACGACTTTGGAGCTGGATGAAGGTGAACCTCTGCATTTGAACATTCATCCTTAAAATATAATACTCCATGCATTGATATGGCTCAGAAGCACAGGGTTTGGGAGTGCTGTAGGATGGGAGGGCTTCACAGATGCAGGTTTCCCCCCTCGGCAGATGAATTTGTGAAAGTTGAAACCGCAAGAGAATTGAAAACTGCCTCTTGTGCAGAAGTCTCCATGGTTTGTCAGGAGAGGCTCCTGTCCCTGGATGAATTGAAAGAGGACTGTTCTAGGAGGGATAAACTGAAAATCTTTGGGTTCATTTCTCTACAGTGTTAGGTTGGGAAGGAAATAAGGGTGTTGAGGGGAGGAGAAGTGTTCTGAATATTTTATCCTGATTCTCATAATTCTGTTAAGTCTGTCAGTAAGGTTTTCTTCATTCCTTTTGAAGTTTTAGGCCTGTTTTGCTTTTTCTCCTGGTCCTATCTCACAGCAAGAAAATGAGTGAGTGATTCTAGCAGGTACATGGACATTTAGTCACCACTTAACTTACCACATTAATTGGTGCGTTGGCCAAACATTTGTGAAGCAAAACCACTAGAATGTGTTAGAGGGTTTCTATCACTGCAGCTTAGCTTTCCCTGAGCCAGGGTCATGATGACTTCCCAGTCAGTGCTGGAAGAACAGTTGGACTTGATGACCTTAAGAGGACTTTTCCAACCTTCATGATTCTATGATACATCCTCATATTTGAGGACAGAACCCTTCAGCAGATGCAATCCATTCCAGCTTCTAGCCTCCATGTTATTTATCTACTAAAATTGCCTCCAGTAAGTATGTGAGTCCTGGATTGCTTTTGGCTCAGGGAGATGAGAGCTGTTTCCTTATCAGTATAGAGACATGGACTAGACAATAAAAATCATCAATAACAAATCTTCTATTACTTTTTCATGCTTGTGTGTGATTTTTTACACTGTCATATTACTGCATGTCTGCCTTGAAACATGGGATTTCTCTTCCTGCCTCCTACTGCCTCCTGCTCCTCTGCAGTGAGTCATGAGGTGTGTGATAGGCGGGGGTAGGCATCTACCAGCTCAGAATGGAGACTAAACCCAGTGTAGGAGACAATAACCTAAATATAAAATCTTCTTGGCTGTCAATCTTGGGAAATTCTTGTTGCATTTAGAAATCTTCTTGTTTTTTTCTTAGCTAACTCTCTTGAGATACACATGGAGATATATGATTAAAGGAACTCTGCTAATACCTCCATCCCCCCCAGGTTAGGCACCTATTATGCATTCAGATAGGGTGAGAGGCAGCTCAGGGGCAGTGCCACACACCTGTGCTAGGCTCTCAGCATCATATTCTCTTCCATGACAGAAAAGACAATTCCACTGGATATTCCATCCTCATGGAGAGTCTCCTTATCAAGATGCAAAAAAGTATTTTTTAAATCATGTCCCCTCATTATCTTAGACCAGTGTGACATTTGTCAAGTGGAAGAGATTGTCTCCATCTGCCCTTGTCAGACCCCACCTGCAGAGCTGTCTCCAGCTCTGGGGTACTTAACACAGGAAGATGTGAAGCTGTTGGAGCAAATACAGAGGTGGCCACTGAGATGCACCACGGGCTGGAGCTCTGGAGACAGGCTTAGAAAGCTGGGGGTGTTCACCTGAAGGAGAGAAAGTTCTGGGGAGACCTCAGAGCCCCTTCCAGTGGCTAAAGGGGCCTCAGGAGAGCTGGAGAGGGACTTGGGACAAGACTCTCCCAGAGTAAAAGGACAAGAGGGAATGACTTCCCACTGCCAAAGGGCAGGGTTGGATGGGATATTGAGAAGAAACTCTTCCCTGTGAGTGTGGTGAGGCCGTGGCACAGATTGTCCAGAGAAGCTGTGGCTGCCCCAGCCCTGGCAGTGCTCCAGAACAGGTTGGACAGGGCTTGGAGCATACCTGGTCTAGTGGAAGGTGTCCCTGGGCCATAGCAGTAGGGTTGGTATGAAATATGTTTAAGGTCCCTTCCAACCCAAACCATTCCATGATTTTTTGAAGTGATACCTCATTTTTCCTACAAGCTCAAAGCCTGCTGTGTGTCCTCAGGCCTTTCTTGCTCCTTCTAGGGAGGCTCAGCTTGTCCCACAGTAACAGAGATATGGTGTAGTGAGCCAGCCCTCCCCAGCAGGTGCCACTTTCTGGGCAAAAAACCTGGCATACATCACCACAATGAAATCCACTTAAAATGCAACATCAGTGTGAAAACAGGGGATTTGAGAATTGTAATGTTACCATTACATTTCTGCTGGTCCCCAGAGGGTGCTCTTATGCAGGGTTTGCCAGGCAGCTTCCTGTGGGAAGGAAGTCTCGCAGACAAGGAGAGCCCAAGACAAGGAGTCTAGCTGCAGGCTGCAATTTTCTTTTCCATGTTCCTTACTCTGTCATGCTGCTGCATGAAGTGTTGAGATCCTGTCAGCACCAGCTGTTCACACAGGGAATGTGAGTGAGGCCATCCAAGGAAAAAAGCACCAAGAACCTCATTGCATAGATATTGAATCATGGACTCACAGAATGGTTTGGGATCTTAAAGCTCGTCTGGCTCCATCCCTCTGCCATGGGCAGGGACACCTTCCACTAGACCAGGTTGCTCCAAGCCCTGTCCTGTCCTGGAGCACTTCCAGAGATGGGGCAGCCACAGCTTCTCTGGGCAAGCAGTAAATATATAGCAGAAAATTTCTTTGCAGGCAGACAGAATACAACATGTTTCCCTGAATCAGGATTTTTCAACCTCTTCCAAAGAATTTAATATGGACTTCATAATTGTTTCCTAGAGAACATAGTGAGTTTGCACAAAGTATAATTTGCTTATTTTTTTCAGATCTTTTATTCATCTGCAGCCAAAGATGGAAAGTACAAAGACTTTCTCTGCCCGTTCTTGCACGGGCTTGAGGAACAGATGGCCAGGTAGTTCTGACAAGCTGGGGATGCCTCTCACCCTGAGGGTCTGGAAGATCTTACTCTGTGCCCAAAATCACCTGCCTGAGTAACGGGAGGCCAAGGGTGAACTTACACTTCTGTCCTGAGTTCCCATCAGTCAGCTTTGCTTTAAACACACAAAGAATTGTAATAGTTCATAAGTTTATCCAATTCCTTATTAAGTCTGATTAGACTTTTGGTTTCACAACATCCTCAGATGAATATGTCAGCCCTTCCTTTGCCTGGTACCCCCGGAAACACAGAATCAGAGAACATTCGGGGTTCAAAGGGACCTCTGGAGATCATCTACTCCAACCTCCAGCTCTGAAAAGTGCTGAATAACCACCTCTAACCATTCCCTGTTCCTACTGCCTCAATGTCTACGCTGTCAGTGCCTGTCACCTCATTTACCTCTTTTCTATCAGTCCTGATCCCTTTTATTGCAAGGATGCTATTCCCACTTCTGACCATTCATTTTCTTCATCTCTGACCTTTTCCAGTATTTCTCCATCTTTTCTGAGCCAGGCACCAAAACCACACAGACTTGTGAGCTTGTTTTATACTGGGGCAAGCAATACTTTCCTTGCAATATCTGAAGCCTTTTTAAACTTTTTAATTACTCGGGAACCTACAGCTGATGTTTTCAAGGAACTGCTTACAGTTACCTTTAGCTCTTGACTGGTGTTAATCCAGAGTCCCTCAGTGTACAGTGAGGGATGTGCTTTACTTTACCCTTATCAACACTGACTTTCATTTCCGATGTTATTATCCAGTAGCTCTGTAGCCTGAAATACTTCTGCAGTACTTTCTAGCCATCTTTAGTTGTGATGGTTCTGAACTATTTTCTCCAGCAGAAACACTGTCACCATCCTATTTGCACCCTTTTCTCCATATTATGAATATGCTGAAAATAGAGAGCCAGTCCAGTGGAGGTATTTGTAACATCCAACAGGAAATCTCCGTATTTTTACCAATTTGCCTTAACTTTGCAAGTTGTTGATCTGTTAGAGCTCAGTGTCTCTGAAAACTATGATTGACCTTCTTAAAACTGTTTTTGGATGGCATTATATTGACCAGATCACCATTGTCCACACACATTACCTCTTCTTGCAACAGCTGGAACAGATTTCTGAGCCACAACATTCTTCTAAAAACTATGTTGACTCTTCCTCAGCTTATTGTAATTATAGAATCATATGTTCCTGGAATATCCAGAGTTGAAAGGGGATCCACAAGGATCATCAAAGTCCAACTCATGGCCCTGCACAGGACCCCCCCAAAATCCCAGCCTGTTCCAAACAGCAATGTTGAAATGCTCCTTGAACTCTGGCAGCCTTGGGTCCATAACCACTTGCCTTGCCACTTCCCTTTATTCATTAGTTCCTACAAATTCTGTGTTTATTACTATTCTTTTAGTAGGTACAGGAATGAGACTTCTGGAGATCTTTACACAAATACAGCATTCAGGACTGGAGCCATAAGCACAAGAAACCTGAACCTGTTGGAGCAAGTCCAAAAGAGGCCACAGAGATACTCTGAGGGCTGGAGCCCCTCTGCCCTGGAGCCAGGCTAGGAGAGCTGGGGTGTTCACCTGGAGAAGAGAAGGCTCTGGGGAGACCTCAGAGCCCCTTCCAGTGACTAAAGTGGCTCCAGGAGAGCTGGAGAGGGACTTGGAACAAGACTCTGGAGTAAAAGGACAAGGGGGAATGGCTTCCCACTGCCAGAGGGCAGAGTTTGATGGAATACTGGGAAGAAATTCTTCTCTATGAGGGTGCTGAGGCCCTGGCATGTTACCCAGAGAATCCCTGGAAGTGTTCCAGGTCAGGATGGACAGGGCTTGGAGCAACCTGGTCTAGTGGAAGGTGTCCCCATAGCAGGGAATTGGAAATGGATGAGCTGCTGTTTCCTGCTCCTTTTAATCTTCTTTTAACAAGCTCTCCTTGTTTCTGCCTGTACAGTCTCCCTTGTCTACCTGATGAACATGTATGCAGGCCACCAACTTTGCTGCTTGTTTTCTAATAAAGCTTTCAAGATATATTTCTCCCCTCTACATTGTTCCTGGAAACAGTGCTACAAGTTCCATTCCTAGCACTTTTTTTGGTGTTTTTTTTTTTTTTTTTTTTTTTTTTTTTTTTTTTTTGGTCTTCCCAGGGTCCTNTTTTTTTTTTTTTTTTTTTTTTTTTTTTTTTTTTAATTTTTAGGACTTCCCAGGATCCTCATCCTGTGGGAACAGACTGGAAGCTGTGTGCTCCTCTGTTGAATCCTGCAAGTCTGAGCCCACCCATTCCTACCCAGCACTGCTATGAATGTACACAGCAGTGCCCCACTGCTGTCTGAATCACATGGAGAACTCCATGTTTGTGCATGTCCTATCCAATCCTAGTTTCTTCAGCTACTAGTAAATCCAACCCTTCTGTACCAGCCATTCTCTTCCCAGGCACAGGCTGTTTCTCCGCACCTCTGAGCTTGATGTCAGGAAATTTTGGGACCACTGCTCTGGGGACTGTGGTCTCTAAACACGCATGTGTCAGCACACCTTTGGGACATCTTGGGACAACTTTAGGGCAACTGTCTTGTGTTGCATTCTGGACTACATCTCCCTTACCATACTCTCTCCAGAACTGCTGCATCCCTACAGCTGTACTTGGCACCACACATTTTAGGATTCCAAACAGCCTTTTACAAAATTCCTCAGCTCTGCAGCTTATCTGCCCCGTGTAGGTGTCCTGCTCTGCTCCCTGATTTACTAAGGATCTGTCAACCCCTTTCCTGGGCTGGATGCCATTTGCCCATGAGATTTCTCTTCTCTGCAGCATGACAGCTGCTGGATCAGGAATGAGGGAGTTGTGATGTTCATAAAAGTCTCACTGATGTACTTCTCTGTTTCCTTCAAACAATCCCAGAGGACCGATGTCTGTGGCTGGTGAACAGAGGGCAAATTTTCTTGTCAAAATCCTAAGAAGTCTCTTTTGCACAGCATGAGTGTCCAGAAAGTCTATCTATGGCATTTTTGTTTATTTGTGCCTTGCCTAATTCTTCGTTTCCCAGACTGTTACATACCTATTACTGCTTTAAAATGTATGGAGACAGGACTTCTAAAATTGCTTCTCTCTTCAACATCTTGACAGGCAGCTTGGGGTAGACTGAATGAATCACAGACGGGGAAAAAAATGCTACAGTCCCCCAGAAATCTGTCTGGAAAATAAAGAGATGGTTCTTAAGTGAGGAAATGGTCCCAAAGGGAGGTTTGCACTAACCAGTGTAGAAGCTGTCCAAACCAGCTTTTTGTGCAAATTCTACTTCCATCTCTGGAAAATACCCTGGATAGCTGCTGACCCTTCTTAGACTGGGTGGTATGATAAATATTCAGCTCCATCTACAAACTGGATTAGGGTTCCAATGTCTGCAGTCATCTTTGTAGGATATATCCCACCCATTTATACCATATTTCCATCAGAGGTACCTAAGATCTGTGCCTGTGTGCTTTCCAGGCATGTGTGCTTCTTCCAGAATGTAGGGCTGGAAAAGAAACTAGAGAGAAAATAAGTGGTTTAAGTCTAAAATTATACGTGCTGTGTCCCTCTGTGGCTCAGGTCAGTGAGCAGATGCTTGCAACACAGATCTGGCTGGGATAGCACATTCCACATCCTGTGTTTATCCAAGATCCACTGTCATAGAACAGGGGGTTAGCATATCAAGCCCTGTCTGCCTGCCTGCCTCTCTTAGGAAACATCAGAGGTAGAGGCAATACAGGGTGGATTTAGACTGGATATTAGAAAAAATTCTTTCCTGTGAAGGTGGTGAGGTCCCAGCACAAGTTGCCCAGAAAAGCCATAGCTGCCTCATCCCTGGAAGTATTCTGGGCCAGGTTGGAGAGAGCTTTGAGCAACTTATTCTTATGGAAGGTGTCCCATGTCTAATGGAAGGTTCCAACCTGGTCTAGTGGAAGGGGAGTGGAATGAGGTGAGTTTTAAGGTCCCTTCTCACCCAATTCTAGGATTTGATGATTCTTTGATTTTAAGGACTACATGACAACAAGGTGTGCAAATCCCTCCATGCCCAAGCTCATAGCTGTTCTTGATCACATTTGTTGTTTTTATCTCCCCTCCAGCTGGGTCACAGCTGGGAGCAGGTGCTCCTGGGGTTGTTTCTCAGCTCAGCACTTTGGCTCAGTGCCTTAGTCTGCATTGTGCAGAGCTGAGTGCCTGTTGCTATAATTTTACCTGTTTGTATCCCTTAATCTGTATTTGTTCCCTTGAAAGTGCAGGGATATCCATTAAAGCAGAGACGCTGGGTAAATACCGCCTGCTTCTCACTCCACCAGCACCTGGGATCAGCGATTAACTCCGGGTAAACAGAGCCGACTGCCAGCAAACCCTTGGCCACAGCAAGGGGGGACAGGGGACCCGCATTACTCCTCCCCAGGTTTGTGGGGAATGTAAAAGCTGGAGTTGTCAGGACACTGCTGGAGCAGGACGGTGGCATGGAGCTGAAGCTCTGGTGCCTGGTGGCCATTGGACATATCCTGCTGATGGTGTGCCATAGGCGGGATCATCCACCAGCACTATAAATACGGCTGGCAGCAAATCCGCCCTGAGGAACCAACCACTGAACCCTGGGACGAGGAACAGACGGTGTGGGCTGGGTGGAGGAGGTGCCCAGGAGGAGGCGTGTCAGGTACTGGGGAGCCTAACAGCATGTGCTCTATGCTAATGCAGTGCCTGTAAGGCTTCAGCCCTACTGGGACATGGATCGCAGTGCTGGGTCAGATCCATAATGGCTCCCCAGTAGGCAGCAGGAATGGCAGGAGCTCAGGTGGGACTACCGGGACCTTTCCTGGAGCCTCCACTTGGGCCTTGCCCTGTCTCCGACTCTGATTCTGACTCAGAGGACACAGCTATGGGTGGCACAGGACCCAATGCTGCAGCCCAGAACTCCTCCCAGGTCATCCACAGTGGGCATTTCATGGTGTCGTGCCCGCACAGCGACTCAATGCCTCGGCGACGGCACCACCATGCTGAGACTGAGCTGGCTGATCCACGGAGTATCGACCCAACTCTCACCCGGCTCTTTGAATGCATGAGCCTGGAGTACAGGTGAGTCCCGGAGCCTTTGCATGTATCTTACCGACCCCCAGCTACCTAAAGACAGGAGGCTAGCTGAGCCCAGTTCCCCAGCCAGGAATTTGTTTCCATCTGACCTCCTCCTCCTCCTCCTCTTCTCCATGGGCTGTGATGTACCATATGCTCAGAAATTGCCATCCTGGAAAGTTTCAGATCTTTCATCAGAAAGAGCTGATGTTGGATTGTTGGCTATGGAGCCGGGTGAGAATCTTCTCTGTTCACGTGTAGCTTGACTTTCCTCCATTTTCCCATGAGATCTGGTGTCACTGTGTCCAGCTGTATTTCCCCCATGGCCAGACCTAGCATGCTCTGTAGAGAAGCAGCAACCCTGTGGACAGCTAACACTCAGTTCTTTGGCAATCCAGCCCAGAGCAAGAGTCCTGCCTTCTATCCTTGACTCTGTCCCCATGTCGTGAGGTTATTCCATGACATGCAGTAGCACTTGGGATTGAATGGCTGCATAGATTTTGTCCAAGATCTCCTGAAAGCTTTCCCCCTTCTCTCCTGCAAAATCACATGGGTGGCTGCATTGTTCCCCTGCCACACAAATTGCTAAAACCCAAGAGTGACAACTCTTTGGTGACAACAGGATAAACTGTAATGTGTCTCCTATGGCCACGGTCCACATTCTTGGAGCTCCCCTCTGCTGAGCTCCAAGGTGTTGAATTGTCTCCAGCATGGCATCAGCATGACTTGCTCTGCTGGAGTCAGTGCCAAACTGCTTGCATAGCTTTCCCAAAAAAGATATCCAAATGTGAAAACCTAGATAATGATGTCTTACCATGTTGAAGCAAAACCTCAGAAAGCAGCCTTGAAGAGGTGCACATTCCCTCATCCTGGATTTTATCCAGTGGCTGAGCTCTAAGGTTTGCCTTGGAGTCCTTGAGTTCTCGATGCAATAGAGAATGTGGTAACCGCCAAGACATCCTTGGGGATGCTGGGCACAGAGACAGCACTCCAAGGGTACCAGTTCCCACACAGTTCGCACATCTGACCTGTCACCATATCCCAGGTGGTGGATGGGATCATCCCAGCTTGCCAGCAACCAGCACAGCACAGCTCTGCTCCAAGGGGCTGGGGAAGGCAGTGCTCCATTGGAGCACAGGGAGCCTCAGCATGGGGTGACCCAGGTGAGATTCATGCTTCCCGGTTGGACAGTGCCACAAACAGGGGACATAGAGATATCTTGCTCTCTTTTTGTCTCTCAGCTCCATTCTTTCCATACCTGAGCCCTGCAGCTTTGAGGCTGGAAAAACAGACACAGTCACACCAGGGTGCTCAGGGACTCATAAGATGCAAGACAGCTTCAGTGTGAACCTGGGCTCTGGAGCTTTCAGGAGGAGTGGAAACGGACAGGGTGAAAGGGCTTTGACAGTTGGAGTACTGTGTGTGACTGGGGGCTGGCTATTCCACTGCAGTCAGGGCTCCATTGCTCCAGTTCTCCCTATCCCCTGGACTTTCAGTGGCTCATTTTCTTCCTGCACTGAGCATGGCAGTGCAGATACTAGCTCCTATGTAGTGGGGCACTCACCCAAGCCTTGTCCAGCCTGGCCTTGGACACTTCCAGAGATGGGGCAGCCACAGCTTCTCTGGGCAACCTGTGCTGGAACCTCACCTTCCTCGCAGGAAATAATTTCTTCCCAATATCCCATCTAGCCCTGTTCTCTGACACCATGAAATCATTCCTCCTTGTCTTGTCACTCCAGGCCCTTGTACAAAGTCCTGCTCCAGCTCTCTCAGACCCTCTTTAAGCACTGGAGGGCCTCTAAGGTCTCCCCAGAACCTTCACTTCTGCAGGCTGGACTGCAGCCCCAGCTCACTCAGCCTTCCTTTTGCTAATACATTTTTGACACACTTGTAGGCAGCAGCTAGAGGAAGGTACCAGGATGGAAAAATGGAGTTAAGTGTTCTTGGTGCATTTCTACATTTAGTATTATCTGATTTGATACTTCCCTGCATCACCTGCCATTTCACACCTCCCCTCCCAGCACCATTCCCAGCCCTCAGGAAAGCATCCACAGTTAAGCTCAGACTAACTTCTTAACCAAGGAGGAACCACTGTAAGCTGTCACCTGGAAGGTACCTGTGGAGTTCCTCATCCAACCCTTATACAGGGCAGGTCTAGATCCAAAGTCAGATCAGGTTGGTCAGAGACATCATTTTGACAGATGGAGCACAGGATGCGAGCCCACCACCTGTATAGCCTGCACAGGGCTGCCCCTCTCCCGCTGGGAATTGCTGTCCACAGCTCTAGTTTGAAGTTTACCTGTTCCAATTCTTATGTCCATTTCCCCTTGGCCTTTCTCAGTGCATGTTTGAGAACTGTCTGGCTTCATCTCCTCCTTTGGGCAGCTGATGGCAGTAATTCTCTCTTCACCTTCTTCAGGCTGACCAGGCCCATCCTTCACATTCCTCTTCTGTCATGTGTATTAGTCCTCAACCACCTTGATATCTTCCTCCAGGATCATTCCAGTCTGTAAACCTCCCTCTCTGTCCATTGGACATGGTGTTCAGACTTGGCCATAACAGTGTAGAGCAGAGGGGAAACTATCCTGTCTCCCGGTGAGCTGTGACTGCTACAGCCACCCATCCTTTGCTGTCTGGACTCACACCATTTCAAAGGCAACTCATTAAATGTTCCTTAAATATTTTTCAATGGCTACAGCTGGAATTCCTCCCCTCTCTAGCCTTCCTCCTCTGCATTTCACAGATATTATAGCAGTCCTGTCTCAGCCTGAGCAGTTATTCTGGGGATATGACTTATCTTCCCTCCATGGGCAAGACTGTGTATCACCCCTCACTGGTAAAGAAATGCTCTCTCCACATCAAGGTTTGCTTCCAGCTAGCAGTAACTTGTTTTCTCAGCTACCTCAAAGAGAGGCTACTCTCTACTCTGAAGTTTTCCTCCTAAGGCTAGGATGAAGCAGTTCCTTTTTGCCTATATTCTGGGACATTTAGAGCAGCTTCCTGCTTAATGATCCTTTTCCACCCCTCCTGCAACATCCTGCATTCCTTTAATCCTTCCCTAGAATGTTGTCTCTCCCTGCAGCCCACCTGGATGCACATCATTACCCAAAAAGCTGAGGGTGGAGCTGAGCTCCTTCAGGAGCTGCTCACACTTTGGCCTTAGCACCAGAAGGCTCATCCTCTCCATCACGACAGTGTGATCTGCACAGTGTTGTGGCTGGGCTCACACTCCCTCCTGTGAATTATTGTTGGGAATCACTGACCTGGGTAACATCCTCCTGAAGGAAGGAAGCAGACTGGGACTGTGAACTGCAGCCACTCATGGTCTTACCTGACAACATCTGTCTTGTGCTTGAGAGGAGATTTGGCAGGCAGGAACACCAGACTGGGAAGTGACTTGGAGTTTACACTCAGCCTCTCTTGTAATTTTAAACAAGGTATCTTGTATGCCAGTTCCCTACTAATTCATCCTCTTGTCAGCCTGTGTCTCCCCTGGGAGAGTGGAATTGCTGCTATTGATTCTCTAATTCACAGTGCCTTAAATGTTCACATCCCAGGTAGAGACTCCAGGGATGCAGTCACTGGAGTTCATCATCCAACCCCATTTTGTCTGGCAGAAGACCTCCATTCTAGGGGGTCTGATGAGTGGGAAAGGCTTGTGCTTGGGCTAAACCCACCCATGCTGCACTGTGGCTCTGCTGTCATTCATTTCAGGGAGTTGTGCTCCTTTCTTCTGACATTCCCCAAGGTTTTGATGCTGATCCTGTTCAAGGATTGTGCAGAGGGACTGGGCTGGTGTGCTGGTGCGCTGGTGCAGCCCTGCATCATTTCCAGATAACTGCTCTCTTGTTGCTGATGAAGAGGAAAGTACCCGTGTTGCCATGAAATTAGGGACTGCAACACCTGAAACTGCTGCACAGGTAAATGAGTCACAGACCAAACCAGGTGCTGTTGGATCTATCCCGGTGTTGGACCCAAGCTGAGCCCTGTTGCCACCTCACCCTATCCCACAAGCACCCTGTAGCCAGTGGCAGGATCTGTGTCCGCCTCCTTCTAACAGTTTAGGGCAGCAGGACCCCCAGCCTGTTTGGGGCACCCTATACCCTTCCCTTGGTTCAATGTGAAGTTTGCATCCATCTCCCCAGGGGAAATAATTGCAAGGAAGGGTGGGGCCTTTTCAAGGCAAAGCAGGGAGCAAAGATCAGCCTGTTAAGCTCCAAAACAGAAAGGATCATTAAAAGGGGGAAAAAAGGCATTTGGTGGTAAAGCTCAAAGGCATCTGCCTGCTACCTCCAGGCCCCACAGTAACTCCAACCATGGCTCACTGGCCTCACACGAGGCCAAGGCGTGTCCCACAGGCCCAGGCTGATCTTCTCAGCTGGCTGTGAGTGAGGAACATGGCCTTGACCAGTGTGATCTGGCCATGTGCCCAGGAATCCTGTCCCTTCCATTGGCTCCTCCACTTGGCACAATCTTGCTGTTTGCCTAATGCACCTGAGGAAAGTTCAAAATCCTGGTGATAGTGGAGTGGTCAGTGTCAGCCTTAACTCTCTGCAGACTGGAGTCACAGGCCCTTCCCCAGCCCCTGGGGCCATGTGTCAGGCTGGGTCTCCCTCAGGAGACCATGCCCATCGATTCCTGCACCTACTCCTAGACACATCCCTGCATCAGGCTCTGGAATTGTAGGGGTCCCCAAAGTTCCCCCTCTGCCAGAGGCAAATTTTAAGACAGGTCAAAACAGAACCCACCAAAATCATTATTTGAGAACACTTAGAGGTCTCACAAGCTGGAATGAACAAGTCAGAGGCTTTGTACACCACTCTCATCCACAGCACCCTGGGGACATGGTCTAGTGGCACCTGGAGGGGCTGGGAACAGGGAATACACCAGCACCCTGACACCAGCTCAGCCTCCACCTTTCTTGCTCCATGTGTGTGCCAAGGAAAAGTGGGAGTCAAAGCAACACCAAATATTTAGGGTACAAACTGTCTGCTGGAGAGGGACATGGCTTCCCAGGCATTAATGCAATACACCCTGCAGCCAGATCTCAAAGGGACCCCTGGAGCACCTGGCATTGCCCCAAAGCTATGCTATATTGCTGGGAGAGCTGGAGAGGTGAAAAGAACACCAAAAGCAGAGGGACCCAACCCTCCCCTGCAGAGCTCCTGAGGTAGGAGGACTCTCAAGACCTCCTTGGTGGCTGCACATGAGGGGTTTTGCCCCTTGGCTGGATGGAAACAAGACAAGGAGTGATATGAGTCTTCCTGCACTGCAGGTCCCATCAGGACCACTATGATGAGCTGCAGAACAAACACAGCTGCCTCCGGGAACCAGGAAATGGAAAGCAGGGAGCCCAGCTTGGGCTGGGGGGCAGGTTTGCGGGGATTGGTGTGGAGAACAGGCCAGGGCAGCTCTGACTGAGGGCAGGACTGGTGTCACTCTGTGTCTGTCTTGGAGCACAGGCAAGTGTCCCTTAACATCCTGATCATCCTCCATTGTTGTCCTGCCTTAACAGACCCTCCACAATGGCTGGCCCTGACTGCCCCAGCTGAAGGCAGCATTTCCAAGCCTTGCCTGGTGTTAAAGGGAGGATCAAAATTTGCTGCCCAAAGACTGTGATGAGGCAATAGCCACTACAGTACATGTCACCATGTATCTCACCTGGGCAGGAGACTTGCCTTCCTGTCCCCCAGGGCCAGGACACAGCTGGCTGGGTCAGGGGCAGCAGGATCCTGCCTTCAAGCTGGGGTTCAAATGTCAAGGAATCAATGCCTCAGTGTGCTGTGCTTTAATCCAGGATTTTGAGAAGCCTCCTGTGGGCCTGTGAAGCTCGGGGTTTAGGTCTGTGCTGCTCCCAGGGTGTGCAGGAGCTTGGAGTGCTCTTGTGGGTGCACCCACAGGTGCCTGGCAAGCACCTGCAGCAGAGCTACATGGCTGTACCTGCTCCTGACTTGCCACCAGGCTGGTGGCCCCTGGGCATCTTTCAAGGTGGTGCCCCTCAGCTTCCCCTTTGCTTGGTGTTTCAGTGGGAAGCTAGTATCTCCAAAGTGGAAGAATTTCAAGGGGCTGCGGCTGCTTTGCTGGGATAAAATTCGCCTCAACAATGTGATCTGGAGAGCATGGTACATCCAGTGTGAGTATGGGCCAGACCCCACTCTGTCTGCCAGATGCCAGGCTGTGCAAATGGGATGGGGCTGGCACTGGAATGACCATGTACAGGGGCAGAGATAAGGATGGGACATAGATGCAGCGAGCTGTATTCTCCCCTGTGCAGATGTGGAGCGGAGGAAAAACCCTGTATGCGGCTTCATCACCCCTCTGGAGGGCATGGAGGCTGATGAGCACCGAAAACCAGAGGTAGGGTAGGGTCCCTTGCAGCTCTCTGGGGCAGCAGCAGGTCTGTGTGGCACTAGGGACTGACTGTGTCAGTGGGGATCTGGGAACATTTTGCATTTCATGGATTTGCTGGTAAAGGTGCTTCTGATATGGCATAAGGAAAGCAGCCTTGGCTGTGGAGTGCTGTGGTCAGGGAGCTCAGCCATGACCCGCTATCCTGCCCCCCAGGCTGTCGTGCTGGAGGGCAACTACTGGAAACGCCGCATTGAGGTGGTGATGAGGGAGTACCACAAATGGAGGATCTACTATAAGAAGAGGGTGAGTGGCTCTGCCCATGCTACTCCCCATCCTGTAGCAGTGCTAGCAGTGGGACAGAACAGTGTGCCCAACGTGGAGCCATGGCTGACAGGGCCGGACATGACAAGCTTTTGCCAACATGGGAGGGGGATGCTGACTGACTGGTCCCCTGAACTCTCCCTGCCTGCGGGATGACATAGTCTGTCTTCTCCTTCCAGCTCCGAAAGTCCACACGGGAGGGAGAGACCTCCAGTCCAAAGCGGGTGAGTCTGCTGAGAAAGGGTGGAAAGAGGGAGAAAGGGGAGCACAATATGTACCCCTGCGCTGGGCAGAAGGGCAAATAAAAGCCCCAGGGCATAAGCCCATTGGAATGGGATGCTAAGCATCTGGGATGCTGAATTCATCCTCTAGAAGCAGCAATGTGCCAAGTGTTAAAATGGAAACTGCCAGGGGGAGCAGCCAGGAAGCTAGACATGGACCCTACCCATGAAAGGCATCCATTCAGCTCCTTTGCTCTACCTCATGCAGGACGAGGATGTCTGGATGCCAACAGAGAAATGGTGCAACCAGCTCTTCTGCAACGTAGTGCCCATGCTGCTTGGGGATGAGGAGGAGGAGCGTGGGAGCAGGCAGCATTTTGATTTGGACACCTTCCTCTCAGACATATCTGACACCCTCTTCACCATGACACAGATGCCCAGCACCCACCAGGCACTCCCTGAGGATGGTAGGTGCTGCAGACCGTTCTTCAGCAGGATGCAGAAGAGGAATCCAGATAGTGCATCTTGGCTTAGCCCCTGAAAGCTGCTATCCATGTCCTTTTGGGCAGGCAGGGTCCCCTGGCATCTGCCCTGATGGAACAGGGGGAAGGGATGTTCCTGTCCCGCCCAAACAGGAGCCACCAGGGGAGAGGATGCTTAAGGAATGTTTGGCCAGGGTGGGATCATCCCCTTCTGCTGTGGTTCCCTATGCACCAGCATGTGCTGTCCTAGGACTGAGCTCCCAAGGGACCACCGGCACCATGAAGGACTTTGTCCCAGCCCCCAGGGGAGGAGGTCCTGCTTCTATGGCCACTTTTTGCTGTCCCTTCCTGGCCATATCCCTCGGGTGTGTGCAGTTCCAGCCACATCCTGTGCCAAGGATCAGTCTTTCACTGGGGTTCCTGGGAACTGGCTGAGGCCCTAGAGATGCTGATGGACAATGGTGGGATGGGCCCTGGCTCTCCACAGGGGAGGCACTTATCTCCCTGCCCAAGGCAGGGTGCAGTGGTACAAGGTGACTCTGGGGTGACAGAGGTGTGGCAGCCAGGTAAGTGTCAGGGTAGTGGTGGGAGCAGCCCTCAAGGTGGGTCTTGGGGAGGCAGTGGCTGGGCTTTGATGTTCTAGCTCTGCCCTTTTCCAGCGTATGTCGGGAATGCTGACATGATACAGCCGGATTTGGCACCCCTGCAGCCCAGCCTGGATGACATGGACATATCAGGTAAGAGGCAGCCTGGATATGATACCACATCCCATCCAGCCCTAAAAGGGGGGGGGGGGGGGGGGGCCGGGGCAATGGG
>VWZN01012230.1:6546-27544 GCA_013396955.1 Regulus satrapa
AATCCACAGCCCTGACCACTCTCTGCTGTGGTGTGATTATTTCAGAGAAAGCATGCAAAAGCAATGTGTGTTTTAATGAGTGGGTGAAACTAGATTGTTCTGTTGTAATGAAGATGAAGCCCCTGAAAGTCATGCCCCTTACCTCTTGACAGGTTTCTCTGCCTACTGAAGAACTGCAAAGTGGAAAATGTAGAATGGATATAATGTTTCTGTTGCACCTGTGTGCATCAAAGTCTGTTTTAAACTGAAAACAGTGTTCCAGATAACCAGAAGGATAATTTTCTTGACTCTCATCTTGCAGACTGGGTTGTGTTTTCTGTATGGATCAGAAAGGAATGAGTGAGTGACCTCTATGCAGTTAGATCCATGAATAGTCTCAGAGGTAAGAGATGGTGTTATTTGCTTCCTTGCAGTCTTCAGGAACCTTCTCCATTGGTCATGGAGAAGAGATAGTCAAAAGAAGGTTTTCAGTGGCATTGGCCAGCTCCATCAGCACCTGTGTCTGCATCCTACCAGGTTCCACAGGCTTATGCAAGTCCTAATCTTCCTTAACCTGATCCTTCTCAAAAAAACTGAAGTCTTCCTTATTCCAAACTTTCCATCCAGAAGACTGGTTTTACCACTACAGACAAGGGAAAAGAAGGCACAGTCTTGTAGAACACCTCATCAACTCCTTAATCATCAACGTAAGGAACTTTTTATTAATGTATGCCAAAAACCATTTAGATTGGTTCTTTGGGTTTGTTTCTTTGTTTACCTTGTATTGTCCCTTCAGCAGAAACTGGTCTGGTTAGACTTTCTAGTTCAGTTTAAACTGTAGATTGCTTTCTCATCTACATGAATACCTGAGAACTAAGGCAACCATGCTCTCTTCCAGAACATGTGATTTGTAGTCCTAAGGAGTTGTCTTAATAGTTTTTCCTAAAGCACTTAGCAAAGAAAGTAACCATATTCCACAGCCTCTTTCCAAACTTCACTCAATGTATGTAATAAAAAAGTAAAAGGCATCTCTTTCATATAGGAAGAAGATAAACATTTCCCTATCTACTGAAAGTACAAATTAAAAAAATAAGCAGTATAATAGCACCTTGTGTCTGCACCAATACATTTCAGTAAGCAAACTCTTTCAAACTCTTTGACTTCTGATAATAGATGCACTACCAAAAATAGAATATCTTACACAGATTAAAAGTGATTAAAAGTTGCATATTGTCATCCTACAGGTAAGGCAAGTCTAGGTGAATTCACAGCTATGAAAACACTTGGTTAGGAAATTGCACATATGTAAAAGACCTTTGCTAAAACATATCTGAATCTAAAACTCTGTGAGAGGAGAGGCCTGACAACATACTTGAAGTTGAAAGAATGTAGAATATAAATGTGGAAATATCAAAATGCATACATATGAGTAGAACTAAATAAATTTGTGGAAGCCTGTAAATAAGGTTGCATAAAAGAACCTGACTGTATTAGCACAGTGGATTTATTTCCCTGTTTAAAAAAAACCCAAATAAACAAAGAAAAATCCATGCATTTTTTAATCCATGTCTGCTTTTTTATCTCTCTTTCCTTCTTCTCCCAGCAATTTCTGAGCTTTTTGATCATTTTCCAGAAAATATAACAGAAAGTTAATCTTCATTAGGATATTTATTTTCACCAGTTTCAAGAAAACCGTCAATCAAATAGGAGGTTGTCTCATAATCCCATTGAGGAAAATGTAGTGTGCAGTCAAGCATATACACATATTTGGCAATGTCCAGATAGCAAATCAACATTAATGCAGTTGTGTATTGGAGTGGGACCCACATGAGAACAGAAGTCAAAATGTGTGCTGGATGCCATGATAAACTTAGTGATATTGAAGCAGATAGGTTCCTGAGAAAATTCTGGATGTTTGAAATATCTTAGTAGAAATATAGGATTATAGGAGACAAGTCATGAGGAAGACAAGTTTCATTAATTTTAGCAGTCATTGCTCCTTGCTAACAGAATTAACTTGAATATTGATTTTCCTTGCAAATGGTGTCATTTAGGTGTCTTGTTAACAACTCAAAGGCAAGTTCCTGTTGCCAGACTAGACCACAACAAGAGGTCAGGTCTCATTAGAGATGTAGGCAAGACTACCAGAATATTCACAGCATGTATACTGCTTCTTTTAGAAGGCTGCAAAGCTTTCTCTCAGAAGTCTGTGTTAGTGAAAAATAAAAAAGGCAAAAATCTTCTTACTATATTACAGAACTGTTGTTAAGGAAATGTAAATCTGAGAGCTTTTAAGACCCGTGTGCTTTCTCCACTTCACTATTTTTGCTATTGTGATGCTGGATCTGTTTGCAAATTTGGACGCAACAAAGCTGAGGCTATACCTCAGAGATACCAAGATATGCAATACACAAACGCCCAGCTTCACAGACTAACACAGACAGAGAGCAGTGTCGTTATTGTCCCCTAGAGTAACACATGTGAAACCTGCACAAACATGGACAAAACAGACAGCTAATTCTTTTCTTCTCTCTGGCTGACCAGGATTTCCTGGATATGGGGTCATCCTCAGTCTCCTAGTCCACAGACATGAGCATCCACAAGTCCCTTGAAAGTAGACCACACCAAAAGTAGTTTCTGAATCCATGCCCAAATCTCTGTCCTTTTTCTGGCCCCCAGCTCTGGTCATGTGAGTTTCCTAAGACTCCTCTCCACCTCTCCCACTTGACTTCACTGGCAAGTCATCCCACGTACCCACACAGGGTAACAAAAAGAAAGGTAACCTGGAAAATATGGCAATTCATGTGGAAATCAGGGGTGTGGTTTGGCCTAATCTTAAACTTGTTTACATAGAGTTTACACTTTTTAATCCCCCTTTCCTTCACTTTTATCATCCTGTTGCTTCCCAACTCTTTTTGATCCAATATTTCAGCTGTATTTGGCCCTTACCCTAAACATTTCAGAAGTTTTGCACATTCACTCAGTCCCACAACAATCCTATGCCAAATTTTACACTATGCTACCAGCCTCCTCAAACATCCAATAGTAGTTTGGGCTTATATCCCAATAAAGCTTGCTTTTCTCCCTAGAAGACCCGTGGCAGTCAAGCTACATTTACACGGTTCCTTTACTGGCCTATTCATCTTGACCTGAGAGCTCTTGTCCTTCATATTGTCTCTGATGCCTCAATGTAATTATAATTAATATACTTCAATGTTTAATTTTTTTATTCTTGTCTCTTGGCTTTGGTCTTGGTTTAGGTAGTATTACTGTCAGCCTCATAGACTGGATGCTCGTGCATTCAGGATATTCATGCATTTTTCCATTCCACACACTCTTACATTTAGAGAGTGACTATGATCTTTACTCTTGTTCTGTGTTCTCCTTTCCTTTGTTTTCCATCTTTAAATGTGTCTGTATAAGTCTTGTTTCTTTTTAGAAAAAATTATTAATGGATCTCTTCCACTTTTAGAGAATATTAGAATCATGATTGTCAATTACAGTTATATTAAATACACTGGTTTGCTTGCAAAGTGTTAAGAGGTATTGAACCTGACCACCAGAGGGATAATTAAAGAATAAATATAATAATGGAGTAATTTAGGATGTAAGGAACCTCTGGAAAACACTCTATTGCTGTTAAAACTCCTTTTTGTGGCAGTGATGTTTCAGAGTTAAATTATATTTCTCAGGAATTCGTCTTGTCAAATACTGAAAACACCCAATGATGTAGCTTCTATAACCTCCATGGGAACTGTACCATAGTCCATCCAGTCTGATTATAAAACCAAAGCCAATTTCAATAGAGAAATTTTGTTTTTGCTGCTTTTGTTTCTTCCCCTTGTTTTAGAAATATTCACAGAAGAAGGAGAAAACACAGGCTTTTCACCAAAAAAATCAACCTCAGTATTTGAGATAAAGTATTTTATCATGTCCTGTAAAGAGAATGAAACTTTGCAACACAATTCCACTTAGGGTTTATAATCTGTTGTAATATAAAGCAAAGTCTTTAAGCTCTAATCTACACACATACCCAGAGAGTAAATGTTTTGTTTTGAAAGTCAGACTTTTCCATGAGAGAAGACAAGTCTTTGGTTCATCTTGTAAAAGACATTATGATATTTACTTGGGATTTAGGACTCAGTTTTGTGCTGAGTCTAAAAATTGCAGTATGACCTTACATATTTCCATATTTCTATAAATTAATCTGTAAATCTATTTCTAATGCAAATGAAAGTCTGGTGTGCTTTTCAGAAACCTCTAAATACGTGTACAAACCTTTTGAAATTGCATTTTTACATATTTATGGGATTCAGATGTGCTATTACTCTTCTCTCTCTCTCTCTCTCTCTCTCTCTCTCCCCCCATTTATCTTCTCAGAGATTTCTATACTTTTCCTTTAAACTTGCTTTTTACTCAGCTGGGAGAAATAAGTCCTTTTAAAGGTCAGTCCCTCTGAACAATTTTAGAATGTCCCATAGAGTACTATTCTTCCTCCATAAAATCCATAAGAAGTCTATCTTGAGCAGAGTAGTTACATTTTCTCTGCTAAACTTCAGGAGAGCAGAACATTTTTGGTTCTTTCTTCCTTAGCAACTCAGCTGTGTTCAGTGAAAAATAAGTAACTATGCACTTCAAAGACAATAACACTGTTTTTTATCTCCTTGCGATTTTGAAAGTCTAGACAGTTACAGAGGGTAGGATATAAATGCAAGAAATCTGTTTTAACTGCATCTTCAGTCCATTTGGTTTCCTGTATCTTTACAGAAATATTGATAAAATCTCTCATATTTCTTGGATAATGTGCTATACATATAACTACTAATCAAAAGTTGCATTTCTATATGTACTGGGCAAAGTAAGTTACATGTGATATATATTCTTGCCCTAGGTGTAATATTCTCCTGTCAATGTAATAATCTACCAAAAAAGTAATTTTAGGATAAAACAACAGAGATGTAGGGTTGCTTTTGTTCTAACTTTGTTAAGCATCGTGGCCCACTGAGTGGACAGCTAACCAGAGCCTTACACATTGTCCTGAGATGCTTCCATGATTCTGCTTAGTGAACTAGAAATAACCTTGGCCAAAACACTTTGCCTTCTTGTGTGACTTCTCACACCTTTAGCAGTCATAACTCTAAAGAGCTCTACTTTGCTCTTTTGCAAAGTGACTAGAGATTGCCAATTAAAAAATCTACTGTCCAAGATAGGCAATCTATTATTACCCATTTCAGTACAGACTATTTAATATTTAAATTTGATTATCTTGCCTCGCAGTATATAGTCACTGGAACTATTCTTCCTTAAAGTTACATTTCTGCTTTAGTACTTTACTAAACTGAGACTTAAATTCTACTTAATGGGAAGAGCCGACATTTAATAACACATAGGGGTATATTTTCTTATTGATTCTGCAGATATTAATAATAAAGCTGCCATAATTAGAATGAAGGATGTATACTCTTGTGCTTTAGTAAATTATTTGAATTTAATTCTTCCATGACATCAGATATTGTCTAAATATCCACCAAACTGTGACTTACATAAAGCCACAGAGAAATTCAGTATTAAATCAGTCACTCTTGTTTTTTTGTTTGGTTTTTTTTTTTTTGGTGGGTTTTTTTCCTGTTTTTTTTTTGTGTCTAATGCTAAATTCTTCACAGTATTCAGATTATTTTGCACATTTTAATTGCAAAAACCAGGAAAAACATCACTTTTTTTGTGAAATTTTCATAATAATTGGCAAGTATCCTTAAGAAAGCAATAATATAATATTTTAATATTTTGGCTTTACACTGATTTATCTTAACTCTTGTTTAAAAGCTCAGATTATTTTTTCATGCTGCCCATCACAAAGTGTAATGCTTCCAAACTTACAGCCTCTTACAGCAATATTTAGAAGGTATGTGGCTTTCCATGAATTAATTTTGGGATCTCAGGACATGGAGGTAATGCCATATCTCATTAGAGAGATATTTTATGCCACATTTGTAATAAAGTTTCAGATTAAACATGTGATCGCTTGATATCTTGAGCAAGAGCTTTACACCTTTCCTTAGCAGACTAGCTCACTTGCATGCTGATATGCACCATGGCTAGGAAATGTCTTTATTAAACTTTATATTGCAGCTGTGCTTAGTGAAAAACTATTTTTTATTCACATTATGATCCCCCTAGCATATGCAAATATGTTCTCACATTCCCAAGGCAAATATCAAGCAGAGACACAAGCAAAGCATTTCCATCATCATTATGTTCCTATCCCAAACAGATGTGGATTAGTGATGCCTTATTGCCAAGATCACAATCTGTAGCAGAATAAATCGATGTTGCTCTGAACTCATCATGTCTTTTAATTTGTTATTTTCTCTGGTTTTTCCAGAAATTGAGGAAGAAAAAAACAAGATACCAAAGTCTGCAGCTGATAGTGACTACTTTGAGATGCTGTTCCAAAATCCTTAAACTTCTTAACACCCTACAGTTGTGATTTGGGTCAGCAATTTTTTAATATAAAACTATATAATCTAAAGTTTATAATGACAACCAAGATTATGGAGATTTTTAAAGTAACAACTTTCAAAACACTTACCAAGAGACAATAAGCCCCATCATCATCAGATTAGCAATGTAAAATTTGGAACCTTTTAATCCTGTAGGATAAATAAAACAGTTTAGGTAAACACCTCTTGAAGAATTTCTAAAAATGATTAAAGTTTTATCAAATATGGAAAGATGAGCAAGATGATCTCTTGAGATGATTTTTGTACTTACTTGGCTATATTCTCATTTTACTGATAACACTTGTAAGTTTGGAGGTAAAATTTTTGGTTTAAGGTCATCAACAGGCAATGAGCAGAGCTGGTAACACTACATAAATCTATTGCTTCTCCATCTTTATTTCATGGATGTTTATTTAAACTGACTGATTCTGAATATAGATTTAATGACATAAGAAGAATTTATTCTGTGGAATTTAAATAAATTATATGAAAGGATCTTTAAAACCACCTATCAGTTTTCCTTACTCGCTCAGTTTTTAGGACACAATGACTGAAATTTTGCCAAAAATTTGACCAATCTGAGAAGAACAAGAGCAATAACATTAAGTATACCACTAAATTAAGTAATAGGCTATGTCTGAGATTCACCATGTTCATTTACTCTGCTTTAACAATTTGTCTGCCTAACCAGTACTAGAATATCAGTAAACAAAATCTTTGCCATAGATGAGGGAAATTCCCAGAAGGAGGGCTCTATTACCTGTAGGTTGTTTTGTACTGATATGTGGGCTATCTTTCTACCCTCATTAGCCCTCCCAGACAATTTTATGTTTGCATAATGAAAGCTTGTGCTAGCTTTGATTCTGACATTAGTTTTTAATGAGTGTTTCTTACACATCTAGTAAAATTAGGGCAGTCACCAGAGCTTAACAAAGCAGTACTGATGTGCCTTGAGTTTTAGTTTGCTGAGTATTATGTAGTACTACAAATAATACAAATAATACAATCTTTAAGCTGCATTGCAACACATTAATGAATATTGAATGTTTATACACATATATATATATTTGTTTTGTTTGGGGTTTTTTTTGTTGTTGTTTTTCTCTTTACACAAAAAAAAAATCTCGATACAGATGCTTAAGCAGTGAATCTGGAAAGAAAATGAGATCCCGCCTTTCAAATATATAGTTTATGACAAAGTATGTGGACAGTGGGGGTTTTTTTCTACTCCAGAGATATTAATTTAGCATAGCTTTTAATGTACCAACACTAGCTACTTTAATCCATGTGCAGAGGATAACATCAGGCTTTTTCCTGCCTTAAGATGTGGAAAGTGTACTAGAAGGGCTGGGAAATTTAGCCATTAGAATTTGCTACGACAATAGAAAAATCAAGTCTAATTAATCTAGATATCAGTTTGTATACTACAGAGTTGCTCTGTTTGTACCTTTACCAGAATATATGTCAAAATAATTATTCTAATTTCTCTCCTGCTATTCTTGATCTTCTTCAAAAATAGCAAGTGATGAGTTATATGTTCTACTTGATTTATGTTTTTTTATGTTCTTGCACGATATAAAGATCTTCAGTGTTCTTGTAGATTTTGAATGAACTAAACTGAATTAACTTGTAAATAAAGCAGAATTTCTTGAAATCTAGATAACTAAAAAATCTGAAGATATTTAATTCAAAATTGCAGAGCGTTCATTTCACAAACTGTGACATAAAAATGGTCCCAGGATACATGGCTTTTCAGGGACATCTGTGAATAATGCAAATGAAGATGCTGGCTGACAGCCCTTAAAATTATTCACAGAGCTGCAGGTTAGCTGGAGTTCTGCAAAGATGCTTGCAGCAAGTCTTCTGCACAGATCTATTGAACATCTACCTCCAACTCTGGCCAGTAATCTGGATGGAAATCCTGACTCTGAGCACCCTGCCCTGTCATCAGGAGACCACAAAACTTAATACATTCCTGCTTGCCTGCAGTTCAAATGGGAAGACATTTCAGAAGTAGCAGCTGCAGTTCAGATAATCTCTTTTATTTCTGGTTAATAAGACCTGTCTGTAGTTGATGTGCTCTAGTAATACAGTCTGATGAGACATGTGCCAAAATTCACAAAATTAGAAAATTTAGTTGGAGGATAGCTTCCTTTGTACTCAAAAAGTCAAAGACTAAAAGATTTATTTTAAATTGCTAAAAAACCTCAATTCAGAAATTTCAAAAAATGTAGTTATTATTAACAATTATTCTTCACTATTAAAGTAAAAATAAATAAGCATTTTCCAATGTTCCCTTATAATTTATCTTATTGTACACTGTTATATATCAGAACTTTGTTCTGTGTCCATGTCACACATTTGAAGCAGCAGGCAAAAAAACTTAAAAGTTCAATGACAAGGTCTTCTGGAGTCATGATACATAAACCCACAGGCTGTCACTCTTGTTATGCATATCTTATCCTATATGCATATCTTCATCTGAAGCTTGATTTTTGTCAGTGTCACAGGCTTGTTTCCTTTCTAGAAGGAGCTCAGTTTGGGTGCAAACTCTTTTCTTTTGCATTGATAGGTAATTCTGTTCCATACATTAATGAAAATCTCTACGATATTTTGATAGCCCAAACCCACATCTTTATAGTTTTTGTGTCCAAAAAGCCTTCAAATATTTATGTGACAGACCACAAGTTCATGTCCTACAATGGAGAAGACAAGACATATAGGACTGTCTAAATCTTGTTATTGGGCTCTCAGAGCAGTGTTCATGAAGTAAGACTGTCACAGAGAGTGAAGAATCCAGAATAAAGTGAATACAATGGTTGTTTGATGTTCAGGAAGAAAGATTTTCAAAAACAGAAGGCAGCATGGGAGAGATGTGCCCTGTGGTGTGATTGGTGCTGGCCTCAGCTACTCAGCTCAGGACCTGCATCCTCCAGGAGTTATCCTACCAGCTGGAGACAGGAGTTCACCAAATACAGGTTCAGGCCTGGAAGGTGGGGAGCACTTCTGGACTTCACAGACCACACCAAGGTCTTTTGCATCCCTGCTTTCCCTCTCTGATTCTCCAGGAAGTTTTCTCCCTTAGCAGAATCAAATTTTGTTAAGATTCGTTTTGCGATAGGTCAACCCTGTTATTAAACAAATTATTATGAGACATTTTATTACCCACACTGATGTAAGCCAGTGCTGTTTGGCAAGAATATAATGCACCTGGGTACACTGAGATGTCTTACTAAGTTTGTTGAGACCTTCAAACATCCCCCAACTAACTGCTTTTGGTCACTCAGTATATTTCTACCTGTAATTTCAGCATTTAATGCCATAACTACATTTCAAAAGAAAGGAAAGGAAGGGGAAAAGCTGGATATTTGTATTCTTGAAACTAATCTGCGCAAAGTTCCTACTACTATTATTTTCAGATATGGAAACAGAATAGATGATGCAGTATACCACTTCTATATTTTGTTTTGATTTTATTTGTAATGTTCATTATAGTTTTTGGGTTTTTTTTCTACTTGAAGTTCTTTGCAGAGACAATGCCACAACTGCTGGATTTTATTAGATAGAAATCAACAGTCCAATTTCACACTAATTGCAGGAAGTTAGTGGGAATCACCTATATCCATTTTTTTTTCTCTTTACACAAAAAAAATTTCCAAAGAAAACCTAAACTGAGAAATATGATAGATGAAATGAGGAAGTGATGGAAAACATAAAATTTCTTCAGAAATTATTGCAGAAAATAATTTAAAGAATTTATTTTTTCCACATCAAACAAATCTGCAGAGTTTTTTTGTTAAATATGCTAAGTGAAAAATATATTTCTCTTTCTGGAATTGTTGCTGGACATATGGCCAGCTGAGGCATGTACTGAACTGCTTTTATATTAAAAAGTTGTCAGTGCACATCAGTGTTTCTCTTTTGTTGTCCTGCAACTTTGAAAAGTCATCTTTTCCCACTTTGATTTATAAACCAACAATATTTTAACCCCTAGCAAGTGCTAGAAAAGTAATTTTCCTTTCCTTCTTTATGGCCATGAGAATTAGTGTGATGGGTGAATATAAGATAGGGATTGTTATGTTGATGTGACCTTTTAGACATTTTGTGTAAGCCACTTACAGAATATATTATTTTGGAGATGCCTCTTCTAGTGCCAGAGGGCTGAGCTCTGTTCATCATGATACATTTTTATGAACAGGCAATACAGTCTGGCTATCATTTCCAGCTACACAGGTGCCTACACCCCAGTGATGAAAGATTTGTTCACTTTTTAAGATGAAATATAGTCTGGGTCTATCCACATCAGTATATTAAAAAGAGTTAAGAACAGTGCCTGGCATGGGAATGTGACTGCAAAACTGCAGAATTTCTCAGGCTGTTCCTTGCCGGTTTTTTGGTTTTGCCTGCTGTACTTTAAACAGCTCCTGAGTTCAGTTTGGAAGTGGGATTCTTCCTGTGACTTCTGCCAGGAGGCCCTCTCCAATCAGACTCTGTCTGCAGGCTGAGAATTTACTAGTGCTGTAAAACCTGGGCTGTTCTGTCAGCTGGCCTTAGTGATATAGAAGCATCTTCCCAGACATGTGTGCATACCTGAAGTAGACATGAAAATGCCTGTGAGTTTATTTGTAGGTAGAATCAAATAGTCTTCAGTATCCTTGACATGCTAGGCCATCCTGTTCTTGTGATCTGTTCAGCTAAAATAGGAAACACGTGTGGCCAATATTTGGCAGAAACCTAAACATATGTGTTGCAGCTAGATCTCTCAGTGATGCTCAATTAAATAATATGTTTAAGGATGAACTGGATTTGGTTTTTGTTCTGTCAACTTGTGATAGTAGCTCTTTTTATGTGAAAATTTTAGTTTCTTCGCCTAGCGTCATGGTTGGATTGATTCCCTATGTGTGAAGTCTGCTTCCACAAGGGAGCAATATTTGTGGGAGCAGGCATTGCCTTGCTTTTTCCCAGGGGGAGTTTTAAGATGGCAAATACAACCAAGACATCATGACAAAGGGCTATGAAAGAGTAGATAGAGTTTCTCTCTCTCTCTACTCTATCATTACTCTTTCCAAAAAAATCTCAATTGCCAGGTGAAACACACAAAGGAGTTGCAGATAATTGCAATGATTTGGAATGAACAGTGTCTTCAGCAAATATCCTGGTGCTGCTCTTTTGTCACATAGTTTAAAAAAAAAAAATAAAAATCATGAAACTCTCTAAAGGAATAACCTCATGGAGTTGTCCCTACCCCAGCGGACTCCCTTTGGTAATCAAGCAGTACTTTTTGCAGAGAACCAGGATACCAGGCAGCTCCTCTGAGAACTAAGACAAATCAGTAGTTCCAGACACCAAAGGAAATCCAGCTACTCTAAATTTGTATGATGTTATTGAATTGCCAAATGCAATAGTTTATGAACACAAGTTTCAAGTTTGTTATCAATACTAGAGCCAGAGTCATTGAGAGGAGGTCTAAAGATCAATGCAGCTTTCTGAGAATCCAAACACCGCTTTAAAATATGGGTTGTTCTATCAATTGTTCCAAAATTCTATGCACTCAGATGATTTGTTTGTAAGTCATGCTGTGGATGAAGGTAAACTAGAAAAATTTCCCAAATGCCATTCGTTGGGAAACACAAGTTTGTTTGTGTTTCTCTTTGGTTGCTGTTGAATTGGTTTTTTTAATTTGCTTATTTGGTCTTGTTTTGTTTCCAAAGCACTCTAGGGATGTTGGATGTAATTCATCTTGCCTCGCCATAATGCAGATGTCTACATATCAGGCAGGTTCCCAGGAATCTCTTCTTCTTCTCCCACGAATCCCTTCAGGAGGGAGATAGACTTTTTAAGGCAAGCTTCAGCTCATTGTAATGTGTCTGTCTTCAGAAGATGAGTGAAACATGCTCTGAAAATGCCGGTATCACTGCCCTGATGATGAAGGAAGGCTTCAAGATTTATGTCATGCATGTCTAAACCTGTCTAAACACTTGTCAGTGTTTATAGATTGTTTGGCCAGATTAAACAGCAGCTCCACGTCTGCAGAAATTCATTTACAAGGCAGTACCCCATATCTTGTTCCCCTCTTAAATTATATTTCCTTGAGAAAATATTAAAGGGATGAAACATCTCTCTTCTAATAAAAAACACATTTCAGTGATGTATGTCAATGAGGGCACTCTAGAAAGACACTGGAAAAGAATCGACAAAAATGTTATGCCTAAGGATTAGCCAAATTAAAAAAACCAAGCAAACAAACACCTATCAAAATCTAAATCATGTTAATTAAGATCTCTAAATATTTACAAACCATTAGGAAAGGGACAGCAAGACAAGTAGGAAAAGTCTACTGTCCTTATTTTGGAGTAAATAGTTTTTAAAACAGTTTAAAAAGAGATTATATAGCCCCTAATGTAATTAAGCAATAAAATATTAAAAATTCCCTAGAAAATATTTTGTTTGAGATGATAATTTATAGGTATAATCTTACATTTTACTTGACATGCTCATCTATGCTTAATACAACCATTTTGTTTGGTATTGATTTGCCTTAAATATTTTCAAATAGTGCTGTTTAAGTGAGTATCTGACTCCTGTTCCAGTGCTACACAAACTGTTGATGTCAATCTATCATCTGAGCTGAGAAAACTTTGTGTGTTTAAAAATCATGAATCAAATATGCAAAAACCATATATTCTGAAATTACAACCTAAAGTAGAGTTAGGATGCCTTTTGCAACTTTGCCTGAGGATTCATTTGTGTGCATGTGTGACTAAAACTCAAAGGAGAATAATCATCACTAAAGCCGGTTTGAACTTACCACAGCCCAAGGCTATCTTCTAATATGAAGGAAATAATACATCATTTTTGTGGTCCATTTTAGGAGCTGTTTTTCCTTCTTCAGCCAGGATCTGCTGTGGGCTGAACTCATTGTTCCCTACAGCTACTGAGGACTAGAAATGAAGAGTGGGGTGCTGAACTCTCTCCCTTGGTATCCAGTGATAGGATGTGGAGAAGTGCATTAAAGCTGCACCACAGGAGGTTCAGATGGGACATGAGGAAGCATTTGTTTACTGAGAGAGTGGCCAAACACTGGAACAGGCATTCTTAGAAAGGTCTTCAGTGCTCCAGGCCTGTCAATGTTTAAGAGGCATTGACACAGTGCCCTTAATAACATGCATTAACTAGACCAGCCCTGAACTGGTCAGGCAGCTGGGCTTGATGAAACCTGTAGGTCCCTTTCAACTGAGCTATTCTATTCTATTCTATTCTATTCTATTCTATTCTATTCTATTCTATTCTATTCTATTCTATTCTATTCTATTCTATTCTATTCTATTCTATTCTATTCTATTCTATTCTATTCTATTCTATTCTATTCACAGAACCCCTCATGCATCTGCCGGTGCTCTTCTGATCCTTGACTTTGGTACTGCTAACTTTGGCCCTTGCCTATACCATTCCTTTCTCCTGAAGTCTGCCACTCATCTGCACATCCATTAAGAAATTAATGATGTTGAACTGTTGCAAGACTTAAATTATTTGTGTTAAAAAATGTCTGGCATGTACAAAAAATGGTATGATCAGAAACTGGAAATAAATTGGCTGTTATTTAAATGAGGCAAAGTCATATGGCAATAAATCTCTGAATGTGTAACTTGAGATCATTCAAACATTACGGAAGCTGAATGAAATGTTATATGTAATTTCTGTGACACAAGTTTGCAGTTTGCAGACGCAAACTTGCAGTTTAAACACCTTAATACATTTTTAATATACAAGGAGGAAAAATGGAGTATGGACAAAGCAAACTAATTTTTTTTGCATAGTTCAGATTGTATTTTTGATAGAGATTAAATGCCAAATGACACTTCAAACAAAGTATGCCTGACTTTTTTTTTTTTTTTTAACACATCCACACTGAAACAAAATTATGTAAGTGATATATGTATGAAACAGTGTTTTTCAGACACTGTTTTATTTCTTTATATGGCAAAGTGGTACAGAAAAGGAAAGGAAAAAAAAAAGAAGACTTACTTGTACAAAAGAGAATGCAGAGCATCTAATGTTCCAGATAAATAGGTGTATGTATAAGAGTATGTAATTAACATAATGCTTACCAAAGTACCAGTTCTATGTAAGGTTAATTGTTGGCCTTTGAAGCATCTTTAGAAGACAATTAAAGCAGTGAAAGGGTACACTTTGACAGTGCTTTTCTTCACAGTTAGGGGTTGATTGCACTACAGCTTTCAGCAGAGATGTGACACATCAAAAGCATTTTAAATTTCAGTGATGATAGAGCATGAGCTGTTGCTGCAGGCTGGCTGCAACCTGGTAAAAGCATGGCAAGTCTTTATGTCTTTTAGTGCTGCATATTGTACAGAAAGCAATCTAAGCCTTAGTTCAATTCAGCTAGGAGCAAACACTTGTTCCATTTAAGAATTTAAATTGCTTAGCCAAAGCATAGCTGATTTGGCTTGATGATCTAAGATGTCTTTTCCAACCTTAACAATTCTATAGACCTATAATTACAGGTTTATGTAAAAGTAATCTCTTGACCTTTGCATGTTTGTATTGGCTTAAATCATAACTGTTCCTTCACATTGTCAAACATCAGTGTAAGGAAACATAGGCATTATTTTATTTTTCCAGCATTTCCATCAGTGTGTGAAGTGGAGTACCCTTTGACACAGTACAATAAGAAAAATTGATAAGAGGTTTACTAAGCTTGAAAATACCCCTGCTCTTTCCATTCTTTGTTCTGTAAGAAATAGAAGCATTTATGTGAAAACAACCCAATAATTTTTAGTGAGTAGAGTTTTTGCTCTCACAGGGTTCTTTAAAGTCAAAGAGCTTTCATATATCTTTCTTTTCTCTGGTGGCAATTCTTAGCTTTATCCCATGTTCCTCTGCTGCTATTGCTGCACTATTTCACACTGACTTGTATTAATTTAGGACTAGAAGTTCTGGAACACATAATGAGTTCTTCATGTCTTTCTTATTTCTTTTTTGTTTTATATTAAATTTTCCCTTTTTCACTAAAATTCTGCACATTGAATCTGGACATATGATAGCCAAGCCTGAGTTGTCTCCCAGTCTATGATGTACTGCTGGTTATTTTTAATATATATTGGTTGTAATTCTTATAAAATAATTAAATAAATAGCTTTTAATATTAAAAATAGCTTTTTACCAACACACATGACACTTTTGCGTGCTTTACATGTGAAGTAAGGAAAGTCTTACTTCTTTCCCCACAGTTTATTGCCATCTTTGAGATTTTATGGGAAGAAATGTGGTTCTATTTGTTTGAATAATACCAAGGTATGTGTTGGTGTCACTATGAGATGATAAGATGTTAAAGGACTTTTAATTTTTTTTCTAAAGATGCCTGTATGGCTGCTATATTTGCATTTGGTTTTGGTGGTATTTTTTTGTGTGCTGTGTTCCTCCTTGCACTATTTGATACACATTTGTCAAATCAACAAGTCCAACCAGTCCAACCAAATCATGTCACAGTAATACTATAGATCTGATGTTTAAAAGATATAATTATATGTCTGACTGTGTAACATGGCATACAGTGCCCTGAGAAGTTGGGGCAGCCCGATCCCTGGAAGTGTTCAAGTCTAGGTTGGATAGAGTTTTGAGCAGTGTGGTCTGAGGGAAGGTGTCCCACAGCTGCAGGAACGAGAACTAGATGATCTCTAGGGTTCTTTCCAACCAAGCATTCTATGACTCTGTAATTCTATGACTTCAATTTTTACGGTCCATAGAATTGTTTCTTCATAACAATAGAAGTGAAAAATTATAACCACTAAAAGTTCATGGCTGAATTAGAATATTTGCTTTATGTACAAAAGTTAAGCTTAAATGTGAGCATTTAGTGCAATTAGTACAATTTTACTTTTCTTCCTGTCTTTATGTGACACAACATATAGCATGCAAAAGAAGGCAAACAACTTTTTCAGCTATCCTTTCCCTCTGGTCTCATAACACACTGATGCACTTCCACACCCAGGCAATCCCTCCTCTTGGTTCTCTTCAACCCTTGGCTGTTGCTGGTGTAGCAGCCCCCTAAGCCCATCTGTACAGTGTGTACAGGTCCAGCCAGCAGCAGTGCTGGGGGATGTCCCAGTGCACACACAGATACACATATATGTACTTTATATAGCCACAACAGCCCATGATATCACAAGCCAAAATCAGCACTTCACAGGCACCACATGTGGTCCAGCAGAACAATATATTCACTAGTGGGCGCACACTAATGGATAGCTCCATTGGATAGCACTGGAGAGCTCCAATGGGTAGCTGATGGCTCCTAGACCACAGAGGCCTATGTGGCCTATGTGGCCACCACTTGCAAGGCTTGGCCAGATAAACAAGTGAACCTGCAGCTCTCTTACTCATCTCTGCTTCCTTCATTCTCCCCTTCTCTCTTTTAAATCATGCCCAGAGTGAGATCTAAAGTGAATACACATTCCGAAAGAACTTCTGAAGTCATGAGTCTTTCAAATATTGGCTCTTTTACCTTATAAACTCAAGTGTGACTGGTACAATAATCCTAGTTAAAATAACTGGATTTGCATTAGATTTTCTCTGGTTTAGAACAAGGCAAATATTTTCATTTTACAGTAGTTCAAACACCCAAGGAGAAGTGGAAAATTTTTTGAACTCCTTATAGATAGAAATCAGAAAACTGATGCAGTGGAATTTAAAAATATTTTTTGGCTATTCATTTTCCAAATACCTTTGTAAGGATATTGTCCATAATTGCAAAGAGTGTAATAAGCATGGTTTTACCAAAGCCATTTGTTAGTTTTAATGTAATTTCTTTTTAAGACCACATAGTACATAAGTAAAATATTTTATAGTCTATAATAATTAGTGTTATGTGGAGAATCTGAATTGTCTTTTGTCACTATAATTATTTCTTATTTTAAAGTAGATAAAGCAAGAACATATTTTAACAAAATGATGATCATCTTAACTATAAAAGAGTTTTAAAAAATACATCCCAACCATTAAGTTAATATTTTCAGAATTATTTATATTTCTGCCATTAAAAGGCTGTGCAAGGCAACAGAGTTAAAATAAATTCCTTTATGAGCAGTCACTAAATTCTTGATATGCACACCATTGAAATAAAGTATGATGTGGAAATATGTGACGCCATCAGAAATTGAGGTCAATTAGCAACTCGTGAAAAAGAAGTGAAATTGATTTGTAACTGTATCTCTCTTCAGGCTGGTGCCATTCTGTAGAGTTAATAATAAAGTCTGGATTCTGACAAGGAGAGTAATTAAAGCACTTCATAGGCAAGAGTTATTCATTACTTTAAAAGTTATTATCTTGAATTTATTCCCTTCTACTAAAAAGATTTGCCATGCCCAAGAGATTAATGATTCTGAATATGAAAGAGATGGCTGACATAAGTTGTTGTTCTCTGTGTTTTCAAGTGATTTACATGTAATCTGGGCCCTTTCTACAGTTTTTAAAAATTACTGCTTTCAGATCTCACACCTTTATTTATTAATTTCCTTTCAAGAATGTGACACCACAGGGCCTGAAAATCTCATGCTTACATTTAAGGAACTTGGAATATTTCAATCAGTTTTATTTCATTTGAATTTATATTTTTAAATATCTAATTTGTTTAATTTATTATCAAATTAAATATATCAGGAAAACTCTATTTTCATCTCCCTGTCTATGTCTGCCTGTGAAAGCATTCACTAGATAAAAATAGTAAGATTTTAGTGATCATTTTTATCCCTGAACTGTAAAAGTTTAAAGTCTGCTGGATGTGTGTTTATGGTTCCTCTCTAATCATCTGTCCAGAATAAAAATTTTAATAAACCAAAAACTGAATTCCCATTTAAGCAGAAATTAATCAAAACACTGTTAACTTCATGGAAAATATGAATAAGATACTTGCCAAGAATTAGAAAACTACTGGTCAAAAGTGCTCAGAGAATTTCCAGTTTAGCACAATTATATTGCACAATGCTGTAATGCTTGATTTTTCCTACTAAAATATTATTTCATACTGGAATTTTGGCTTCTCATTTTTATTAGCTGTTCATCCATATAGGATGTTTACAGCACCTCAATACTCATAACTAATGAATCGTATCTCACTCAGAAAAGGTGAATGTCCTTAGTACTCACAGTTTTGCACTAAATCTCTACTGTGGACTCAAATAGATGGATTACAATGGCATCACACTACTAGCAAAACAATGTATATAATAGAGTAGGGGAATTAAAAAAAAATTTTCCTCCCTTAAAATTCCCCTAAATACACTTTGTGTGCATGATGAGGTTGAGTTCCCTGCAAGACTGTGTGGTGTCAGCCTCCGAGGAGTGCTTTGGGGCTGCACTTAAGGACTACTTCACTGTACAAATGTGCAATGAACCAGAAAGTACATGATCTGCAATTTCCCAACTGCTGCAAGGTTGGGAAGAGAAGGGAGAATCACTGCTCTTCAGATAAAAAATATCAGCTGTGTCATCACAGAAAGGATATTGACCTGCTGAAGTAAGGACACAATGAAGACGTTCAGAGGGCTGGAACAACTCTTCCTATCAGAACAGGATGAGAAAACTGGGGTTGTTTGGAATGGACAAGAGAAGGCCCCAGGGAGACCTTAGAGCACCTTCCCCTACCTAAAGGGGCTGAAAGAGAGCTGGAGAGGGACTTTCAGAAAGGGTATGTAGTTATAAGACAAGAGGCAATGGCTTTAAACTGAAAGAGAGTTTCCAGGTTTAGACTGGATATTAAAAAGAAACTATTTACACTGAGGACTGTGAAACATTGGCACAAGTTGCTCAGAGAAGCTGTAGCTGTTGCAACCCTGGAAGTATTCAAGGCCAGACTGGATGGGACTTTGAGCAACCTGATGTAGTGGAAGGTGTCCCTGCTCATGGCAGGGGAATTGGAACTACATGGTCTTTAATGTCCCTTCCAATCAAAATCCTTCTAAATTCTATTAATCAATAATCTTCACAAATCTCATGCTTGAGAGCACAAATTGAAGTATAAACCATACAAAAAATTAGAATCAAAAGCCAAAAGAAATAGTTAGGTGAAAGCAAGTGTTTAGTAGACTTAAGGCCCGAGTGACACACCCTCTGCAGGAAATAGATTTGATTTCTAGAAGCAAGGCTTGGTAAGTGCCAAGGTAGGAGATTTGAAGACATGCTGAAGAACTGTTCAGAGATAATATTATCTGAAAATGCAACCTACTATAGCAATGGACTCCATTTCTTCACAATTATCTGTACTGTTATCTATGTGAGTGTGTGCACATTTCTACATGTGCATCTGAGGGCTGCGCTATCCAAACGTACTATTTAGAGTCTTTTGTCTGGTCTGCCAAGGATGTGGGCAGACTTCTTTATGGACCACTACCTTGGGGGCAATAAATTTTTTATGCTTGACCACTTCCATTAGCAGGCTATAAATATTTCATATCCTATTGTGAAAGCAGTCATGGAAAATAAGCAAGGTTTTGGGGGAAATGGTTCCCCTGTGCTGGTTGCCCATAATGAATACAAGCAAATTATGAAAGCTTGTTCCAGTTTAGAATTAAATCCTGGTTATAACCTTCTGTTTTTTAAAGAAGAGTCCTGAGCATCAAAAAGTAGCTTTTTTCTCTCTTTTCATAGGTGATTAGTTCTGTTAGAATGAAAATTTACACTAGATGATGTAAGTAAACACAATAATATTTTCTTTCATATTTCAGAGCATGATGGATTTAGGATATGTGTGTTTTCTCTTTTCTGAGTGTGATTTCTGATTAATTTCTGCATCTTGATCTTAATGTGAAGCAAAGCAATCTCTGTGAAAGTATAGTAAATCTGTGTGTCACATAAGATTGCTGTTCTATTATTCTTCTGCAGCAGCTTTTCCTCTTACCCTTAGCACCCCAAAAAACCCCTTCATTACTCTAAAAATGCACTATATAGGGTTATATATATGAGAGGCAAGTGGCATACTTAAATAGCCCACCTAAATTTTACTTTCAGTAACCAAGAGTAGTTTTTCTGCACTCCTACATGGACTTCCTAGCATAGAAGAGTTTTCAATTTTTCATATTCAGAGTGCCTTTTTTCTTTGAACAAGAAAAGCCTTATTCTTAAAATATTAGTCCCTGTACTAGCCTGAGCCTTACTTATTAAAACTAACACGATAGTCAAAAGTGGCAACTTTCCCTTGCTACCAGTAAATCTATTGGAAACATATTTCCAAACACTCAGGACAGCTTGGATACAACATGACCTGGAGGTTGAATGAAATCGAAAGCAGAATAAGAGGAATATATAAAAAGTACACTGTCTGTTCCATACAAACAGTTTGTGTGGATATTGCCATCTGATACTGAGGAAGACATTGCATGAATTTTCTTTATAGATATACATAAACTATTTTTAACTGCATATAGATGTAATAGTACAAAACCTTAGTAGTTTCACTGTAAGAATTCCCTTCCCCACATCCTTTTTTTTTTTTTTTTTTTTTTTTT
>VWZN01012231.1:0-10285 GCA_013396955.1 Regulus satrapa
CTGGCGGGTGCTGGGTTTGCTCCAAAAAGAAGAGCCAGGCAGAAAATTTTTCCAAGTTGGATGCAGATCTGACCCCGCCATCAGCGCTGAAATGTTTCAGCTTTGGGGTTTTGGCAAGACCTGGATTTTAAAGCCAAATTTGGGGCAGTGTCAACTGGAAGTGAAAATAATTTTTTTTTTCTTTTCCAAGGAGTGCCCAGTGATTAATTTTTTTTTTCTCAATTATTTGCTGGCACAGAGGGGTTTTTTTGCTTAATGAGGTGGATACCTAATCACAGAATGAAGTCTTTGCTTGCAGGGAGCAAGTTGGGTATTTCCAAAGTCTTTTTGCTTTCTCTCTCTTTCTAAGACCAAACCTGCTCAGGTTCTTAGGATCAGTCATCCCCTAAAAAACAGATTCCCTATAGACTATGAAAGAAAAAGAAAATAAAAGAACAACCTCAAAACCACCCACATTCCTTGCTCAGAGCTGATTTAAATCATCCCTGATTTAAATTACAGGGAGGTTCACCGGGAGCTGGTGCAGGATCAGGCCCATGAAAATAAATTCCATAGGGAAGAAACCCAGCCCAGTGCAAGTTACATGGGAATTTACATGTGTTTTCGGGGAGGTGAAACCCCAAAATCCGGTGGGACCTTCCCTTTTTAAAAATTATTTTTTGCTGAGAGCTGGCCACTTTGTTTACATGCTGCAGCATGAAGAAATTAATGATTTTTTAAAAATTATTTTTAGTCACCCCTAAAGCTTGTGAGACCCTTATCGGAGCCAGCTGGGTTCAAACCACTAACACCAGCCTTGGGAGAGACTGGGAAATTAATTTTGTTTGTGAAAGAGGAAAAGAAGTAACTCCTGGAAAGCCAAAAATTAACAATTTTTCCAGCAGAGGTGGGGTGAGGGCAGCCGGATGAGGGATCCCACAGGGCTGATCTCCCGTCTCCACCAGGGACTGGTACTGGATTGCTTCTGAATCTGGGATAAAAAAACCAAAAAAAACCAAAAAAAAAAACCCCCAAAAAAACCGCTGCCTGGAAATGCTAAAAACTAATCCCTGGGAATTAAGTTGGTGTCTGCCGGGGGAGCATTTCAGGAGAGGTCCCGTGGTGGGATGCCGCTCCCTGCTCCTGCTTTCCTTCCCAGAGCTCAGCCCTTTTCCGCTGGACGATGCTTCCAGCACGGTGGATTTACAGGGAGCCAGGATGGGACAGAGCTCCCATTGCCATCAGACTCTCCCAAAAGGTTAAAACCCAAATTTGGGGGCAGAGATGAAGCAGGGAGGGGGGAAAGGAGACCATGCCAGTTCCTCCAAGCAAGATTTTGCCAATTCTTCCTGGTTTTTCCTGCATGGAGTTCCCTGTGTCCATAATATTTAAGCAAATTCCAGGTTGTCCTCTGACCTTGAGTGGCCTCCTTTGCCTCTGCAAACACCTCCAGATAGTTCAGGGGGCATCTGTCTCTTGCTGGATTCCCAGCTACCCACCCCTGGCTGTTGCCAGCCCTCGTGCTTTGGCACACCTCAATTTTCCCTCAAGCTCCAGCTTCCTGGAGTCCTGTTATCATATGTCAGGCTCTGCTCTTTCAGAAAGGGAAAAAACAGCTTTTCTGGACAAGGGAGAGGCTGGAAAACCCTAATTCCTTCATGCTGAAACCCTAGATGAGGCAAAAGAAAACCAACAAAAAAACCAAACCAAAACAAAAAATCCCCTTATATTTATTATTTAAACTCCTATAAGTTTCCAAGGCAGACTCTTGGATTTGCAAAGCCAGGGAGCCACCATTATTCAACATCCAGGGATAACAGTGCTGGAGCTGTAAAAAAAAAAAAAAAAGAAAAAAAAGAAAAATCAGTGAGGCCCTGAGCCCCAGACATCAGGACTCCTCCGAATGACGTGTGGTCCCAGATGTCTGAGATTATTTTGGGAAGGGAGTGCTGGCCCCAGGGGCTGCCTGCCCAGGGGGCTGGCTGCTGGGAAGGACTCTGGGTTGGGACATGCCTGGTGGTGTGAAGCATGAGAGGGGCAGCTGGTTTTGGGGGGGGGGGTGATGTCTCTTCCTCACAATCCCCTGGGCTGGGATGATGCTCTGGATCCCGGGCATGACTTTTCCCACGTTTCAGTTCTTCATTACTTTCCTGGGACAGATCAGTGATGCTGTAATTTATCCTGCCCCTCTGGACATGAAGATCTGAGCTTGAGGGTCTTTTCACTTCCCAAAATAAGTAGGACTGCAAACAGGAGGGTGAAATCCCCCTCGCACTCCTTTCCCTTTGCCTCGAGCCAAGGAAGAGTCTCACTCTTGCCTGCTCTCCCCAAGCATTTCTCTTCCCAAACCCACATCCCAGTCAGTCTCTGCCACCTCCCTCCACACAAATCAATAACAACGGGTGAGCAGGTTAATTATAATCACAGAATAAACGCCGCGGTCTCAAAGTTCACCCAACTTCAGCAGCGTTTCAAAACGAGCGGACGGCGCCAAGAAACTTTCATTGATTCCTCTGGGGCAGGTGTGGGAGTTTGAACCTGTCCCCAGGCTGATCTTGATTCGAGGCCTACTCAATTTTCCTCCTTATCTCGACTTTCGCCTATCTTATAATGCCTGTTATTTTAGATAAAAAAGTCCAATCAATTGGGTTAGAAAAACTGCAAGTTATATGCGGCCCTGATAAGTTCGGTACCTGCCGTTTTATTGGCCTGGGCTGAGAAGTGACCTTTGCAGACGCTTTATCATCCCCCTCCTCCCGCCCCGCTCGGGGGCTGAGTTGACTTAACGTCCAGAATAACTAATAAAAGAGGAAAAGAGAAGGGCCAGGGGTTAGACAAACTCACTGTCCCCTCTAACGTGATGAGCCGTGGTAAACACCTTTTTGTTTGTCCCTGGCTGGAGTCCCGCTGCGAGGCCGGGATCTGGCCTGGCTTGTGCTGGTGTGGCTCCTCCGAGTGGGATTTATCAGTGGAACAGCTCCGAACTGGAGGCAGAGCTCGTGTCTAAATCAGGGCAATTAGAACAAAGCTGGGGCTGGGGTTTGGATATGTTGGTATCGGTTGGTGCTGTCGTGCTCAGGGAGGGATTGGACCTGTGGAGCAGTTCTACATATTCCATATATTCCTACACGTGGCATAGATATGTTTTGTATTTATAAAGTGAGGGAGTTTGATATACCATTTATGTTTTACACATATAAAGTGTGGTTTTTTAAAAATATGTGTGTGTGCATTTGTGCACATATATATATAAATACATATGCACACACCATTTTATATAGCTAAGTTCCATATGGTTACAGAATAATAATAATTTTAACAGTAAAACCAGAAAGAACTGATGGGAGATGATTCCTAACTTTCTACATTGTCATTCCCAAGTTCATCCCGGGCATCCCTGCTCATGAAAGAGGGTCTGGATCTAAATGATGTTTAAGATCCTTTCCAGTCCAAACTGTTCTGTGGTTCTAGGACATGCTATGTGCATATATACAAATATATATGTTTATATATGTATACCACGCACACACAAATATAATATCAGTAATATAATTGATTGTATTCCTATGAAAAGTATTTTGCTCATTTGCTTTGGATAAATGTCTGTCCTTCTGATCTGAGGAAAAAAAACCAACAAAAACAAAATAAACAAACAACAACAACAACAACAAAACAAAAACAAAAACGCAAACCAAACCAAACAAACATAAAAAAAAACAAACCCCAAAAAACAAAAAACAAAACAAAACCCAAAAAACCAAAAAAAAAAGCACTGGAGTTGCAGGATGGTAGAAGTGCACCTGGTTAAGATCCCTAGCAGGACACTCACTGCAGCAGTGGCTGAGGGCAGGTGGATGAGGCTTTGGAATGCCCAGGGATGGACATTTCCCCTTCTCCTAATGAAAACCCAACAGACCATAATATAATCTTCAATCACTGCTGAAGAATCATCTTGGGGTTGTCCTGTGCAGAGGCAGGACATGGACTCAGCGATCCTTGTGGACCCCTTCTAGCTCAGGATATTCAGTGATCCTGTGACACAGAACATCCCACAGTCAGCCCCTGGCATGGTCCAAGCTCAGACCATCTCAGCCTGAGCCCAGCATCCCCCGGAGCAGCTCCTGGGGAGAAGCTTGCACGTGATTTGGGTCTCAGAACATCTGAGCATGGCCAGACTCTGCTGGCTGGGCTTAGGGTCAGGCTTCACCACCTACCCCGTGACTGGCCCTGCTCCACCCGTTGCCCCATAGCCATAAGGCCAATTCCCATGGCTCAGCCACGGAGCAGCAGCTTGGCAGGAATCCACAGCACACCTGCTTGTGGTCCCCTGTGGGCACACCAGGAACGGCTGCACATGATCCATTCCCTGTTCCCAACTCAGAAGCAGCTGCCCAGGAGGGATCATGGCGCTGTAAATGCCAAGCTTTTCTGAACCTCTTCATGTTTTCCCCACTGTCCCTTCCCTGAGGCCATCAAGGATGAGTCTCTTGATGGGCACATCCACTTGGAGATGGGCCAGATTTCAAGGAGGGCAAGGCTGTGGCTCCCTTTTCCTTTGTCAAAAGAGAGAAAGACCATTTCCAGGTGCCTCCTGACAAGCAGACCCCGGGCTAGGGCTGACCCCATCTCGCCCATTCCCTGGGCTCTCCATGCTAATCTGAGATTCGTTAAAAAATATTTGGACAGTCGATAAGCGGAGGAATCTCCTGTTTATCAGAGGAGCCTCGGATATTTACAAGTGTAAGAACTGCAAGGAGGAGTAAGGAAGGAGAGGTCGCCTTGGTGGGTGGGAGTTCACTCAGGCACAACTTGACAGTCAGCAGAAGCTGCTGTTGGACACCAGGTCGCTCTCCAAGGGGTGGCCAAGAGGCTCCCACCAAAAGGCCCTGAGGGATGTCTGCGTTCCAGTGTCCTTCGGAGCAAGCTGTGCACCTTTGGGACGTGGGACATGGTCCTTCTGTGTGTG
The DNA here is from genome assembly GCA_013396955.1 of Regulus satrapa. Taxonomy (NCBI): domain Eukaryota; kingdom Metazoa; phylum Chordata; class Aves; order Passeriformes; family Regulidae; genus Regulus; species Regulus satrapa. The sequence continues at coordinate 4,946 of VWZN01012231.1, forward strand.
TGTAGACTGTCTCTCCACTCAGGTCTGGGACAAGCACAGGGCTGGATGGTTTGGGCTCTGGTGGTTTCGGTGTGCTGGGGAGCTGTCAGTGCTTTTCCAAGCAAACAGACTGGCCATTCCCTCCGCTCCTACCCCTTCCCAAAACACGGTTAAGATCTGATTTAGAGGGATCCAGCTTTCTTCCATCCATTTCTTGTCTCCAGCTCTGGCTTTTGGAAGTTGTCCTCTTGTCCCCCTCCTTGTCATGAGGAAAGGACAGTGTCACCAGGAGATGAAAAGCCTTTCTCAAGGGCATCCTATTGCAGAGCCAAGACTGAGCTCCAAGCCAGGCCCGGAATTTGCCCAACCTTCCCACCGTGGCCCTCCTGCACATGATCTCAGCTGGTCCTTTGGCCGCTTCCACCTCCACCGTCCTTCAAAGCGTGGAAAACACATCCACGAAGGGAAGGAGAATTCCTGGCTGCTGGCAACGGTGTGTGCCACAGACCTTGGCTTGCTGCAGGCAGAGCGGGGAGTGCTGCAGGGGAGGGGACACAATGTTCTCTTTGCCTTGACGTGAAACATTTGGCCTGGGAAGGGCTGCACGGAAATGTCTCGCCGTGGTGTTTCACGAAGCCGGGGAAAAAAAAGCAGATTTCTTTGCCTTCTGGGAAGCCAGACTGTAGGGGGAATGTCTCCTCAGCAATAAGTAGGGTCTTTATGTTTTCAGAGGGAAAACTGTTTGGCCCAGGCAGCTAACTGGGTGCGCAGCCATTTTCTCCACCACAGACGTGTCAGATCAACCCTAAAACTTTCTGGGATGGCATCAAGCCATTTCTGGGAGGCTGCACAATGATGCTTTTTGCTCGAAACCCTGTTTCTGGCTAAGTGGGGGGAATTCTCCTGGTTCCCCGCTTCCTGCAGACCCTCAGCCACACAGGTGATGCCTTCTGTTAATCCAGAGCAGGGGAGAGCAGGGAGCCACGTCCCCACAGCACCCATCACCCACAGTGATGGGCGCTGCTCAGACAGGCACTGTCCCGCTCTCCCTGCCTTTAGATCCCACATTAATCTCTAAAACCCTGCGTGAATTTTCCCCAAACTCTGTCCGAGAGGAAACAGGAAGAGAAGAGGGAGCACAGGGGGAAAAGCCAATGAGCAAAACCTGTTTTTACAGAAGCACCCTTGGCTCCATTAGCTCCATCCTCGCTTTCTGATCCCAGCCTGTGTGCCAAGCTGGTGATGTCCCCATGGGCAAAGGAAAGGCTCACTGACAGCTTTCCTTTGGCTACAGAGCTTCCCCCATGCATACAATTTAAAATTTTCAGTCACTCCCTGCCCATTCCTCTTTTGTCTCTCCTCTTCTTTTCCTTCTCTGCCACAATCCGGGACCCACTCGCACTTTTAACACATTCTGGGAGCTGGTGACCAGAAACCTTTTGGTGGGTTTTTCCCCTTGAAAATTCTGCTTCTGGAACCATGCAATTCATGAAAACATCTCAACCCATTCCAAAGAAATAGCAGATGTGACTTTCAGCTCCTCTAGCTGCAGCAAAGTGCTGGTTTAAAGGACCCCCAGCAGGCTTGAAGAGTAGGAAGGATTTCCAAAATGCCACTTTTTAATGGCAACAATTTTGGGACGTGGGACAAAGTGGGTGGGAATGGTAAATCCTGTTTCCCCTGCCACGCTGGTGTGGCTGTCCCTTGAAGCAGAAGGTGAGGGTGTCCTGGGTGGGATTCCAGGGTGTCCATGTCCTTTGCCTCAGCTGCGAGTGCCCCTGAGAGTCCATTTGGGGTTTGTGTATACACAGGATCGTGGCTCTCACCTCTTATCATAACAAATTGTTTTAGGAAACTGCTTCTCTGCTGGGAAAACTGCTCTCAGGCTCTGTTTAGAGCCTGTAAGTGGCCTGGCTGTGTTTGAAGGACAGTTCCTCCTTTGCTGAGTTGCTTCACTGGGCTGAGAAGACACTTCTGCAGGGGGAACTGTTGATATCAAATATCTCTCCAGCTGTAAACAAAACTCCAGTGCTATATTAATGGAAGTCTCTTTCCATCCAGAGAGGGTGAAGGCAGGAGGAGGCTGGAGGGAAGTGGAAGACAATCTCGTTGTTTCTCGTGCAGGAGGGTCTGACCCAAACCAGGGTAGGGAGAGCTCTTTGTCTCCTTCCACGGGATGGTTGGGGAAGAGAAATTCATAAATTGGATGCTGGCTCTGAACTGAAGGATTCAAAATCCTTCCTTCAGGTCATGATCCGTCGGGTTTATGCACTCAAGGTGATCTGCCCAATGCGAACAGATTTAATCACAGAATCACAGAATGGTTTGGGTTGGAAGGGACATTAAAGCTCATCCAGTTCCACCCCCTGCCATGGGCAGGGACACCTTCCACCATCCCAGGTTGCTCCAAGCCCCATGGTCTGGACTTAGGAATGGATGTAGTGCCAGGCTGGCAGAGTTGGGGTTTGCTGAGGTGGAAAGAAGTCACTTCAAGCCACGCTCCAGGCTCAAGCCTTGGGTTGAGTTACAAGTGGGTATCTGGTTCTCCTGTTTGGGAAGGCAAAATTCCTCAGGCTTTTTTGGTGAGCCAGAGGTGCTGGAAGTGTGGGCTGGCAGGGCAAGCTCCAATCTGCTTTTTTGATGACCCCAGCATTGTCAGCACAGGCTGATCTCAGTGGATGTGAAGGACCCCACCCAACGACCAAGTGTAAGGAAGGGCCACATCCCAGAATCCTTTTTTTCCCCTACCAAGCCCCGTGCCCCACTCAGGAGTCACTCCTGGTTCCCTGGGGACTGGATGGATATCCCATTGTGGAAAGCATTTCTGACATGAGCGTACTCAGGGCCTCACCCAAGATTAGGAGACTGTTGTGCAACTCACAAGTGACATTTCCTGCCCTGGGGACCTTGCAGTGCTCATAAACAGTAGATGTGAGGGGGAAAAAAATTCTCATTTTACTCATGATGACCAGGATAGGGATGGGACGCAATCCATCCTGCCCACTGGTCATTCAGTGAGATTTCATGAGCTGCTTTCATGTGAGAAGCTCCTTCATTGACTAAAGGCAGGGTTTTATGAAGAATTAAGTAGAAGGCCATCAGGATTAGTCAACACCATGGACCCAGCCCATAAAAAGGACTGAATGATCCCAAGATCCAAGATAAGGGCTTGGCAAAGGCACGTGGGGGAAGCTGAACATTCAAAGAGGAAGATGAGGCCACTCAGCACACACGAGGCACCCCAAACGTGGGCCGACATCCTTCTCAGCCTGATCAGCAAATCCTCTCCTCAACCCTGTCCCAGTGCTGGCTGTACCTGGCTTTGGGAGAGGGAGTAAATCTTTCCAGCAGAAAGGCCATTACAGAGGTCACCGGACGGACCCATAAATCTCCATTATCAGGCAGCGGCTCCTGTGCCACAGAACGGAAATTATTGCCCTGAGTGCGACTGGGGGAGCCTTTCCTTCCCCCCTCATTGTTCAGGGCCCTCCGGGAGCTGCTCGGGCCGTTTGCTGCCTGAATAAACGTTTCCTTTCCCGGCTGCAAAGTACAAGGAATAAGTGTCAAGGGATCTCATAATGGCAGGATTTAGAGCTCCAGCCCTGAGCCAGAAGCCAAGGAAACACTTTGCTGCTTTTTTTTCCTGGGGAGTCTCCTTAATCCCCATTATTAATAACAGTGACAAATTAAACAATTAGTGCATTTGCAGCCCGGTGACCTCCATGCCCAATTTAGCTCAGCCTGATGGTGGATCCCAGATCCTGTGGGCTCCGAGCCCTGGGAATGTTTTGGTTTCCTGGGTCCTGGACACCCACCCACATCAACCTGCGCAGGCTGCAGGCCTTTGGGTGATGCTTTCTCATTATTTTGTAGATCTTCAGGGTTTTTCAGAGCTGGGGTGATGTGTGGCCCAGGAGGACAGCTCAGAGAGCTCCCCTTGGCAACTTCATCCTGGAGTTTAGAGACACTGAGAAATTTTATATATATATATATATATATATATACAAAATACTATTTATAAAAATCAAACTGCTTCTAAAAAGAAATCCAGTCCCTTGTTTCCCACTTCCTTAGGGCTCAAACACCCTTTGCTCAATAAATGGCACACACCAAGCCCACATAATCATCTCTAAGCCAACATCCAGCAGTGTCCAAGACACCTCCTGTGCCATCCCAAAGCATTCTCTGAAGCAGGTGAGGATATCTCTCCTCCAGGTGATATTCCCGAGGTCAAGGAGCTCTCCCTGCTCTGTCAGGGCTGCAGGAATGTTTTTAATGAGGTTGTTCTTCGGGTGTCATCTGACTCAGCACTGGGTGGTGCTCGGAGGGGACACACCCATCTGATATGGGCTGTGATTAGGGAGAGCCACCCTCTGCCTGGAGCCTCTGTGTCCCCTGGGAACAAAGTCTGTCCCTTCCTGACTCCAACACCAATGATTCCTGTTTATGAACGTTCACAAGGATCACCTTTGCCTGCAGCTGAGAGGAGAAAGTCTCACAAATGTTATTGCCACGGAAGCAGGGGAGGACTTTTTGGAAAGTTCAACCAATGAAAGTTTGGATGGGGCTTGGAGCTGCCTGGGACGGTTTAAGGTGTCCCTGCCCATGGCAGGGAGTTGGAACGAGATGGGCTTTAAGGTCTCTTCCTACCCAAACCTTTCTGTGATTGCATGGATGTCCCTTGAGAGAGATGTTCCCGTCCAAATCCCACGGAAACTGGGAGAAAAAAACCCAACACCCAACCCAAAGGCACCAAAGAGATAGGGAAGGATATCAGCCACATGCAGGTGGAAAAGGAGAGCAGGTCTCAAGGCAGGATTGCTCTGGCCTTTTGGATGTCAATGAGAAACCAACACAGAAAATAATAGTGGCAGCTGGGTGTCCCCCTCTTGGGAAATAGCACTCAACATTTGGCAAGAAATTACTTATTGCCAGAAGATAGGAGACTTACATTTTTCTAAAACCAGAAATATATCCATACTTGACCTTTTTTTGAGGGACCTTCTTATTCAAGAATTAGTCCAGTTCTTAACATTTCTGAGGCACTGATAGGAATCTTCTCCTTTGATTAAAAACTGTTCTATTCTGATTTCCTGGTGACAAAACCTCCAGGAAAGACCAGGCACAATCAAATCATCCAAGTTTTAACTGTTGACTTTTGATTACCTCTGCTCTGCTAAATACTCCCTGGATTACGTCCACAACTCTGTATACAGAATTATTTTCAAAGAACAAGAAATTTCTTATAGGAAAAAGTTACTGCAAAAATGCTTTGGCTTTTTCTTTGGAAAATTATAATCAAAAACCTCAACAACTTCTAAGATTAAAAAAAAAAAAAAAAAAAAAAAGAAAGGTTTTCTT
>VWZN01012231.1:13894-29310 GCA_013396955.1 Regulus satrapa
TTTTTTTTTTTTTTTTACCTTTCCCTTGAGCTCTATGAGCAACATAGCACCAAGGCAGCAAGGAATATGTAGCATTTCTGGTATTGATAACATTTACCTGGGACAGCCACGATGCCTGGAAGGGCTTGGGAGCTGGAAAAGGCAGGATGGTGTGAGATCCAGACACCTTAGGGTAGATGTGTACACGTGCAGGGGATCACTAAGCTGCCACTAAAGCTGCTGGAGATCTGGGGGTCTGTTCAGGTGATGTGGGATTCTGGAGAAAGGAGGCTCAGGAGGGAACTTCTGGCCCTCCATGAATCCCTGACAGGAGGGGGCAGCCAGGTGGGGATCACGCTCTGCTGCCAGGAAACAGGGACAGGATGAGAGGACAGAACCTCAAGCTGTGCCAGGAGAGGTTCATGCTGGACATCAAGAAGAATTTATTCACTGAAACAGTGGTCAGGCATTGGAAGGGGCTGCCCAGGGAGGTGATAGAATCCCCATCCCTGAAGCTGTCCAAGGAACGACTGGACGTGGCACTCAGTGCTCTGGTCTTGTTGACGAGGTCAAAAGTTGGACTCGATGATCTTGGAGATCTTTTCCAACCATAATGATTCTATTTCATGTCTCTGGTGCCATCTGAGAGGACCCGGGAGAGCTGAGACCTCCAGCAGTCAGTAAAAAGGCAGGAGAGGGAGCTGAACAACTGCAAAGGGGCGGGAAGAGAAAAGCCAGAGAAATAAAGAGAGGCAAGAGCAGAGGGAACCCTGAGGCGGGGTGGAGCGAGCTGGTTGGGATTTGGGGGGGCTGCTGGTGAGGGCACTGCAGGGCTGACGTGTTTCCTTGCTCTGCTGTCCCCCGCAGTCGGCGTCCCGCCGCGTTGGACTCTCCTGTGCCAACTGCCACACGACGACCACCACGCTCTGGCGCAGGAACGCCGAGGGGGAGCCCGTCTGCAACGCCTGCGGGCTCTACATGAAGCTCCACGGGGTAAATCCTTGCTGTGGGAGGGTGTTCATGGCACCAGGCTGGGGCTGGGGTTCTTTACACACCTCTGTGCTCCCCTGGGGCCGTTTTTCCCGCTGTCCCTTTGGGTTTAGCGTCCTTCGAGGTAACGTCATTTTTGTACCTGCAAGGGGGTGTCCACACTGGGTATTCCTCAGTTACTAATCAGGTCCCCTTTGCAAATAAGTCTTAAAACCTGATGAAACCAGGCTCAGATTCTTCCCACATAAATTCAGGCACTTTAGTAAAAAAATCCAGGTCAGAGGAACAAACAGATGAGCTGTAGTTCCCTTCTGGCCCTAAAACACTCAATACCACGGTGTGATCTGCCTTCTTATTCCCTTTTGGATGCACGCCTTGGATCTCTCTTGACCAGGGGGTTTGGGCTCCATCTTGTTGTTGCTTTCAATTAAACCAGCTCGACCACCAGTTAGAACTGGAATTCTGCTCTCTTAGATGACCTTAAGGACATTCAGCAACCAATGTGCTTTTCTATTTGGATCCACAGGTCCCAAGGCCTTTAGCCATGAGAAAAGAGGGAATTCAGACGAGGAAACGCAAGCCTAAGAACCTTAACAAAACAAAGGCACCAGCAGGCAAGTGTTGAATGAAGGAATTTGTTTTATTATGTGCATTTGTATTTCTGACCAAAGTGCCCTCAAAGCAGAGATCCAATGACAAAACAGGCCAATTTTTTTTTTTTTTTTTAAATGGGGGATGCCTAAATACCCAAATACCCTTCCAACTATTTTTCCATTTGTTTTTACCACACTAACTTCTGGGTGAGCAGGCACAGCTCTGTGATGAAAGGCCCTTGGAAAGATCCTGTTTCACCCTCTGCTTTCTCCCAGGCCCATCCAGCAGCGAGAGTCTTACCCCGACCACCAGCTCCACCAGCAGCAGCAGCAGCAGCACCACGACCACGGAGGAAATGCGCCCCATCAAAACAGAACCTGGGCTCTCATCTCACTATGGGCACCCCAGCCCCGTTTCTCAGGTACGGAGGGGAGGTGCTGGAAATGGGAAATAACCCCAGGAAATTGGTTGGTAGACAGGGGGAGAACATCCTCAAAACTTTCCTTAGGCACTTAAGGGAATACTGAAGGGAGGCTGCAGGAAAAGATGGAGAGAGACTATTTACAAGGGTCTGGAGGGGTAGGACAAAGGGCAATGGCTTCAAACTGAAAGAGAGCAGGTTTAGGTTGGATATTGGGAAGCAGTTCTTCCCCTGTGAGGGTGGTGAGGCCCTGGCACAAGCTGCCCAGAGAAGCTGTGTGTGTCCCATCCCTGAAAACGTCAAGGTCAGGCTGGAGCTGATCAACCAGCTTGGAGTCAACCTGGGATAGTGGAAGGTGTCCCTGCTCGTGGAGGGGGTGGGAATGAGATGATCTTTAAGGTCTCTTTCAACCCAAATCATTCTGTGTTTCTAGAATTAGAAGGAAAGGGAGTGAGGAGGGAAGAGCCTGCCCAAAGTACCCCACACAGGCTGCAATCTTCAGCTCAGCAGAAAATCCAGACACATTTTTTACAACAGCACCAGCTCACACTAAAGGGATTCACATGGTCCTGTAAGGTTTGAAGCTTTTTTCACAGCATTCTCCTTTATCCACAGGCATTCTCAGTCTCTGCCATGTCCGGACATGGATCATCCATTCACCCTGCGATCTCAGCTCTGAAGCTTTCCCCCCAGGCTTACCAGTCAGCCATGAGCCAGTCTCCCCAAACCAGCTCCAAACAGGACTCCTGGAACAGCCTGGTGCTGGCTGAGAACCACGGGGACATCATAACTGCATAACCTGGCCCCTTCCCTATGCACTCCAGGCTGATTCGCTTGAGAGATGAAAAGATGCCACGTACTCATCAAGTCAATGTTGTCTCCACCTCCCCCTGCTCTCGTGCCTTCTCTCCCCTTGTGAGATGTTCCAGCAAAGAGGTAAAGAGAACTTATCCGAGGTGTAGGGGAGCTCTTATGAAATGAACAGAGAAGACTCAAATCTCAGAGTAACTCAAGGGTTTGAAGCCTTTTTTCCCCACTCTAAATGAGCCTCTCTATGTGACCGTCACCACTTACTACGAAACAGCCAGAAACACAGAGATGGACACGGTTCTCGAGTTTTATTTAACAATATCTGGCATTTTAAGACAATGGTGGAGCAGAGACACTTCTGTCACCACCCCTTCTTTTCCCGAACAGAAGAAAATGCCATTGTCTTCTCATGGCCCAAATTCAGTGATCTTTCACCAGACGGAGCCAGTTCCAGGATAGTTTGCTGAACAGACTTCCCTAGAGATTCTTTAGTGGCTTTAGTGGATTTGATATGATGTAGGGCAGAGAAAAAAAAAAAAAAAAAAAGAGACATCCCCCTTCCTCCTCAGCTCACACATGTAGAGTATTGTCTTCACTTTCCTAGATGGTCCAGAAAGCTCATGAATGTCCGCATTTAATAGTAACTCCTTTCCTATTTATCACTACGAAATTGTGGGACTGTGTTTCCAAAAGGTTGCGCCTGGAGTAGGTCTGTCCAAAGTCAAAGGGGGATTTTGGAAGAAGGAGCCTTCTGGAGTAAGGCAGACGAGACCCATGCTGGTGATCAAATCCTGGAGGAAATGGCTGGGCGCTTCCCTGATGGATAGCAACAAGCCGGGCTTAGAGATGATTCAAGAGCACAGCAAGCAAAAGATGCTCTTCTAACACTGCTGTGCCGTTGCTTTTCAGACAGATAATTTAATTATTTTGCCTATTTTTATGCTGGTTTGGATGTCACTGATGAAATCTGACTGTCACTTACTTTTGGCTGTACTGTGAGTGCCCACTTTCCCCTTAACAGCTGGCTCGTGACCATTTCCCACATCCAATCCTTTAGGATTTCACTTTTTTGCAAGAAGCAGTGGCTTCAGGCCCTACTGGAGGTGGCAGGGGCTGTTTTCTTTATCAAGCATGTGCACAGACTTGCTTGCCTGCAAGAGAAGCACAACTCCATTAAACAAGACTCAACTGTTTGCTTATCCATAAGGCTCTCAGCTACCAGGGAACCCTGAGAGATGGAGCTGGAAGAGATGCTAAGGGCCCATTGACTCATTCCCTTTTCCCAAAGGGATCAGTCCTGCCTGATCCAGCCCTGACTGCTCTGCCTCTGGTTTAACAAACTCAAAACTCCAGCACCGAAGACACCAGAGCTCCCCTGGGCGGTCCAAGTGCTTCACCACATGCTTCCCATGACATTTGCATCAGCATTTCCATGGAAGGGCAGCTTTGCCTGTCCACGCAGAGAGTTCCTGGGAGACCTCATCCTGCAAGATTCTTCACTCTTGTGTCTGTCTGCTCCCAAGCTCTGTTACCCTTCTTGCCTTCCCAGCTCCTCTTTTCCTCCCCACGTCCAGAAGTCGAGTACTGAGCTACCAAGTGAAGAATCTCTAAGGGGGATTGTGCAACCCTCCCAAATGCGACACCCTCTGTCTCCCACTGTTTAACACTCCCACAAGGAGTCTTCTTCCACACAAAGGCCCATGGCTGGGTGAAGAGGAGAGCCACGGACAGGTTTGAAGCAAAAAGGATGGCATTTGCGTTGTCTTTGTTTGAACTCATCGTTTTCCTCCTGGTGGTGTAAAAGCTTCTCTAAGGAGAAGGATTCAACTGCACTGGTCATGACTGGAGAGTCCTGGACCCTCCTGCATTCCCCGTTCTCTCCGTAGCTCAGATTTGCAGGGTTTTGGATGGGTGGCAGAGCCTCCACACTCCCTAGAGGAAAACACCACGGCAATGATGCCATGGGAACAGCTGGGGGGTGTTCGCCCCAGTTCCCACTCTGTCTTGTGGAGCTAATGCAGTGTTTAGCTGCATTAGTGCTAATTACAGATGACAGAAAGACATTCATGAAACATGAATAAAAAGAAATGAAATCCTGTGATTTTGTTCAGACTTGCTAGGCTTTAGACAAGAGGCCAGAAATAGCACTGACAAAAAAAAAAAAAAAAAATTGAAGGGAAAACGCAAAGGCGTTTCTCCATTGGCAGAAAGATCTTTAGCCAAACTCCTCCTTGAAGTAAATCCCTTTGTAAATGGCAGTCGAGCTCTCCTGGGATCTGACTGTGAATTCCTGGCTATAACACAGCAGCCTGCACCACAAAATGCCACGTGGCTCATGCCAACTTTTGAGATATCCAGAACTACCCTGGAAAGCCCAAGAGGGAATGGAGCCTCCTGGAGAGGATTAAAAGTCCAGATCAACCACATGCCCATTTCTCTTTCCATCTGGAGGCTCACAGTGGTTCTGTCTACCCTCCCTTCCCTATTGCTCTGCTCCTCCTCCTTCCCTCAAAGCCAAATTCCCTGGTGGAATTTTTCTCCTGCCCTTAAAATCCACTCAGAGATGCCAGAAAGGACCCTGTTTATATTGCCAGAAGAAGAAAAAAAACCCTGCAGAACTTATCTGCCTTATGTCCCCTTGGCAGAGATTTTTTTAAACTGGATTTTAGCCTTTCTCAAAGCCTGAAAAACATATCTTGAAACAGAATGAGGAGCATTTACAAGTCCCTGCTTACAGAACCAGACATCTGCTTTCAAAAGGTGAAGCTCTGGGGGTTGTGAGGGCACCTTTAGGGGTAGAGGACAACATTTTAGGGGTAGAAATTGGCTCTTTTGTCCTTCTTTCTGCACCAGAAGCAGAAGTTCGGGTACACCAGGTTCTGTGGCTCTTTCAAATCACCCAAAACTGTTGCAGAGCTAGCTGCAGTTGGCCCAGGAGATTTCATCTTTTTCAGGCCAGGTGATACCAGGATGGTGAGAGATCGACCTCAGGTGCAGCATCACCATTGCAGGTGGGGTACAAACACACCATAATTGATGGGTCCCCTTCTTCAGAGCTCCTAATCATCAAATTACAGAGTAACTTAACTCAGAAGGGACGAGATCAGGTGTCTCGAGGCCCTGTCCAGGCAACTTTTGAATATTCCCAAGGATGGAAATCTCACCACCTCTCTGGGTTCCTGCTCCAGTGTTTGATCACCCTCACAATGGAAATATTTTAAATTTTTTCCAAGAATCACTAGCAAATTTCTCCCCAAACTGCTCACATTTGGGGATTCCCATGTAAGGAGTCACTGTGGGAGGCTGAACGTGGTCTCCAAGCCCAGGCATCACTCCGAGCCACGTCTTGCAGGTAGGAGCTGGGATGGCCAAACACAGGATGGCAAACTCCAGGAGTGACAGACCAAGGGACAAGAGGATGGAAGTGCCACCACTTTCAGGACACTCAGCTCCTTCCAGCAAGAGGAGCCAATTACAAAATTCCAGCTTCCACCTGAGCTCTGCTTTCCTGCCTATGATGGGGGAGGCAGTTAGAGCCTGTTTTGGTAATTAATTATTAGAGATCCATTAAGGCAAAGTAATTATTGGTTTTATTATTGCTTTTACTGCTGGAGAACCTAGTGAGATCCATACCAGGTCCTGCACAAATTCTAGGACCAAGAACTATCCCTTCCCTGAGAAGCAAGAGGGAAGGGCCCACTCCTGCAAAACAGCACAGCACATTTTAAAATGAATTTGTGGGATTTTTTCCCCTTCAGATCATCCCTAATCAGGAAAATTTTGATGCTGAAGGGTTTACAGTGCAAGGTTTGGTGGTGTCAAACCAGACCTTGGCAGTGGCCACCAAAGTGAGATGGGTACATGAGAACCAGGACAGGGAACCAAGAAAGGTCATTTAACCACTTCTAAATGTCTTTGCTCTTTGTGGAAGTGCAGTACCTTGATTCACTACAGTTATTCTTTGTAAATTGATCAGACAAGATCCACGGATCACTTGCAATCTTACGGGCTTGGATGGAGAGGGCGCAATCGGGAGGAGCTCAGGAATATTGCAAGGGAGCTTTGAAACCAATCAACAACTCTCGATGTAACATTGAAGCTGTGACTATGTCAGGGCTGGTGTTTTGTTTTGCCTTTTTTTCTCTCCCCCTGTATAAAGTTTGAACCTTCCCAGATCATCTGCGAAGGTCTCATGGAAACAGACACTTATTTGTAAGAGGGAGAGGGAAACCAACCAACTGAACAAGCTGTAATTATTTAAAGATGTAAAAAAATATCTATTATGAAGTAGTATGGCTACCAATCCACGTAACTTCTACACCTTTAGAACTAATGGAAATAAAACAATGATAATAAAACCAGAAGGCTTCTCCTTGATTCTGTTTACCCTCATGGGCTTCTTGGAGAGGGTGGGGGGGTAAATAATGAAATACTGAAAACATGAAAAGCGCCTGGAGAAGAAATGGTGAAGTGGGTCCTGTCCCAGAGAGCTCACAATGAAAGAATTACAGGGAATTTTAAGTTAAAAAAAAATGAGATCAGATGTCTCAAAGCCCTGTTCAGTCCAGTCTTGAACATACCCCAAGATGGAAATCCCAGCACCTCTCTGGGTTCCTGTTCAATGTCTGGCCACCCTCATGGTGGAAATGTTTTTCCAAATCATAGAATGTTAAGGAGTTGGAAGGGACCTTTAAGTTCATCCAGTCCCACCCCCCTGCCGTGGGCAGGGACGCCTTCCACTAGACCAGGCTGCGGATGGGGCAATTGAACCTGGCCTTTGACACTTCCAGGGATGGGGCAGCCACAAGCACCTTGGGCAATTTGTTCCAGTGTCTCACCACCCTCAAAGTTAATAATTTCTTCCTAATATCTAATCTAAATTTTCCCTCCTTCAACTTGTACCCATTACTCCTTGTCCTATATAAAAATTCCTATATAATAAGTATCAGATTATTAATGAGAACCAAACTCTTCATTAAATTTATTACCTATAGCTGGGAATTCCCAAGCAAGGAGTCATTGCAGGAGAACCAATGTTGTCTCCAAGCCCAAAAGCCACACAGAGCTCCCTCCTATATATAGGATTTGGGATGGCCAACACAGGACTAAAAACTCTGAGGTGACAGACCCAGATTAGAGCAACTCAAAGCCAGGCTGGACACGGCTTGGAGCAACCTGATCTAGTAGAAGGTGTCCCTGCCCATGGCAGAGAAGTGGAACTGGATGGTCTCTAAGCTCCTTTTCAACTCAAGCTAGTCTGTGACTATGATTTTAAAACTTAAAATTGATTTTAATATAAAATGTAAATGCAATATAAAATTTTAACATTAAAAAGAAAAAAAAAAAGTTCAAATAAAAATACGAGGGAAAGCACCAGTACTGGTAACACCCCGAACCCAGCAGAGGGGAGAAAACCCTTGGGGGGAAACTTAAAAACCATCACGACTGAGCTCTTTTGGCCTTCTCGCTAAGCTATTACTCTGCAGGCTTTGCCCAGCCCGAATGTTTCCAGCAGAAGGCAGAGCCAGAGCAGGTTTCCTGGCAGCCGGCCACCCTGCCAGGCAGTGCCCAGCTCTCTGCACTGCCCAGCCGGTGGGGTGAGCCCCCAGAACCCGCCCGTTCCTGCCCCACAGCCAACCGCGGCTATTTGGAGGAGGGTGGGAGGAGGGAGGGATCTTCCTCCCCTATAAAGGGAGGTGGGCAGAAAGGGTCAGGCTGTAGGAGGCCCTGTTGAGGGTGGGTAGAGGTGTTGTAGGTGGAGGGCTGGGGGTAAAAGAAGGGCTGTGAGGAGTAGGGGAGGCTTGCCCAGCCCGCTCCCCAAATGGATGTGCGGGGTGAGCGTGGGGAGAGCAGTGGATGCAGGTTTGGGGTTAGCAGTGGGTGCTCTCACTGCCCTGGGGGGATGTGTGTGTGAATAGGGTGGGAAATCAGTGCCTGCTTCGCCTCAGGATGGCTGCACGTTGATGCTTGGCTGAGGGTGAGGAGATGGAGAGCTCTGTGTGCCCCTGTGACTGCGTGTGGAGGGTCGGGGCTCTGCCCTGCAGTCCCTGCAGGAGCCTTGCCCAGGGCTGGAAGGTCACAGGGGGCCTGGGCGGGGGTGCAGGTGGAGCTGGAGTGAGCTGCATGAGCCTTGTCCTCGCTCTGTTCTGCTGTGGGTGTTGGTACAAGGACTGGGAATGAGCCCCTACAGGAAAGGATTTTTCCTGGAGGTCTGGCTCTCTGCCCCAGACCTGCAGAGGTACCAGCTCAGGTGGTTCTGCTCACGGTGAGATGGGTGTCCCTGCAGAGGGCTGGGGATGGTTTTCTTCCTCCTCTTCCTCGGCGGAGAGAGCACTTTGGGGGAGACTGAAGTGGGTGTAGAGTTAAAAATGTAAAATAAGGAGGGACATGGGATAAGGATGGCAGATGCTGGTGGTTGTGATGTGCTGGGGAGCAGGGCAGCATTCCCTCTTGAGGAGGAGTGTTCCTTGGCTGTCAGACAGGCTACAGCTGGGGCAGTGTGAGCATCAATGCCTTACAGAGCTCCTCTCACAGGGAGCCCGTGGAGAGCTGACATAGCAAAAGTCAGAGCTCTGCAGGTGAGGAACTACCCTGGGATGTGAGCTCTGGGCTGTATGAGCTGTCCTGGGGCTCAGTCTGTGCTGTCTGACGTGAAGGCAGTGCCTGGATAGTCAGGGCAGACTCTTTGGATGACCTGTGCTCAGCTCTTTCCAAGGATCCGAAGTGCTGCTGCTGCCTTTGCCAGCAGGAACATTTCTTTAGCTGCCTCTTGGTTAACATAATATGCAGATTTTTTTTTTGATAAAACTGAAGCAGGCCTGTGAATAATCATCACATGCCCTTGAAGGCAGAGGACTAAAGCTCAGTCTTTTACCCTTGTTAAATCTAGTTTCAATGACCCCTTAATATCTGCACCTGGATCTAAGGCATTAAACTAATGTTCCCTAGCATGTTTTCCTCTTGAGCTTTTCCAAAGGGGATTTGGTTTGTGCTGCAGTACAGGAAGGGCTGGCACGTGGTGGGAATGGCTCTTCTGGTGGGGCACCCCAGGACTGTTGCTGATTTTTCTCATCGAGCTGCCTCAGAGCTGTGCCAGGTGCCTCAGAGCCCTGTACTGAGTGCTGTGGAGCTTGAAGCTGAGCCTCTGATCAGTGCTGGTCTCTGGGATTAGTCTGCAGGGAGAACAGCCAAACTGAGCTCTCCTTGTATGCCCACAGCCAGCAGAAATCCTCAGAAGAACTGCAAGTTATTCCATGCCAGAAATAACTCCCTATGTATTGGTGTGACTCCCTGGAAGGAGCTGCAGGATGGTGTTGCTTCATCTCCCCCTCATCCGGAGCCTTCTGCTCCCAGATGCTGTTGGCAGAGTGTAGGACTGCTCCCCAACCGGTTCCATGCCCTTGCAGTCAGTGGGGCAAGCAAGGGGTGGAGATGTTCTAATTTTCAGGGCTGATCTTTCCATGGGAGCAGCAATTCCCATGGTGTATTGGGAAAAAGATGTGGCACTTATAATAAAATCACACAATGGAATGGGTTGAAGGGACCCTTAAAGATCATCTACTTCCAACCCCCCTGATGCGGGCAGGGAAACCTTCCACTGCCTCAGGAAAAAAAGGACTTTGGGAAATTCCCCGGGCCAAATTCCTGCTTGTAGTGTGAAAGCTGCCATTGGAGCATGTGTTGGATTAAATGATACATATCTGCTAGGATGCAAACTCCTCCACCTCCCTGGTCCTCTTTATCTTCATGGACTTTGCCACAGGAACTTATGGAGGAAAATTGGAATGATTTGTGTATTTCTGAGTTGCAGCTTCCCTTTGAGTCTAGGGCAGAGCGTGACAAGGACCTGCTAATCCCTCCACAGCTGCTGGAGATGCCAGAGGGGCCATCAGTGAGGAAGTTCCAGCTGCTGACCTCCCCTTTTGTGGGACAAGTGGTGACCAAGGTGGGGGGACGAAGCCAGAAGCTCAATGTGAATGAGCTGAATGCCCTGAGGCTCCAGGACTCCCAGGTGAGCTGTGCTGCAGCTGAATTTACAGATCCATGACAAGTCTGAGGGAAGCTGCCACTGCCCCACACCTGGGTGACAGGAAGTGCAGAACCCGTGAATGTTTCCCTGAGGGTTTCACCTGGCTAAGTTCAGGTGTCTGTGCTGTGGGGACCTGTCAGAAGTCACACTGGGTTGGCCCTGGGGGGGGTTTCCGCTGGCCTGAAATCCCCAGATGATGATTTGGACCTGAGAGGCCAAAGCCTGGTGCAGCCTCACTTCAGATTAAAGGTGGGGAGCAAAATGAAAAGCGTGAAGTGCACCCAGCACAAAGTGGGAAGATGAATCGGAAGCAATGATGACAAATTTCAAATCCCTGAGTGTGTGGTCATGGTGGGCCTGATGGGAGCCCCTGGGAGGGGCTCAGAGTTGAGTGGTGTCTGAACACCTCATGCTTCAGGCAGGCCAAGAAAGGAATCTGCAAGGATGACCCCAGCTCTGATGGGAATGGCTTAGGTACTGGTGAATCCCATGCTCAGGGTGGGCTGATGTGCCCTCTAATAGAGGTTGTAGAAAATAAACCACTTGTACAGAAACAGGCAGAGGTTTTATTCCTGGAAGTGTTCCAAGTCAGGTTGGATGAGGGTTGAGCAACCTGGTCCAGTGGAGGCTGTCCCTGCCCATGGCTTGGAGTGGGATAAGCTTTAAGATCCCTTCTAACCCAAGTCTTTCCAGAATGCTGCGGTCCTTTATGATCCATCAGCACATCCCACCTCTTCTTCCCAGGTTCATGGGAAGAACTTGTACCTGGAATTCGTGGCAGCTGAAGGTCCCTTTGCACCAACTGCAGAAGAGACAGCTCTGCAAAGAGAAGCTGCTTGTGGGGCACCCTGTCCTGCCCAGGGACAGCAAGGACAGGCTGGTGCTCCCCATTCCCAGCATGAGGAGCTGCAGGAAGCCCAGCACTCGGGATCTGAAGCCCCAGAGGCAGCAGAAGGTCGGGGCAATTGGCTGCGCATCCACTTTGGCATGTTTGGCAGCGTCCGGGCAAACGAGTTCTCCAGGGCAAACAGAGCCAATAAAAGGGGGGACTGGAAGGATCCTGTGCCCAGGTATTTCCTCTTTTCTCTTCTCCCAAACCAAGTCTGTGTGGGAATGCTCTTAGGCTTGTTTTTCTCTGATAATTTTTAAAGGATGAGTGCACGTGGGGTGTGTTCAACCAGAGACTCCACAGTGGGATTGTAGGATGCAATTACCTGTGGATTATAGTACCAGCTCTGCTAAGGTTTTTATCTTGAAGAGTAAAGTTTTAGGATGCCAGGTTGAATCATGCCTTAAAGATGCCAGTTTTTCCCAATTATGTGGGGTTTTTTTAAAGGCTTGGATAAATAGGAAGCATCTCATACACCTGGAATCACAGGCTGGAGTGATGCTGTTGAAGGCAGCGGTGAACTGAAAACGTGGCTATGGTTTGTGTCCTCTATCACACTGAATTGTACAGAGCAAGGGGAATGAAGAGAAGCTGTGGCTGCCCCAACTCTGGAAGTGTCCAAAGTCAGGTTGGGCAGGGCTTGGAGCCACCTGGGGTAGCAGAAGGTGGCCCTGCCCGTGGCAGAAGGCAGCCCAAGATGATCTTTGGGTTTTCTTCCAACCCAAACCGTTCTATGATTCTGTGATTTTTTTGTGAAGGATGACTTTTTTTCTATGCAAGTTTTTTTAGACTCAGGTTTTTGGTTTTTTTTTTTTTTTTTGTGCTACTTTTAACATCCATTTCTCTGATTTGTGGACTGTCCTGCTGGAAGCTTGATCATCCAGGGTCGCAGGGCAGCAGAAGGAGAAACTCTCCACCAGTTGTGTGGGCTCACCACCGAGCCTCATGGCTGCAATCATTAAAGATGCCACGCTGCCTTGAGACAGTGGCCAGCTGCAGGGTGCTAACAAGTAGTTCAGAGATGTTTCTGATGAGAGGCTCCAACTTCCCTGCTTCTCCCAGGCTGGTTCTGCACTTTGAGAGCGGAGGCTTCCTTGTTTTCTACAACTGCAGGATGCTCTGGTGCTCCTCTCCGAGGGCTGATCCCGCTTCTGACATCCTGTCTGTGGAATTCCACCGCGGCCGGGCGCTGCGTGCCCTCTCTGCACCCGATCCCATCTGCTACACCCTCCTAGACCAAAGACATTTCTCGGGCCTGGGTGAGTTCCAGTGAATAGGGGCAGAAGGAGAAATGGAGGAAGGTGGGTGGGATGTCTAAAGATGAGGAAGTGCATGTCTGGGCAGCTCTCTCTTTTGTCTAAGAGCTTCTGGTTGATGAAGATGTGGTCGTCTTCAAGGTCTGTAACAAAGGTAGAGGGAGGACAACCTCTTCTAGGTCCAATCCTAGCTCTAAGTCTACTCTTTGGATGCCATCTCTGGCACAGGGAATGGTGTTGCTGGCTGTGACCCTCGAGGCAGAAATCACAGGTTGGAGCCAGCAGCCTGCACTACCTTGATTAGAAATTTCATCCTTCCTGTCTCCTCGTTTCTGACCCCTTCCAGGGAACATCATTAAGAACGAGATCTTGTACCTGGCTAGGATCCACCCGTTAACACCAGGCTCCCTCTTGGCTCTCCCAGATCTGGAGCGTCTGCTGGACTGCGCCGTTCAGTTCAGCTCCGAGTGGCTGCACAACAAACTGCGTGGCCGAGGGCTGCACCCCCGGGTGTACCAGAAGGAGCAGTGTCCCCTGGGGCATCCCCTGATGAAGGGCACTTTTGGACCCTCGGGTGGCTTCAAGAGACTCACGTGGTGGTGCCCTCAGTGCCAGCCTGCAGTGCTGCCAGGGGATGGGGACCCTTCCCTGGGCACTGAGTGACCTGCCCTGCAGGGTGGTCTCTGATCCATGCTCTCTGTGGTCCTAGAAGGTCTCTGTGGTGTCTTTGAGGCTGTTGAGTTTGTTCCTTAGGGAGTTGGCAGAGTTGAGCGCTCACTGGAGGTCCCGGATCCCCTGAGTGGCTGCAGAAAGGAAAAAGTGACATTTTGTCCCAGTGTAAAGAGTTTGACCAGTTCTGAGGTGTTTAGTTGGTTGCCCTGTTCAGGTGACAGTGGATGGGAAGTATAAAAGGGTTGAACAGGGGATTGATGTGGTTTGAAGTGACCCCCGTCCCTCAACCCTGGAGGAGTCAGCAAAACGGAGGATATCCCTCTGCCTAAACAGCTTGATTAATTAGGAATTAAATAACCCTGCCTCTGTCTGGAGCTGAATACCTGTGTGTTGGGCTGTGACTGGGTGTGGTTAAACACGACAGGCTGTTCCCTGTGTCAGATCTGACGGGAACAGTCCCCTTCCTTCCACGTCAACGTATGTGAAATATACGTCAGCAGTGCTTGGTGGAGCTCATCTCTGCACCCGCAGGCTTCAGCTTTGTGGCAGACTGCCAATTCCAGATCTCACAGTAAAAATAAAAATAAAATACAGTGTGCGACAGTGGTGCATGAAACTCGGGATCTCCAAGGAAACCTGAAAGCAGAAAGGTTTGGAAATAGAGCTGTGTCTCTGTACACTAGGTGGGAACTGCTGCTGTCCTCCGTCCCTGGATTGGAGTTTATTTTAGTAAGAAGTTGTTGACTTGAGCAAAAAAATAAAAGCTGGAAATAGAATTGAGGATATTAATCTCAAGTGCGTCCTTTCTGGCAGTTTCTTGGTTTAAAAACTGGGGATGTACATGGAAATTCCAGCTGCCTGGAATTGGTTAACAGCTGCCTGTAGAGGGGTGGTACCCGTGACGTTCCTTCGCTGTGTAAGTGTTCCCATTAATGGGAACAGGATTTAAAGACGGATTGCGAATCACCTGGGAATACTGGAGGTCAACACCTCTGTTGTAGGCAGCTGCTTCCTAGGCAAGACTTGCACAGCCTCTCCCCTGTGGACTGCCACTCCTTTGAGTGGCTGCAGCTTAGGAGAGGGGTGAATAAACCAATGAAGGTGTTTAATGTCCCTTCTGCAGGGTGTTGGCAAAGTGGCCTTCTAATAAAAAAAGGGTCCTAGAATATACTGAGTTGGAAGGCACCCACGGTGATGATCAGAGCCCAACTTCTGGAAGAAAACCACTCACAAAAAAACCAAAAAAACCCCCCAAAACAAACAAACAAACAAAAAAAACCCCAAAAAACCAAAAACAAAACAAACCACCCCAAAGCTGAATCTTGCACGTTGAAGGATGAGGATGGAGCTGGGGTCCGTGTTGCGTTCTCAGCTCTGGAAGGATGGATGTTGGGTGTTGAGACAAAGCCAGAGGAGGCCATGGAGATTCTGCAGGGCTGGAGCCCCTCCACTATGGAGAGCGGCTCGGAGCTGGGGCTGTGCAGCTTGGCGAAGGCTCCAGGGCCACCTCAGAGCCCCTTTCAGCGCCCAAAAGGGCCTCGAGAAGGGATGGAGAGGGGGAACGGCTTGGGTTAGGTGCGATGTATCCAGAAGGAATTCCGCCCTGTCAGGGGAATGGAATGTGAGGGATGGAATTCCCAGAGCAGCTGCGACCTCTCCATGCCTGGAACTGACGGTTCCAGGTTGGACGGGGCTTGGGGACACCTGGGACAGTGGAAGGGGGTCCGTGCCCGTGGCAGGAGGATGGAACTGGGAGCTCTTCACGCCCCCTTCCCG
>VWZN01012232.1:0-51716 GCA_013396955.1 Regulus satrapa
TTTGACTTTGGAGTGGATCCAGTCCATTGGTGAACTATTCCTGAGCTTTTTTAGGTTTGAGAACATCAGATGGAGTGGAGGGAAGGTTGTAGGCTGAAACAATTATAACACAGTCATTAATTGGACCAAATTAATAACTGTGCTCAACACAACAACCAGGGACTCTCACTTACTGTAGTGCTGAATAGGAA
Source organism: Regulus satrapa (assembly GCA_013396955.1). Classification (NCBI taxonomy): domain Eukaryota; kingdom Metazoa; phylum Chordata; class Aves; order Passeriformes; family Regulidae; genus Regulus; species Regulus satrapa. Next base: position 192 of record VWZN01012232.1, read on the forward strand.
AATCTTAATAATCACCTTCCCTCTTCCTTGTGCAGGAATTTGAGAGTATTTGTAAAATTTTCATGCCAAAAGGGATTTCAGATTAAATAACAATCCCAGCGTGTCTGTTACCGCATTTATGCATTTTATTCTCTGTAAATACCTTTTAAACTGCTTTGTGAGTCTTCCTCACAGCAGGTGCCTGGTTCAGAAAGCCTGAGCAAATGAGGAGTTGCAATTGCATTTCCAAACATGACAGAGGAGAATATTCCACAAGTGCTTCCATGAATAACAATGCAAATTTAGAAACTCTTAACAGGTTCTTGCCCTCCAATCTCTCCATATCTTTGCTTGGGTAAATGCCACTAATAATGTGGCCTTTAGCTTTTTGTCTTCTGAAGTTACTTTTTTCTGCAAACAAAATTTATTTTTAGAGGGTCATCCTAGACTTAAAACTATGTAATAGTTTGAAATATTTTATCTGAAATGTATATTCCAAACTGTGTATTTGTATCTTTCATTAACTGTGAAGGACAGCTCTTTAATGTAATCAAGAATAAATTACAACCCTTAATAGGAAATGAAAGTTAATTTTGCACACAGCACAAATGCAGAGGAGACTGTCTGAGTAGCTTGAAGCTAACATGCAAATATTCAATATATTGCTGACCTGCAAAAGGATTTTTATTTTCAGTTTTCCCCTGAATCTGAATCTTTCACTCATATTCCCAATTTTTTTTTTGTTTTTAGTTTTAGTTTATTTTTTTGAGGTTAGATTTGTTTTGATTTTAAGGGCTTTTTTGTTTGTTTTGTTGTTGTTTTGGTTTGTTTGTTTGTTTGTTTGTTTTTGGGGGGGTGTTGAGTTTATTTGAAAGGATTGTGGTGCCTGTTGATATTGCTGGATCATGTGCATGAAATTAACATCTATTTTCTCCATGCTTGGAGCCAGATCTGCATATTCTGCTCACCATCCCCTACTCTACTTAGAAATAACCCAATTCTGCAATTTTCAGATTGTTTTGGTTGGTTGGGGAGTTTTTGTGGGGGTTTTTTTTGTTTGGTTCGTTGGTTTTTTTTGTTATGCAGGAAAGCCTGAGCTGCCCATCCAACCTCCCTCACCATAAAACCATGAAGAAAACAGTTCAGAAGATTTTAGTAACAATTAACTTGAGTTTATAGTCAGAACATTTCAGTCCAAGCATTGCAGAACCCTCTTAAATGGTTCACTTGTGATATTGAGTGTTCTGTGCCTTGTAGGTAAATTATTTCATATACACAGGGACACAGGAGACCTGAGAACTGCTCACATGACTCTAAAACTCACTGAAGACTTCTGCAAGCTTGGTAATGCTTCCTTAATTACTGAACCTGGAAATACTTTGGAGCAAACCCGTTCTGTGTGATTTATGGTGCCATCTTTGTGGGTTTGCTGCTCTTTGCCTTTCAGTGGGGTGGGCTCTGTTTGGTGGAGGTTTGCATGAGGTGCTTCACTCAGACTACATACGAACCAGAGAGGGTTGTGGGGGACTTCTGATTGCAGAAAATGGACCAGATCTTTTGGTACTACCAGCTAATATAGGAAAGGTAATAAAGGATGGACACAGACAAAATATAAAGGTAATATAAGGTGTAAAGGTGGTGCCATGGTATTTTAATTCCCGATGTGAGACCTGTGTGGATTCCTTAGGAACTGTGAGGCTTTTCCAATGAACTGATCCTCTCTGAAGTGGAAAAAAAAATAAAAAAATAGAAAAAGAAAATCCAGTTTGAATGGGCTGTGATTTTTATGTGTTTGTTTTAGGTGGCAAAACAGAAATGTCCCAGAGTTGTGTGGTACTTTGTGTCTGCACTGCAGCAGTGTTTTTCACTGACTGCTTCCTTGTTTACAGCTCCTTCCTATAGTAAATCTCCAGTATTGTTTTGTCTTTATTGGCTGTGCCAGAAGGCTACGGAGCTAAAGCACATCACAGCTCTCCTCCAATACTTATGAACCCTTTCCCATTGCTCATCCATCATTTTAACTGGCAGTTATCTTGATGTAAAATATCTAGAAGTCTCCAATCACCTAGAATGCTCAGGATCTGGAAACAATAGGGGGTTTGGAAGCAACTGTTCATTAATAGAAATTATATAAAATTAGCATGGGGGGAAAAAAAAGAAGAAAAAAATACTATCTGTCTTGCTTAATTTATTTCTGAAAACTTTTCTAGCCCAAAATCAAGTCAGCTCTCCAAATTCTTAACTCTGGCTGCCTGATTTTATGAAGCCTGCATCCTTTCTTCCACTCATTTGTAACAGGGGGAGATCCTGAAAGGACACATATTTAAACATCCCTTGTTTTCAGGTTATGTCCCAATGAGGTGGTTCTATAGGGCTGTGGGTTTCTCCCTTTGTCTGTCCATTTATTTAGGGCATAAACCACATTTCCAAGCACTGTGCTCATAGGGTAAGGCACAGATTGACCTTTGCCTCTGATCTAAGGGCTGGTTTAATCAGGACATCTATGCAATGGTTGGAATTAGATGATTTTTGAGTTCACTTCCACCCCAGGCTGTTCTGTGATTCTGTGATAAATGGTTTTCTTCTGGGTGAAGGGGAACAGGACAGTCCTGGATGTGTCCATTCAAGTGTCACCCAAGCAGGCTGTGGTAAGAGACTGGAAAAGTAGAACAAGCACTGCCATGCTCAGCAGCCAAGCCAAGGACTTGGAAAAGTGTTTTATGCTCAGAAGATTCAGCTGTTGCACAGGATTTAGAAGAAGTGAAGGTGTCCCTGACCATGGTGGGGGGGGTCAGAATGAGAAGGTTTTTAAGGTCCTTTCCAACCCAGACCTTTCTGTGATTCTATATTTGCACACCCNTAGAACACGGTCTCCCATGCTCCGCAGCCAAGCCAAGAACTTGGAAAAGTGTTTTATGCTCAGAAGATTCAGCTGTTGCACAGGATTCAGAAGAAGTGAAGGGCCAGTGAAGGTGTCCCTGACCATGGGGGGGGGAGGGGGGTCAGAATGAGATGGTTTTTAAGGTCCTTTCCAACCCAGACCTTTCTGTGATTCTATATTTGCACACCCTAAGCTTCCATAAAGATAACTGAATTCCTCATTGAGTACTCACTGGGAGCTCTGCACTGAAGGATTATCAAAAACCCCCAGGGATTTGTGTCTTGCTGCGGTTGGGCACAGCTGGATGCCCAGTGTCTCACCAAAGCCCTTCCATCAGCCCCTCCTTCAGCTGGACAGGGGGAAGAAAAGGTAATCGAAGCCTTGTGGCTTGGGAAGGGACAGGGAGAGATCACTCAGCAATTCCTGACATGGGCAAAACAGATCTGACTCAGTGAATTTATATCAAATCTTTGTAGGTATAATCTTAACACTCCTCCTTCCCACCCCTCCTTTCCCCCCAGGCTCAACTTTATTTCCAAATTCCCTCCCTTGTTTCCCCACAATGGTGTTTGTTTTCCCAAGTGTCCCTGTATTCTTACAGGAATTCTTCACTATTTTTATAGCCAGACTGTTCTAGCTGTCAATACTGTTGGAAGAATTGGCTGATTGTTTCTAATTAACAAGCTCTGCTCCATTTGGGGGCTCACTGATAATGCCTTTGGTTGTCTTTAGTTGTTCCTGGTAGAGGGGAGTGACAGAAGACAAATATCCCAGAGTATTGTCCATCATTAATGGGCAGTAGGATGGAAAATGGGAACCCCAGGTTTACCAGTGCTTTATACTTCTCAAGCTTTACATAATGCACTGCAGCAATTTATTTGATTTTAATGACAGAGAGGAGGAAACATGCCATTTTTCAGTCATTTCACACATGCCATTAGCAACATAATTTGAAAAGATAATGATTTACAAACCACCTGCTGCCTGGCAGATGCTTAAATATTGGCACGTGCTTGGAATGTGGTATGGAAGATATCTGAGGGGTTTAATTGCCCACTAATGCAATAGCTTCTGTTCTGTGCAGGTTAATGAGGGAGAGCTGCTTTGCTTTTGAAGTACATCTGCCAGGGATCCTGTTTATTAGACAACCAGCAAGGATGATCTTCACAGGTTTAGTCACTTGTTTGCAACTGTTTTTGTATTAGTTGCTTTCAAATGGCAAGTAATGGGGAAGAACATCAGGTTTGCAATAAAATGAGACCTGTGGAAAGCATCTTGAGAAGTTCATGCCATGACCTAATATATCAAAAACAGGGATTGATATGTTATCTAAAATGTACTGAGGATGTCTGATCTACTCAAGAGTGCGTAGATAAAGTCATGTCCATCAGTAGCCAGTTTTTATGGAAGGCTCACAGCATCCCAAATCCTGTGCTAAGCTCAAGGTTCCTCCTGGGTGACACTTCCAGCAGCTCAGGCTCATGTCTTGCAGTGACTGTTGTTTATTTATGGGTGCACACATTCCTTTACTGCAAGGAACTAAAGCAAATTGGGACAATTTTTCCACAAAAATTCATACCTTGATCAAAAGAAGATGCTTGGGTGGGTAAGAAAGCCTTTCTGTGAGTCCCCCCAGGGAAATTTGCATCTTGGTCCAAATTCAGTCCTGAAACTGCATTTGCTTATTCCTATTCCCTTTCAATGAAAAGTAAGAAAATCCCCAAACCCAGAAAATCTCACACATCAATAAGACAAAAATTGCAGTCACTGTGACAGCATTAGAATTGCTTAGGGGTTCTTGGACTTCTGCTGCAGAAGCAGCACCTAAACTATTGATTCCACACGTGGACCCAGCTGGGGAGGGGATTTGGAACCCATAAGGTCCGTTTTTTTAATGGATATTGGCAGGGACTGTAAAATGTTGTAACAGTCTTGCAGATAACAGGGTAGCAAAGTCACCACCGATGTATTTGTGAGGTTTGTGCCGGAAATAGCAGAGAGTGGGAATTTGTTTTAGCCCCTCCAAGGGATGTGATCTCACGCACTAATCCGAGCCAGATGGAAAAAGCTGGATGTTAGTTAAATGAGAAAATTATAACCTACTAGACCTGTATGATCAAAGAGAAGGAAGAAGCAGAGCTGGCACTTAAACCAACTTGAGGATCTTTGCACAAACAAATCTGGCCAGGCTAGAGATGCCCAAGCTGACTGCAGTCACAGCTTTGGCACAGAATTATCTTTTCCTGTCTCTCAATGCCCTGTACCAGATGAACCAGATAACTATTTTTTTAATTCCAATTTTTTATTCCAACTTGCAGTGCTACACTGGAAGGAATGACCACCCCTCAAGGTTTTTCAAGGTCGCTGAAAATGCAGCATCATTTGAAAAACTGGAATTTAAACATTCTTGTCTTTATCTAGCTTACATAAGGATTAGAAGCCCGGCTAAATCCATCTAGGTATAAACTTCAAACAATGGCTTGGAGAAACATCTATAAAAATGGAAGCACTAACAGTCCCCAAATGTTCCTCTTGATGCATGAGTGTTTTACTGAATTATGAGGCTGCTTCAGCTACAGCCTGATTCCCTCTCCTGTGACTCTCAACTCTCTTATCCATAATTTTGAGTGATTAATGATTGAAATGCTATTTAAATCACTGAGCTTTCTTCTGTCAGAATTCAAAACTAACTCGCTAATGGGGAGAAAACTGAAAAATCTGTTCATTGTTTCTTTCTTCCTCTTTAGAGAGGTGCTAAAATCTTTGCTATTTCTGTTCTCTACTATAAGGACAGCATAAAGGGATGTCTCAGAAGGAGTGATAATGTAAACATTCGCCCCTGACAGATAAAGCAGTGAGGAATAAACTGGCTTTGACAGCATTAACAAATTTACAGTGCTGGTTTTGAAGGCATTAGCTGTGGAAAGGTTTGATAATGTTGTGGCTTTCGAACGATGGTCTCAGCAAAGTGCTTAACAGATTTGTCTACTGTTTCCCATCTTTAAATGACTACATAATTTACACTTTTAATGGGTGTTAGATTACCTGTCTGCCATTAGACTCTCAGGCTGCAGTGAATGAAAAAACAGAAAACACCACTTTCCCAGGACATAAATGATTAGTTACCATCACTGGCACCCATGTATCAACCTCCGTGTCACAGCACCGTGGCTTTGGAAAATCCAGATAAAACGGATGGTTATACCCAGCCATTAACTATATTTAAGAATTTCTGTCTATTACCCACAGGAAGATGGCTGGGGAAAGGTTGTTTTATAGTCGTAGCAGATTAGAATGATGTTTAATCAAAACAGTGATGTCGAACATTGATAACCTGGGGAGATAATCTCTGCCATAATAAAGGTGACCTTTAAAAAAAGGTTACTTCATAGAGGCCTCTTTTTTTTTTTGCCCTCTTGTCTGGCAATAAAGGAAGTAACAGAAAATTGTGGAGCATTTACTATGCCATTAGCAGCATTTAAAATCCTAAGATAAATATTGGAGTAGGTTGAGCACACACAGATAAAACATTTGAAAATATTTCAAGGTTTTGTAGACAGGTATAGGTAGCTTTTTATTATCTTCTTCATAAGATCACATGAAAAAATCCTAAAAAATTGATGGCTGCACAGCTAATAAACTCTGTGAAAGATAAGCTATAGCCTTTAATAGGTTTCCATGTCTAAAAAAAGGTATGACAGATTTTGGACAGACAATTTTTTCATATACTTTTGAAGTAACATAGAAATTAAAAGGAATATAATTCCTAGCATGCAAATTTATTAGCAGGTTTTCTTTCCTTATTGGCATGCAATGAGGTCTCCTCCATCTGTGTGTGTGACACTGATCAATCCTCTAAATTATGTGCATTGATGCATTTCTGGTACATCCTCACTCAGCTCCAAACCTTCAAGGCACTTGGGGAAATTGAATCCAGCCTTGCTCTAAGCTGTTCCTTCTACTTTCCACTTTGTGAGCTAAAACTCCTGCCAGACTTCCTCTCTCAGCCTGGCCGGTTTGTATGACTTTAACTCTGCCCCCCAAATCTCTATTTCAGTCTCAAATTCAGGTGCTTTGGTTCTCCCTGCCATGATATTTGCTTTTGTACTGATGGCACCAGTATTTCTGTCACAGAATTTGCTGGTTCATTTGCTTCAACAAGACTGAAAAAGATGGGATCTTTCCTTAAGTACACCCTGTCAGCTGATTTTTTTTGTCTTTTGTCCATTTTCCCAATATAGAATATGATAATTTCCCTGATTCCAAGCTGTTGCCTGGGCCTCTATTATCTACAGGCTTTTTACCACAAATGAGATTTTCAGTTTCTAATCTAATTTTAAATGATGATTTAGCCCTACATCAAACAGGCCTGTAGTTTATGTCTAATTCACACCACTATTTGAGGGTCTGATATAGTGCTTATTACATCTATTGCCAGTGTGATATGAACAGACCCTGCTGTAAAGAAGAGTTAAACCCTGTAACAAAGCCTACTAAAATAATCTTATTTAATGAAGTTTCATTTCTGTCAGGCATCCTATTTCCCATAGTGTATAATTAAACTCAAAAAATAACTGCCCAGCAACTAAAATGTGCAAGAACAAAGACAAGCTGCAGTCTTGAATTTATTAACAATCCAGTATTTATTTGCAATGGTAATCTGCTATTTATATATGAACAATAAAACTAAATTTAATTGTTCATCAAGGTATATTTTTTTATAGTGACTCCAGATACAGTTTTTAGGACATTATGACATAAATCCAAATATTCTTAAGTAGACATATCCAAGATATGAAGTGTAAAACTAATAAGAATGTGAGAAAATAATTAATATTAAGGAATTGATTGGCAGTCTCAATGAAAATGTCATCTTGTTTTCATTACAAGGTTGGTGTACATTGCTAGTACTCCATTGTCCCCTTAAATTATATTTTTCTGTAATAATTCTATATAATCTTGCAATCCAGGTTTTTATGGGTGTCATTATTTCACAGAGGGAGGAAGGAAATACAACATGGTCGTGATAATTTAGCACTGCATCAAAATGCTTGTCTGCCATGCTGCCAGCCAGGAAGGAGGGACCCCCAAAACTTCCATTTACTCCCTTAGAGCCATCCCAAGGCTGGGAGAAGAACCAGCTCCTCCCAAAGAGTGAGGGAGAGCCTGTTTTGAGCTGAAATCCTCATTCTTGGGGTGTGAACCAAAACACCTTTAACTTAGGGCACAGCCTGCACTTGGCACTCAAGAGGGGGGCTCGTTTCAGGCAACACTTCTGGTATGAATTCCAGAATTTCCAGATGAATCCGAGGCATTTCACCTGGATTTGTAGTCTTCTTGTAAACTTTTTCCTTTGAAACAAGTACTAGATTTTAGCTGGTGAAACTCAGATTTCCTGAGGTAGCTGCTCACTCTTCCTCAGCCCCTTCAAGGATCACCTAGCTGACACAGTCAGTAATTCTCCTGCTTCACCCCCAAGTGAGGGAACCCTGGGGCTCAAGGACTGATATCCATCTCCTTCAGGGGATTTATTGATCAAACTGGAGCAAACTTTTGAGCATCACTGGCTTTGCTCTCTGGTTTGCCGAAGAGGCAGCAGCCCGTAAGTGCTGAGGTGCGTTAACTCTCAGAAATTACATTGCCCAGGGAGAATAAATCCTGTCTTTTCTGCTGTTACAGACTATTGTTCTGAAAAACAGGTCAGGTTGCTGCTTGCTCATATAAATTTCTGTCTAGAAAGTAAACCAGTCCTGCTCCAGTCATTTCACAGATATCTGCCCTGCTGCCTCCTTGTTGCTGTTACCCTCTTACTCCTCCTCTGGCTTGCTCAAGGTACATATGTCAAGTTTGACAGAGTCACTTCTCTGTGAAATTTCGTGATATGACCAATTGATTTAGCTTGTTAAAATAATTCCTCATGTAAGCATGTCTTTCTTGCTGTCCTTTATTCCTCCTGCTCTACTGACTGTTAACTCAGTGGTAAAATGGACTGTGGATGCTCAGGTTTGTCTCCAGATGAGGAAGGCTTGTGGATCATGCCAGTCAGTTTGTGCTCTGCTGCACACACAGAGCTGGTGACAAGAATCGATGATTCTTTACATGTCTCTTGATGAAACACAGGGGAAATGTAGGAAATTGCTGAGTTTCAAGAGCTGTAGGCTGCCAGAAGAGATCTCACCAGGCAGAGCTGCTCTTTGGCCAAATAATGGTACATTTTGCTCTCAGCAGCTCCCTGTAATTGTGCGTGTGCTTGTCATTCCCACTTTCCAGCTTCTGTCCTTTATAAAATTGTTTCACTTTCCACACAAGGTGTGGATTACTCACTTTGCCAGCTACTGGTGTTCCCTATTGGTGCTGCACAGCCCTGTCACTCCCTCTGCTGGCCTGGGTTCCTCCTCCTTCCCGCAGTGCTGCCATTTCTCACAATTCCCTTGGCCTGACCAAGCTAGCAGTCATTCCTGGGCATGCCCCAGTTGTGGATAACTTGCCATGGAAAGGAAATCTCTGCAGCATTTCTACTGAGGTACCAACTCTCCCTACACCAGTTGCTGGCAAAGCATCCCGGCACATCTGACTCCCTTTGAAATCAATCAGCTGCTTTTCCTTTAAACCTCATGCTTGTCCTTACTCAGGGAGAAAAGGCAAACTTCGAAATAGCCTGCATTTTGGATTGTTTGTGATGCATTTTCTAAAGGTTATGAGTGAATTCCAAAATCTATTGAACCAAGGCAAAAATAACTGTGCTCAACTGGAGGAAAAAGGCCAGCAGAAAATTCAGGGACATTTAAGAGCTTTCATCCATCAAGTTCCTTTCCAAATGTTCTTAGGTACCTTGTCCACTCCGGGTTCACTGCCTGCTGGAATGCTGTGAAGACTGGGGGAAGAGTGACCTGTGCTGATGTCAGGCAGAGCAGATGGCCCTTGCTGGAGGCCCAGGGAACACGGATTTGAACTGCCAGGGAAGGAAACGTAAAGGTGAAGTGTCTGGGCTCAGAGTATTCATGGTCTTTTGCCACATCTGAGCATTCCAGCACTGCAGGGAAGCAGCTAAAGCAGCATCAAATGGTAAAGGGATCCTGTCCCACACATCAAGGCCAACATGCTGCTCATCCCTGAATAAGGATCTTTACAAATAAGGGCAAAAATCCTGAGCAGAAAGCAGCACCAACCTCCTGGACCTGCCTGTCTCAAATGCAACCATGTGGATGGCTCTGCTCCCCTGGGAGCCCTGCTGGGAGCCTTTCACTGCTTGGTAAATCCCGTGGGAATGCCAGAGCTGTCCACACAGCCAGAGCGATGGAAGTGACATGGATGTGAGGAATGGAGAAGGACAGCACCTGGAGAAGATCCTGTGTGAGGCACTGAAGCTGTGCCTCCAACCCTTTAAAACACCTGTAGTGGAGAAATCCAAAGAGCACCAAGAAATGGTGAAGGTTATTACTGGCAAGAAATTGTTCCCTGTGAGGGTGGGCAGGCCCTGGCACAGGGTGCCCAGAGAAACTGTGGCTGCCCCTGGATCCCTGGAAGTGCCCAAGACCATGCTGGATGGGCTTGGAGAATTTGGACAGTGGAAGGTCCCTGGCAGGGGGTGGAATGGGATGAGTTTCAAGATCTCTTCCACCCAAACAATTCTGTTGTTCTATGACTGCCTAAAAACGTGAGAGTTGGCACCTGAAAGTGGCTGGTGGTTTTATACTGAATGCTCCTTGTAACCCCCTGGTCTGCAAAAATCAGATATTTGGTATGCACTTATCAGCTCCAAAGTGCTGATGGAACTTCTATGTAATTTGAAAAGAAATAAGAATGCAATTTAGCATTCTGGATTGTGCTGCTGGTGACAGCAGTCAAATGGCAGATTTTCAAGGGCAGTAGCAGGGATAATCATCTTGGTCAAATTACAGTTTTAATTTAAGAAAAACTTCTTTCCTTACTGAGAATATTACCATGCATATTTTCATTTTATTAGTTTATGTACACAACCACTAAATTATTTGCATGTTATAGGATTTTATTTTGTACTTAGCAAATGAATGACATCCAAGCAATTTTAGATTTAATTTGATCAATATTTAATGAATTATAATTACCATTACAACTTAGAGTTTTGCACTGCTGTATATTGCTGCATAATGTTTAATCAAGGGGAGAGAGAGACTAAAATATAACTGGAAAACAGCTATAAAGTCTATGTTAAAGAAATGTAGTGAGATTATTAACTAAATTACAGCAGTCTAATTTAATAATTTTCCTAGTTACAGCTTTAAGATTGAATTTCAAGAGCATTTCCCTTATTTATATTTTTAAATGCCTGCCTTATATATATATTTTTAAATACATACACAAAATTACTCTGTGGTATCATAATTTGAAATCTCTGCATAACTGGAAAAAATTCCCAGGTGCTGCACCTGGGAAAATGGGAGTACCAGATAAAAAGGATACCAACTTATATGGACAGAACAGTCAAAAGATTTTATTTATCCATTGGTAAGGGCCAGGTATGTAAATGTTGCAGGAATCAGCAAAACCATTTAAAGTTACTGTATCTGAAAACATTGAAATAGGGTAAGGAAAATCCACAAAAATATGTCGTTTAAAACAATTTTAAAATTAAGCCACTTTTTCCACAAGTTAATGATTTCTTATTCTCAGAAATGCAGGTCAATGTTTAAATTTAGTCACACCAACATGATTTCCCAATCTTGGTAGTTAAGCTTTTGGACTCTGAAGCAACTTCTCTGATTCTGCCAGTGAGATAGAAACGTGTGTGGGCAAAACTCATTAGGAAGCCTGGAAAACTCTAAACCTTTCTGTTTTATAGAATCACAGAAGGGTTTGGGTTGGAAAAAACCTTAAAGCCCATCCAGTACCACCCCTGCCATGGGCAGGGACACCTTCCACTATCCCAGGGTGCTCCAAGCCCCGTCCAGCCTGGCCTTGGACACTGCCAGGGATGCAGAGCAGTCACAGTTTCTCTGGACACCCTGTGCCAGGGCCTGCCCACCCTGACAGGGAACAATTCCTTCCCAATAGCCCATCTAACCCTGTTAAATTGGAGTATTCACCATCACTTCCTCTTGTAATTTCCCTGTTTCCACTGGAAAATTCCACTTTGGAGCTATGTGAATATTTCAGCCATTTTTGAAATTGTATTCCAGCAGCTCGTCTCTGAGATGAATGAAGGACTCTGGGATTTGTGGCTGCAATAAAGAGTAACTATTTTTCAATTTCTCTTTGTTTTTTAATTGCAGCCTAGGTAAGCCCACCTAAAGCAGTTTAGCCTGGTCAACCAGTAGATATTCATTTGGATGTAATTCCAAACTCCAGACTGAAGGCAGGTCCCAAACTGAGGTTGAGTTTCACCCATTACAAAATTAAAGAAAGTGTAAAAAAAAACCCCACATGTCATAATGAGCCATGTGAAAACCACATTATTCCATGGCCTTTGATCAAAATTCGGTGAGGCTCAGAGGTGAGCTCTCTATAGAGACAACTGAGAGAGAGAGATCTATAGAGCTCTGTTTAGGATTTCTCTACAAAATGAAATCAAAGGAAGTAAAGAACAATAAATATGCCTGACACGTCTAGGTACTGTATGTGAAAATTATCCTGCTCCTGGGGTGGTTGGTTTTGGTTCAATAATTCAGGTTTATTCTTCAGCAGCATGTCTTCAGAAGAAAATCTGTGGTTTAATTTGTGTCTATGTCTGTGCAATTTGCAGAGGATGGTTGTTGTTGTTACACAGAGAGTTTAAGTTTTAGGATTTTTCCCCTTTATTTTTCCCATTATTATTCTCACTCTCTACTCTCAGGCCCACAAGCTAAAAAACCACACACAGACAACACAATTAGGGAAAGAACATAAATACTCTTTAACATCTGTTCTTGCCCAAACGGGAGAATTCATTTAAGACAAAGGTAAGATGAATTATAATATGTTTCTATTTTCACTTGAGAAAGGATTTCTGCACTTCCAGTCTTTGCAGTTGTTTGGAACTCTCCATATTTGCAAAGAAACCCCCTGCTATGCATCTCCTAGGAAGTGATTTTTCTCACTCTTTGAACACCTCCCCTTACACACTGTTTTATTTATTTTAAACTCTTATGTTAAAGGCTTTCATGAAATAACATTTTTTAACTTCATACAATTAATAATTTAATTTCAAATACTGGTGGTTACTGAGCTACAACATAACTTGTGCATTGATTTTCCTTTCAATACTACTCCAAAATTAAATCCCTGGAATTAGAGACACAAATGTTGTTATCAAAGTTCTCAAGCAGAATAATAAGGTGATACCAATAACCATCTTGTCTACAAAGTGGAAAGAATTTTGCTCTGTAGGAATTTCACATCAACATAAAACCACTTTGGATTAAATGTTAACTGTTAGCAAGTAAAATTTGCTGACTGGAATTTTGGAAAACAAGGCTCGTCATGGAAACTCTTCAGCATGCACACAGAGCAAACAAAGCACACCCAAAATCAACTATGGCGCTGCTATAGGAGTCCCCAGTGAAAAATTGCAGTGAATTTTTCAGTGAAAAATTGTCCAGCCCACATTGTCCAGACTGGAAAGAATATACAGGCACTTCCTCTGTGCTTACACATCTCAAAACCCCAGAAGGATTCTTAAATTCTTCAAGATTTTTTGCCCTCCCTGTCGAAAACAGATTATTTTCAGTAAATAGATCATATTAGAACTGGTGCCTTAGAAATGAGAGGGTTTATGGTGCTTTGTGAGCTGGCTCACCCACTCCACAATTGTTTTTCATTATCCCTCAACTCCAGCTGTACTGTGCTTCCCATAAAACCGAATTCATGCTCACACTATGAGAAGTGCCTTGGAAATAGCACTCGAAACTCTGTGGAACGTCTCCCAGAAATGGTCTGGAGTCTCTGCAAAAGAGCTCAAGAAGGTTTTTCTCCCCTCAGCTCCTCACATCGTCACCTTTAGAGCAAATGCAGCACAAGAATTAAACGAGGAGAGTTTTTGCTCCCAGAATTGATGAGGGCAAGCTGGCTCCAAGCACTGCAGGTTTTCCATTGCCTCTCCAGGAGGGATGTGAAACACAGCACTGAGGAAGGAATAAACAGTGGCCAGGAAAGGGCACAGTAACACCAGTGCTAAAAATAAGTGTGAATAACAGTTCTCTGTGATTCCAGAATTCTGAAGTTAAAAACATTTTGCTTGTACCTGGAGCAGTGATATTCAAGGTGTCAAACACAACTGAGCATTGGGATGATTGTGGGGCCTTGCTTGATCCTCACTCCGTGACTGTGACACTCTACTGGAAATTCTGAGGGGATCAAACTCCCTCCCCACCAAAAGAAAACCCCAAACCATATTTTTAATGATATTAAAAGCACAAAAATTTGTTTCTCATTCCAGCTGTCCACAGGAGAATATTGCAAATCACAGGACAAAGCAGGTGGATGGCCTAAGACTGGAAATCAGAGAACAACAGAATGGTTTGGGCTGGAAGGGACCTTAAAGCCCATCCAGTCCCACCCCTGCCATGGGCAGGGACATTTCCACTAGTCCAGGTTGCTCCCAACCCCATCCAACCTGTCCTTGGACACTGCCAGAGATCCAGGGACAGCCACAGCTTCCCGGGGCACCCTGTGCCCACCCTCACAGGGAACAATTCTTTCCTAATATTTAACCTAAATTTCCCCTCTTTCAATTTGAACCCATTGCTCCTTGTCTTGTCACTAGACTTCCTGATGATGTTTTGTGGTCAACCAAAAGCTCAGTTCAGATTTCCTACACCTGCAAAAAAGCCTTATTGAGCTACCAAAACTCCCTGTTCAGGAACCCCAAGAACCATTTAAAATTCTTTACCCAACAGATGATAAAGCAGCAGAGAGTAGGTGGTTATTTGGTAGTTATTTGGGTGTTCATTGGAATCATGGAATCATTAAGGTGGGGAATGACCTTTAAGATCCCCAAATCCAAATCTGCATTCCTGAACCACCCCCATGTTCACCATTAAACCAATTCCCCAAGTGACAAGGACCTCAAACCTGTTCCCGTCCCCTGCAGATTGAGTTCCATTCAATTTTGGAGGCTGTATAAGGAATCAAATCAAGTCATGATTATCCCATGCAGGTTTCCCCTTTGCCACCACCTTTCCACTTGAGATATTTCCACACCTAAGGACCGCACAAGAAATTAATATTTTGATGGCTCCACTGCATAAAACAGCAATAATTTGACTTTACATCATCCTTTTGTTTAAAAAAAATCCAGGCCAGGAAGCAGTGCAGCACAAAGGACACGCTGGCTCACTTCCCCTTGAATTTACATGGAATATTAACAAATGAAGAATTTTGATAATTTATGTTCTTGACAAAGGTTGTAACAAGAACAAGAAATGGGGGAAACTAATTCTTCATATGGGAAACAGTAAAATTATAATTCACTGTAATCGCTGCCTTAGATTTTAATTTTCTGTTTCCCTTGGGCTCTACAGTAGGAGAAACTGAAGGACCTCACAGAAGAATTAAAAAGGGATTTATATCAGTGAAAAAATTGACTCATAAATAGTTATAGATTATATTGCAAGTTCTCATCAGACCGGTTAAAACCAAAGCAGAGAGCCTAATTTAGCTTGTCAGGAGTTTTTAATAATGATCCTTTCAATTAAAAATCCAATAAATACATAATGGAAAACTTATATTGTTTTCAGCAAACAAAACTGTGGAGAGAGCTGCTGGAAAAACAACATGCCAGCCAAATCTCTTCTTCTGTCTCATCGGTTTTCTCTCCAATTTCACTCAGATTTGAGCTAAAAGGCCCAAGTAAAAAGCATCAGCAGCCCACCATTATCCTGAGAGTCAGGGAAATCTGGCTCCCTGCCTGCAGATAACAGGGACATGGGAATGTGTCCTTGCCAGTGTCCAGCAGCCCCAACACACAGAGCTCAGACCCTCTGCCTTTCGTTTCCAGAAGTGGGGAGTTTGGGGCTGGGAAGCTCTTGGAGCAAGACCCCTCCTGTCAGGGCAGCATTTCTGTGCTCACACTGCACAGGTCTCACCTGCTCTGCAACCCACGGGTGGGGAAAAAGGGAAGGGAGGGAAAAGGAATCAGTGAGACAACACCCAGAGGGAGACAACAGCTTGGGAATCCTGTATCAGAAAGCCTCAGCTTTGTCGCTGACTTCCCCACAGCAAAAAAAACCCCACAAGCATTACCCGAAAGCTGTCAGGGCTGTTCAAACCTTTTTCCCAGATGCAGCCTGCAGTTTCCCAGTGGAATGAAGCACCACTCACCTCAAGGAGCACTCCTGTCACTTGCTGCCTCTTGAAGAGCATCTTGGCAGTATCCCAAGGAAATTCAAAGTAGGCGCATCTCGCTGTGGGGCATTTTCACAAGTGCTCTGCCATGAAATGCTGCTTTGCCCACACCTTAGGGAGCTTGGTTTCATCAGAAATCAAAAGTAAAAAATAAGAATGTAGTAAGGAAGTTATAACTGAGAAAGGAGACATTTCTATTTTATTCTTTTAAGGAACCAGATTACTTTTACTAGATTTTTAGAATATTTACAAGATTACAATATTACAAAAACCAGATTTTTTAGCAAGAAAGAACTTTATTTTAGTGAAAATTTTAGGGCCTGATAAGACCCTATGAGAACTTTTAGTGCCTGAGGAGCTGGACAGGGATCTGGAACATGGGGTGGAGGGAAAGGACACAGGGAATGGCTTCCACTGCCAGAGAGCAGGGTCAGATGGGATATTGGGAGGGAATTGTTCCCTGGGAGGGTGGGCAGGCCCTGGCGCAGAGCAGGTGTGGCTGCCCCTGGATCCCTGGAATTGTCCAAGGCCAGGCTGGAAGAGCTTGGAACAACAAAGTGGAAGGTGTCCCTGCCCATGGCAGGAGGTGGAAGAAGAGATTTAAGGTCCCTTCCAGCCCAAACCATTTTGGGATTCTGAAGATAACTCTGTGGCTCTGAAGATAAGAAGTGGCCCTTCCCCTCCACTCAGTCTTGAACACTCATGGAAACAAAAAAAATCCAACCTTTGGGGGTTTTTTGGGAACAGCAAGGGCTTCACAGCACAGATTGGACAGCACCTCTGCCACCTCATGCCCAGTGCCACGAGGAATGGAGCAGCAGGAGATGCAGGAAGCCTTCATCTCCTGCCCATCCTTCTCATGACAGTCCATCAGAGTTTGTCCTTGGCTGGGGACAGACTCCACCTGCACCCATGGTGCTGCCTGGTGGAAACAAACCCAGTCAGAAGCACTGGAGAAAATACAGAAAACTCTTATTCCTTGCACAAAGAGAATAGGGATTTTTGCCAGGAAGGCAGATTTCTGGATAAAAAACATGTTTTTCCTCTCTCATGCTTGAGCTACCTGGAAAATAGGGGAAAAAATATTAGTTCTGTCTTTTCTAAATTTTCTTTTGTTTTCACCTGAGGTTCCTAATGGTGTGTCTGCTTTTCCCATGTCTTACTAATAAACCAGCAGAGTTTGCAATGTATCTTTTGTGTGTGGTGGATAAAACCCACGCTTTGTGAGTTTTCACATGGCCTCACACAGCTGAACCCATATTTCTGTGCCTTATTACACAACATCTTATAGGCATGAAAAAGCATGTTTTCCCCAGTTTTTTCCCAGGCATAGCCAGGTTAACCCAGAGGGGCTTTGGGCACAGCAGTTCCCTGCAGCTTTCTCTGCCTCTCTCCAAGAAAACACAGAGCTGATCTCCCTCTACCTACAAAAATCTGTAGCAAATCTTAATTTTCAGCCCAGCTGAAAAATTTGCTTTCTGCAACACTGTTGTGCTTAAATTATACCAAAAATCAATTGTAATTAAAAAAAAAAAAAAAAAAAAAAAAGAAATGTGCCAATACAAAGCTAAAAAAAGCGAATCTACGCATTTTTCCAGAATACTGAGGTGTGTTTACCTCAATGTAAGCACTGTCCCCAAATGGTCAGTTCTTCACTCAAAAAGTTTTCTACCCCTAGTGCTAAGTCAGTGGGTGTTCCCTGAGGAGTTGTAGGCAATAATATTTAGTTTTATAATAACTTTTATATTATTAATATTTCATTAATAATAATATTTATTTAATGAAAATTAAAATATTTTACATTTTTATTCCAGACAGGATGGTTTGCCCTCTGCTGAGGACTTCTACACCTTTCATCCTAAAGGCTAAATACCAGCACCAAAAAAAGAATGAAACTGATACACAAGACTTATGAATGAGCCTTATTAGGCCATTATTTCTACAGCATCCAGGTAGATTGGAATTATTTTCTGTAATACTTTAAAAAACAGATCTTTTTTCATGTTTCAGTTTTGCACTGATTTTTTTTTTATTCTTTTTAAGAAAGAAAACCCACCTTATAAATATTTTCCTATTTCAAACAAATCCTTTTATCTAAGGGTGAGCCCAGGTTGTTACTTGAGATTGTTTGCATAAAATCTCATTAGCCTATTGATTCTCCTTCTAACACCTTAGGTAGTACTTCATTACCATGCAAATAGAGACAGGCTTTTTACATGTACCTTAATGCAGTACTGATTATTCTCCTTTCACAGCACCAGCAACAAAGCACTGTAATGAAAGTCATCAATAATTGTTCAACAGGTAAAGGAGATTAGAATCAAAGAGACACTTTCTTATCAGCAAGAGTTTCCTTTTCCCCTCTGAAACACAAATTTGGCTGATTGTCATTCTCAGGGATCTGCAAGGCTCCCAATTTCATCTTTTCCTCCCACAGACAGACACCATGTACTGCAGGGCGAAATATTTTGGAATTCAGAGTGAAATCCCCAAACCAAAGGAAGCAGTGGCACTTCCAGTGCTGCCTCCTTCCCCCAAATCCCAGCCCTGTCCCTCCAGCCAGTTCCAGGGATGGCTCTGAAGCACCACCTCAGCTTTCAATTTAAACACTTTTGATATGGAAGGTCCCTGCTTTAATGTGGCACATGGCTTGTGAGAAAGAACAGGAGAATCAGAAAGTCGTGGAATGGTTTGAGTTGGAAAGGACCTTGAATCACCCAGAGCCACCCCCAGGCAGGGTGGGCAGGGACACCTTCCACTATCCCAGGCTGCTCCAAGCCTCATCCAACCTGCCCTTGGGCACTTGCAAGGATGAGGCAGCCACAGCTTCTCTGGTCTGGATGATTTTTGAGGTCTCATCCAGCCCAAAGCATTCTGTGATTCTGGAAAGTCATACTGGCAGTACAGTGGCTACAAATGCACCTTTACTTTAAACCTAGAGTGCCCTCCAGGGTGTCAGCAGAGCATCTCTGGGACTGCCCTTAGGACAGAATTGCAAGTGTAAAAACTCCAGGAGGGAATGTTTGTTGGCAAACAGCCTCTGCTGGGATAGAATCACAGAACCCCAAAACATCCTGAGCTAGAAGGGATGCACCAGGATCATGGATCCAGCCCCTGTCCCTGCTCAGGACACCCCACCAGTCCCACCCTGGGCATCCCTGGGAGCGTTGCCCAAACCCTCCTGGAGCTCTGGCAGCCGTGGGGCCGTGCCCATTCCCTGGGCAGTGCCAGCACCCTCTGGGGAAGAGCCTTTCCCTGAGCTCCAGCCTGACCCTGCCCTGGCCCAGCTCCAGCCATTCCCTGGGTCCTGTCCCTGGCACAGGGAGCAGAGATTGGAGCTGCCCCTGTGCTGCTCCAAAGGTGGGGATGCCAAAGGTGTCCCTGCAGGAAGCGTAGCCCAAAGGAACACATGCTCTTCACAAAGACCTCAGCAGAGACTTTGGTAAGAAGGAGGACAAGAAACAGGGAAAAGAGGGGGAAAAAAAATAGTCCAACCAAGCAGATTGGAAAGGCAGCAAAATGCAACTGGCTTCAGTGGTATAAAAATGTCCTAAGAGGAATTCGAGCATGAAGCAGGTAACCCACTCCACCTGACTGAACACTGATTTTATTGCTGCTTCTTTTGTGTGATCACACCCAGGAGCTGCCATTTCAGACACCACAAAAACTATTGATAGAAGCAGGCACTACCCATGGGGCGAAATTTGTGCAGAGCTGAAAACCAAAATCTCATCCTCTTCAACTCAGTCTGCATAAGGAAGGGAGGGTAGCTGGCTGCAAAAACCTGCTGGGGTGATAATGCAAAACCTACATGTGGCCAGGGTCCTCAGGAAGAGGGACAGCTCCAATCTCTGCTCCCTGTGCCAGGGACAGGACCCAGGGAATGGCTGGAGCTGGGCCAGGGCAGGGTCAGGCTGGAGCTCAGGGAAAGGCTCTTCCCCAGAGGGTGCTGGCACTGCCCAGGGAATGGGCACGGCCCCAAGGCTGCCAGAGCTCCAGGAGGGTTTGGAAAACGCTCCCAGGGATGCACAGGGTGGGACTGGTGGGGTGTCCTGAGCCAGCAGTTGGACTCAATGGTGTTTGAGGGTCCCTTCCAGGTCTGGGGCTCTTGTGATTCCATGAACCAGGCGCAGAGGTGTGCACAGAAGAAATACAGGGATGCAATAAAAATGTTGGAAGCAGCCTCCAGCACTTTTTCCTTCAACAAGTACAAATGCAGGCACAGAGCAGCAGCAGCACTAGAAATGTGGCTGTAAGAGGCAGTAAAAGACACATCTATTGGAGCAGAGTGCTAAGTGAGGGGGGAAAAAAAAGTAAAATAAAAAATACCTACTATTTTAAGGGAAAGAAATGCTTCCTACCTGTTTCTCCCAAGGTAAAGGACAATGGGGTCTCCTATGTAGGCAGACAGGACTTGGCTGTTAAATTTTCCTGCATAAAAAAGCCTGTAAGAAAGAAGACATCAAGTAACCAGCCAAATAAAGGAAAGAAAATTTCACTTATATGTGCCTATATTTTATAATGAATTGGGCCCAATTTCTGTAGCAATTGTGAGCTGAATGCCAGAGCTTTGCTATAATTCAGTTTGATTACTATTGTTGACTTCCTTTTCAATAGTTTTCCCATGAACCAATAGAAAAAGCCAAAAATCTATTATCAAAAAAGTCCAGCAAGGTGGGGAGGAGGAGAAGGGAATACATGAAATAACAAAAATTCAGATGTTTTGAGCAGAACCTCCTATTAGAAGGAAAGGGTTTACTCCACAGGTAATTTTATTTCATTGCCAAGAAATAACAAGCAAAGGAGCAAAAAACACACACACAAAAAAAGTAAGAAATCCTGTTCTGTCTTGTCAAAAGCAAAGCAAATTAATCGTGTAAGTATACATGTAATACTAATGATATTATACAGCTCAAGCAAAACCAGCTAATGAATCCCACTGCCTAAAAGAGCCTGCTTCAGTTATCAGCATTCCAGTCACAATTGCCACAATTTCCACTTGTGCTGTCAGAACACAGAAGTGGCATAAAAGAAAAGGCAAAACCCCTAGAAATGCATGTATAATATTTACTAATCACTACTAATTCAGAAAGATTTAGGAATTTGTATGCCTTCAGCTGCCAAATATCATCTGAAATGTTTTAATACTCTCCAAGACCCTTATTGCCCTTTCATTTGCAAATTTTAGGCAGGATTACGTTTTCTTGCTTGGTTTCTTTGCACAGAAATTGTGCTCTATGCAAGGAATCAGCATTATGTGATTAACACAGACAAGAAACAAACAATACAAATAAACAGTTTAAAATGAGCTGGAGTGACAGGACAAGGGGGAATGACTTCCCGCAGCCAGAGGGCAGGGTTAGATGGGATATTTGGGAGAAATCCTGCCCTGTGAGGGTGGGCAGGCCCTGGCACAGGGTGCCCAGAGAGGCTGTGGCTGCCCCTGGATCCCTGGCAGTGCCCAAGGCCAGGCTGGAATCTGAGATAGTGGGAGGTGTCCCTGCCCATGGCAGGGGTGGCACTGGATGGGCTTTAAGGTCCCTTCCAACCCAAACCATCCTGTGGTTCTGTGATTCAGAGGATGGTGTTGTAGGACATCTTCCCCTCCCATGTTGTAAGAAAGAAATGCCATATTTCTGCCACTATGAGGGAAGGAATTCCAGTATAATGGTACTTGTCATCCAAAACATCATCAGTCAGAAAACTTAACATCTTTAATGGAAAATATAACAATTGTTTTCACCATGAACAGGTCCTGGCACAGGTTCATCTGAATTTTCTATGCTGCTAATTCAGAGAGCTGCTGCTAACTGATCCCAGCCAACCTCCTCCATGTTCTCTTCTTTGATGCACTTCAGAAAACAGGAAAAAAATCACAAGAGACAAAGAACACAGAGTCAGGGCTTACCCCAAAAATCTGTGGGTCTTTGCGGGGGTTTTTTTGATGGTTTGTTTTGTATTTTTTAAGCACTGCACCCCCTATACCAAAGCTTGTGTTTGATTAGTCAACCCCAAAGCAATATTTTGTGAATATCAATAGCAAAGGCCTTTTCTGATGGGGAGAGAGGAAGAAGGAGCCCACCAGTTCTGAAAGAGTCTTTGCAAGACAGGGTCAGTGTTAATAAACAGAAATGCTACCTGGTACACACTGGATGTCTAGGAAATACACGAAAATATGCAGCTGGGTCTATGGCTGAGTGAATTGTTCCTATTAGAATTCACTTTGAAAGCTGTTAGATTAAATTGGACCATGGCAAATTGCATTCCTGCTTAAAAATCTATAGTCTGAGTAAATCGCCCTCAAAGCCTCATCTCTGTTAAACTAAAAATATAAGACTCAGTATTAAAGAGCAGAATTTACCTGTTGACAGCAGTGATGGACTGTCTTTGCTCAACAGACATTGCTTAATTAAAAACAAATGGGGTTAACATGAATTAAAGCTACGAGCTCAAGTGCAATCAACAGTCCAGCCAATGTGAGTGTGGGGTGACCTTCACAGGAGAATGTTTTCACTCGTTAAACACACTGCTGACTTTTGGGAAAGAAATATGAAGTTTAAAAAAGAATAAAAGATAACGGGTTGTTAATAGGCTGTGAGAAAAGGATCTAAAGAAAAACAGTCTTACATCTTGCTCTTCCGTGGCAAGTGAGACAAGGACCTATATTTTTAATGAATATTTTCTGTGCACTTTCATTTATCTCCTCCATATTGTTCTCCCTAAGTGTCTGCAGTTAAATCAAAAGAGACACTCACTAGGGAAAAATAACCCGATCGAGCCTAACAACAACAAAAGTGCTGTTATCCACAGGAATACCCCAGCTTCTAAGGAAAAGAGAAAATCAGGGAGCCATTAATTAGAAAATTAGTTCCAACCAAGCTGGCAAGGTTTGTTTTCATGTGGAAAATGGGAATGTTGCTGTTTACGTCTCTCAGAGGCCTTTGGAGATGCCAACTGTGAAGAAAGCTAGAAATGCTCAAAAATAAAGGATTTTTTTCGACACTTCGAGGCACGATGGCAGAAAAATGAACTAATTACATGCCATCTTCTCCACCAGCACATGAAGAATGGGATGTGTTGAGGAGTGGAGTGTGAGAGAGCAGCCAGCCAGGGTCACCCCAACCCACTTTTTATCCATAAAGATTCTTGAAAGCTTAGGAGAAGTTTTTTTTTATGAACTTTCAGAGAAATAACAATCTTTAGAGGATGCCATTCTGCCAACAGAGCCCCAGTCCTGCCCACCGGGGAACTTCCACTAGGACAGAAACACAGACCTGTGAGGAAGTTCCCAGGGAATGAATGAGATTATAATTTTATAGCACAGTTACCTGCACAAAACTTATTTCATCTTCACAGCTCGCTTGATTGCTTTTCCCATTACTATTGGAAAGTCATTCCAGAACCTCATTTCCTCTATCTGTGAGCAAACTTCTGAAGTCCAGCAGAATTTATGAGCAGACTGTTTGAAACCCCTCATTCTTATGCTAACATTTCCTCAGAACTTTCTTCATTGACTACTTTTCCCTCCTAAGTGCCTCTCCAGACAAAGTCTATCACCTGTCAACTTTAATTTCACAAGGTATCATCATATAAAATAGGTCTCTATTTCTTTAGTCAATCTAATCATTTTAGAAAAATACGTGACGTTTTGCAAGATAAATGTTGGAGAGCTAGGATTTAACATGAGTAATAGGTCTTGGAGTAAGGGAGTGCCTGGAGGCAGGAGGCCTTTCTGTCCTCCATCCTTCCTGCTCCCTTCTCAGAAATGACACTTTCAAAAGTTGCTTTAATGAGCTTGAACCGGGCAATAAAACTTTACAAACACATATGACCTACACACAAAATAAACCAGGAGCTGTCCTTTGTAATAAGCAATTTCCAAGGATTGAAGAACTCAATCCTTTCCTTTCTTTCCAAAACCAGGGTATATTCACATCTTTTTCTCACTTTAAATACAATTAAAGACTCTCTACCAAGGAACAGAAAAGGTTACACAGACTAATTGTGTCACAATTCATTTTCTCAGGAAAGTTCCCAAAATCCCAGATTGAGGATTAAAAGATCTAGCCCACATTGGTCATGCACAGCCTCCCAAAGGCAGGAGGAGAACAAGCAGAAGGAATGCTCTGTCTGCACACTGCAGGAAGATAATAAGGAGCCATCAGGAAAATAATATGCAGAAAGAAGAGTTTCCTGTTACACAAATGATTCTGGGAACCAGAATAGGAGTTGGTTTGGGGCAAGTCACAGATTTTTAATGTCTTCCTTCTGTGTCCTTTCTATGTGTGGTTTCCATGGTCCATGTTCAGAAAAGAAAAAGAAACCTATTTTCCAGGTGTTTGCAAGATCCTGCCTGTGCTGACCCTACAGATGCAGTGACTGTACTCTGGGAAACCACAAACACTTCAGTTAAAGCTAAACCAGCAAAAAAACACATTTAGTGAGTGGTTTAGTGATATAAAAGAGAGGAAGACAAAAGATGGGTTCATTTGGTGTTTCGTGAAAGGTCCCATGAGAATTGTGACAAACCAGAAAATCCATTTTTTCCCCGCATCACCAACACGAGGCCATGCTCTCCTTCTCCTGACCAAGGTTATTTGTCTATCTATGTCCTAATTTGCTGATAGACATCACACACTTCCATTCCTTTCCATTCAAAATTAGATAAAAGTTAAGAAACGCGGCAGCACACCGTGTCCCCGCAGAGAGACACTCGGATATTCAATGTCATCTGAACTCTCCCTGATGTGAGGAGCCCAGACTAATTTACTGCCTCTCTTAGTCTAGACAAAATATAAACAACATCATTTACTGTGACCCGCGGTGTGCTGCTTTCCATTCTATTTTTCAGATATGTTTAATAAGTTTCAGAGAAGCGCAAATGTAGAAGTCAGAGACCAAGTGACAGGAATAATTTACTGAAATCTGGAGAATCACGTCCCTCTTGATTTTAACACAGTGGCAGCTTTCACTGCCTTTTAAAAAGAGACTGAGGAGCTCAGAACTCTGCGCTAGCCAGGTTTAAAACTCTCTCCAGGCACTTTCATTTCCTCTGAAGTAGCAGCAACGTGAGAAGAAAACTCCAGTCAGGAGCGCCACAGTCAGCACCAGGACAGGAGGATTTAACAGCAAGGACCAAAAAAGGATCAATGAGCCCCCAAAACTCTGGAGCCAGGGGTGAACGAAGGAATTTAACAGAAGCACTTGCTGCCGACGGGAGCCACAAACCTGGCAGGACAACTGCTCTGTGCCTGGAGCTCAGGGACGACTTAGGGAGCCAAGAAAGCCCAAGCCTTTCAAGCTCAAGTGGCCATCTCCACCCCAAACCCTTCATCCCTGAGGTGTTGTGAGAGCATCTTATTCGGGCAGCACTTCCCTCAGCTCCGGGAGGTTTGGAGAGTGTTTCTGTGCTTAGTGTGAAAAACGAGGTTCGCTTCCCAGGTGAATTTAGAAAGGGTTTAATAAAAGACAGTCGGAAACAGAAATAAAGCAAAGGGTTAATTATGGCCGGGTGTTTGGCATTCTGCCAAGAGCACACTTGCTTTCTAGGGAACACCCTTTAAATATTTTTTCTGTCGCATCAGCCTGTTGCATATTCATAGAGCTTCGTGCATATTCAGGAGGAGCTCTTTAGCATGGCCACTCCTTGGGTCCGCCTTTTAGAGCATATGTGCTTCTTCATTATGTGGTTTAGGTTCCTCTTCTCATCAGTTTTGATTTGGGTTTGGCTATACTTTCCACAAGCAGCGAGTGTTGATATTTCGCATGCCAGCAGCAGGGTCCCCATCGCCTGTTCACTGTGTGTTTTCTCAACCAAGCAGACAGTTCAAGCACACTACTTTAGCAGCAGAAATAAAAACAATACAGCAAAGCTAATTTTTTTTTTTTTACGTTATACATATAGCATTCGTCTTAATCCTTGTGAAAAGCCAACAATACAAAACGCATTTATAACCTTAGCACAGTAGCTCGTTAACCTTCTCCTCACTGGGAGAAGGGAAGGAGAGCTCAGTTCCTCGTTAAACTCATGTCTGGCAAGGCTGGAGAGGATGTCCCAGCCTCATGTTATAAATGCGTGCTATATTGTTGGCATTTCGCAAGTATTAGGACAAATGCTATATATTTATGATGTTAAAATAGCTTTGCTGTATCGTTTTTCTTTCTGCTGTTAAAGTTAGGCATAATGGTAATGTAAGTGTGCTTGAACTGCCTGCTTGGTTGGGATAACATCCAGCCAACAGATATGGTGGAAAGTATAGCCAAACCTACATTACAGGTGTTGAGAAGAGAAATTAAAAACACAAAACTGAACAAAATGCGTGCTCTAGAAAGGCGGACCCAAGGAGTGGCCACGCTAAAGAGCTCCTGAATATGCACGAAGCTCTATGAATGTGCAACAGGCTGATACAATAAAAAAAGTATCTAAAGGGTGCTTTCCCTAGAAAGCAAGTGTGCTCTTGGAATGCCAAGCACCCAGCTGTAATTAACCCTTTGCTTTGTTTCTGTCTCCTATTGTCTTTTATTAAACCCTTTATAAATTCACCAGGGAAGCGAACCTCGTTTTTCACAGGGAGATCATTTGAATCCTCGGCAGGGATGACACAGCCAGGCACTGTGGAAGTATGGAAGGAATGTGACTCCCAAAAGGGTAGAGACAGATGTGTGCAGCTGCTCATAGAGGCCACCCAAAAAAAAACCCCTATTGATTAAAATATTATACTCAGGAAAATTGAGTTCAGTTTTAAAGCTGAGCTCTCCAGAGTTTTCCCTGTCTTTCCATCCAGCCCTTTCTCCTCTGCAACACAGGGAATGAAGAAGCCCCCTTTTCCCTCTTCCTGCACACCTCAACCTTTGATTTAAACCATCCTTTACAAGCTGCTCTTGTATCCTAAAACATGCAAATGAACCAGGATGTCCCATGTGAACAGGACAGAAGACATTTTTGCGAGGGATGTGAGGGAGCCACAGGGCTCCTGCTCCCATCTCCCCACACATTGCTCCTGTGCACCCACAGTGCTCTCCTGGATACTGAAAAGCCTCAGACCAGAAGAGCAGCCCAGGTTAATTGTGGATAGGGTTGGATAATTAGAGTTATCAGACATGAGGAGCCTTCCTCGGGCATGTTTGGAACTCCCTCAAGGGAAAGACAATGTGATATTGTGAATATATTATTTCTTTGTAAAGATAAAAGCTGGAGTCATGCTGTGGTCATAATCAAACCTCTCTCTCTTTTGGTTTCTGATGTTTTTCTGCACTTTCTTTAGATCCTGGTCTTCCTGTTTCTTCCAGATGTATCTGCTTTAGAAAAAATAATCTGAAAATCTGTAGTAGTAGGACACTAGCTTACTACAGCAAACTAGATCTAGAAACACTCACAGCCCATAAGCCCATCCATTAAGTGGATGGCAATTTGCATAAATATATATATATAAATTTTAAAACCTGCAGGGAATAGCTGAGATATTTGAAGGTCATCACATCTTGCACCAAAACTCCTGACATTCTATCAAATTTATTTTGACTGCAATTTTTTTCCCTGCATTGCCTGATGGAGAACATCCTTCCTGTGCAAGCCAGGGAAAATTCAAACTAACTCCTGTGTATAAAGTTGTGCTTATAATCACCTTTTTTTTTTTTAAGGAGCTGGAAGTTTGGGGTGCAAACTGTGGTCAACAATGAACTCACTTGACAAGGTCAGGTAGTTTGTGAAGAGAAAATTCTTGCCTGTGTAAAAGCAATTAGGTTGCACTGAAGAGAAGCTGCCAAAGTCCCAGCAGTTGGGGTAAAGCAGAGTAATTAAAGCAGTTTTTATTTACACCAGCAAAGTCTGGCTGTAACACTGGCTGTCAAAAAAAAAAAAAAAATCATTGACAGAAAGCCTTTGGAGCAAGGGAAAAGCAGGAAGAGCTTTAAGAGCTTGAGCAGAAGTTGGATAATCCAAAACTTGAATTTTCCAGGCTGCTGAGGTGAGGGTAGCCTGACCTCAGCTCAGCTCTCCAATACCCAGACTACAACAGTCTTGGATTTAAGCACTGTTTCTCTTCCCATATTTCCTGAGAAATAACTTGCTGTTAAGGGCTAAATTCCATCCACAAGAACCAAAGATAACCTTAACTGGTGAAGAAATAAGACTTAATAATTTCTTAACCATTACCAATGTTTCTACAGGTCCCATATGTTTTTTGAGATTTGAGGGGCAGGTGTTGTTTTGCTTTATGTTTGTTTGTTTGTTTTTAATTAAGCAAAGCAGAAAATCTGTACTAACTCTGTAATTTTCCCCTCGCCCACAGAAGAGTTTTGAACAACAACTTCTTCCAGTTCTTTCCATTTTACATGCGAGCTCAAAGCCAACTTTCCTCTGCTACTGACAAAGTGAACCTGAGCAGTGGGAAACCAGTCAATCTCAAGCAGCAGTGATGCTTTATGTACCTTAAGTACTGCAAGATTAAAAATGTGGTTTTATCACAGTGTGATACCAACGTTAATAACTCGTCTGGAGCAGGAATTCAAAGCTTTCACTATTCTATAATTGAAAGTAGCCCAGTTGCACACGGATTCAGGTAGCAACAGAGGAGCTCAGATCATCTTAGTCAGTGTTTCACTCCGACAGGAGCCTGAGAAGGGCAGTGAAGCATCACTCAGTCAGGCATTACCAACACTGGGGTTTGCATTAGCAAATGAAGCTACATGCAAGTCACCATCCCACGCCAGCCGACTACAAAGCAGGTCAAGCATGCAGAAAAATTCATTCGTGGCACTTGCTGAAAGCAGAGAGAACATTTAAATTTCAAATTTTCAGCCCATCAGCAATAGCCTTACCTGCTGCTACATTTTCAGTTGTCCCAGCAACAAGCAATTCTTTTTCTTTCAGCCTTTTTATTATCGCTTCTCCTTTTCAGTAAGCTTTTGTGAGACAATTATTTCATAAATCTTAATTACTGTTTCATTTTGTTTTGACTGGGCTCAATATAACAACTGCAGGCTGTCACAGAAAGCAGCTGTCCCTCCCAGCACGGCCACGGCCACTGCAGCTCCTGCCACAGAGCCAGCACTCATTCATCCAAAGGAAGCAGAGCAGCAGGAGCAGGGGAGACTGGAGGGATTTCAGGGCAGGACAAAGGGACAACCAGGAGGTCACAGCCTGGGAAGGGGCAGGAAGAGCTGCCCACAGCTCCACTGTGCTGAGCTATGGCATCTCCGGAGTACCAGAGACAGGCTGGGGAGCTGCCCAGGTGCAGGGAGGGGTGGGCACGGGTCACCAGCAAAGCAGGGACCACGGGGAGGGAGGCTGGACTCCACTGCAAGGACTACTCGGGATGTCACAGCTCTGAGAAGGCTGGGGGACAGTGGGGTGTGAGGCCAAGGCACAAGAGAGGCCAGTCAGCAGCACTCTGGTAGAGCAAGGAAAGGAAAGAAATATTCTTCAAGTAATTGAAGAAGCCTTTACCTTGCCTGGGAGCTCCTGAATATCTTTTGCAGAGAGGTCTCCTAGTAGGGTGGGGAAGGTTCTTCTCAGCTTGCTCAGCAGAAGGAACATTTAAATTCCAATAACTCCTTTAAAATCTCTTCACCACACACAGTTCACTTCAGAATATGGAGATGCACAAAAGGAAAAGAGCAGGAGAAGACAAACAACCAACAGCAAGAGCAACTTGAAACGTTCACCTGGATGGCAGTGCTGTTTCACATCTCCAGCCATTGCTGGCATCAAACTTAGCACAAAACCCAGAATCTGAAATGGTTTCCAACAAAAGTAGCACTTCCATAGCTGCCCTGGAGTGCCATTAAACTGGGCCTGCCTTCAGTGGTGGAGCTGCAAGTTAATTCTTTTATTTTTCTTAATTGATTGCAGCTAGCCATGCTGTTCACCAGGCTGTTCCTAAACCCCTGTCTCACCTCAACACATGGTTCATCCATGGACTTTCCAGAGAGCTGCTTCACATTTGGTGCTCCCTTATTCTCCAGTCCTTGGACTAACTCAGGAGAAGTGCATCTCCTTTCACTGTAAAGGATTAACTGCAGCATAAAACAGTCTGAGACAGGAACACTGCTCTCGTGCATCCATCTGGAAGTTGTGGGTTCTGTCCATAAAGACATCGTGCCCGGGATGGCTGGGACACAGAGCAGTTCATTGCCTCTCAGAACTCATCAGAGCTCAGAACAGCAGTGAACTGGGAGTGAGATGGGGCTGCTAATGCTCAGGAGATATTGAATCGCTGAATATCCCGAGCTGGAAGGCACCCACAGGAGCATCCACTCCAACCCCTGTCCCTGCACAGAGACCCCAACAATTCCACCCTGTGGGAATTTCTGAGGGCATTGTCCAAACACTCCTGGAGCTCTAGCAGCCTTGACCACTGCCCTGATCTACTTCTGTCTAATAAAATGTCTAATATAATGTAATTTTAACAGCTTTTGGTTACGATTTCACTGCCTTTCTCTCCCAGCGCACACATTGCACTGGACTTTAAAAATCACAGAAATGTCGAGGATGCAAAAATGCTCTGTGTGTGTCCACAGCTTTGGGTCCAAATCAGCTCTGCACTCACCATCATCTCTGAAAACCAACAAAAGTCTCTGGGCACAAACTGTCACCATTTGTATTTCCTAAATCAGCTTAAACACACCCTAAAACACAGGGCTCGGTACTGCCTGTAAGCCTGTGTAAATGGCTCTCAGTGCATATCCAATGCTCATTTCCCACCTGGATTTCCTGCTATTCCATCTCATTTGTGCAAAGCAGGTCCAGCTCGTGCTTCTGTTCCAGACCAGGCTGCAGAGGAGGAGGAGGCAGCAAGGGGAGCTTCAGCACACAGGGAAAGCAAAACCAATTCGCTCCTGCCTCATAAATTATAAAGAAACTAGGATTTGATAGATAGAACACAAACTCAGGCAAATTCCTGCATTTCTGATGAAAGAAATCTAAAGGTAGCAACCAGAAAGTTGCCAGACACCTACAATGTTGGTTTTTTTTGTTTTATATCAACTTATGCAGACATTTATACATTATTCAAAAGTAAAAATATTGAAATGAAGTGGCTGAATGTCCTAAGGTAGAATTGAAGGAGTTTCAGTCAGCAATAATTTCATTTGAAAAGCAGAATAACAACATCCCCGGATTTAAATTCCCTACATCATTCTGCTTTTGTTTTGCAGCTGTTGAAAATGCCATCACAAGAAAACAATGTACACCATTTCTAGTAGTGCATAGTTATAGTTTTTGGCTTCTTTATCCCAAGAAATTGCCACATACATAAAGAAAATAAATCTTTTCAATTTCCAAACTCTTTTAAAATTTATGTTCATTTTTTATTGCAAGCATTTGACCTGGTCTATGAGAATGAGAAAAGTTTCTACCCTTTGCAGTCAGGAAAAATATGTTCATGAGTATTTTTAGACTCTGCAATGTACAAGTTCTAAAACCTGAGATATCCCATCATATTTCCTGATGTTCAATATCTTTTCTGTTGCCCATTTGTGATAACAATTCCTTTGGGGCATAATGAGGAAAAGCCAAAGTTTGTTCCACACAAATTCTTCCTTCCATTAATAACACTGACAGGGATAGAGATGCTGAGGCAGTTTCTGTGCATTCAACAAAAAAAAACACCTCCAAAAAAAAACCCCCTAATTTGAAGCTATAGAAGCATTTTTGGTTGTATTCATCATCAGATGTTGCAATTAAACACTGACAGGTTTGCAAAGCAGACAAAACAGAAAATAACAATTGAGGCCACACCTGGGGGGGAAGTGAAAGTGAGGGTGCAAAAGGATCACCTCCTGAACCTGGTCAGCTTGGCTGAACACAGATCTGCAGGACAACACGGGTGTATGACATAGATATACATGAATCTAGCTCAGATTTAGCAATTAGCCCCCTTGCTAGATACACAGGACTTCTGCTCTGAGGCCAGAAATCTCAAAAAGTTGGGTGTCACTACCACAACTCAGTCTCTGTGACCACTTTTCATCCTTAAAGGCTTAGACAATTCAAGACTGTTTGTCTGCCCTTCTTTGAAATCCCCCTTGAAAATTGCCCTTCTGTCAAAAACACGACTATTAATTAAAACCCAGCAATAACCTTAGCAAAAACAGAGACTGATGCTGACAAAGTTTTGGAAAATGGGTCACCATTTTTTATTCCATGTAGCTGGTGACCAGCTCTGGGGGTTACATTCCTGCAGAGAAGAAGGCACCAGGAGATCTTCAAAGTGTTGGGTTTTCCCTCTTTTCTAATCAAAAAAAGTAGATCAGCCATGTCTGAGAAGATGCTAGCACTTAGCCACCAAAGTGATGGGGGAAAAAAAAACAAGGTGGGGAAGTCACCTCCTGTGCTTTAAACCATTGCCTAGAAAATCAATGGTGAAACTCAAAGATGCAAGGCACATCTTCTGAATGGTCTGCTGGGGACTGCCCAAAGAGGCAAGAAGGATTCCCCCCAAAATAGGTAAAAGGATATGAAGAAACTGATTTCCATAAAAGATTTCCCTGTTTCTCCTGTCAGCACTGCAGCTCTGCAACAGTTCCCGGTCATCATAAGTAAGAAGAACAGGGCAGAAAAATCTGGAAGCTCCATGCAGGGTATGAGAGGGGAGGAGTATTTCCCCAGGATTATATTTTGGTTAAATTTTAGCATGCTCTAGTGAAACAAAAAAAGTAAGATGTGCACGTGGAGCGGCACTGTGAGAGGCTGAGGGGAACAACTCAGGGAGGAGACACGGAGAAGTGGCGCAGTGGACACGTTGTGCCAACCCTTCCTCCTCTAGGATTTGACAGCAGAATTCTTGGAAGACACAGGAAAAACTCAAATCCATGGTGAATTTGAGAGGCTGCACCTCTCTGCCAACAAGTGGCAGTGTTCTTCTCCAGTATTATGGGGGAATTTTGTCTTTTGGAAATGCAGACCTTAGCAGGATTTCCAAAACTATGTGGCATCTCAGGGACAAAGTGAGTCAAATCTGAACTAATATAAATCAAGGCAAACCTGGTTCAGCAAAAAGTACAATTTTTCTCTATCCTACTTACATATTTCTGGTACTTTCTGGGCAGTTTCAATCACTTTTATTTTTTCTAATGAGAAGAGAGGCCAGTCTCAGGAATTGCAGTATAATTGTGAAATTTAAAGGTTACCATCCAAGTAGATTTTCATTTGTCCTCTTTAGCTCTGAAATATCCCACCAAGCTGCTAATATCTAATAATCCATTTAGAGGAGCTGAATGTTATCTGTAAAAATTAAATTGTTTACATTCACCATGGCTTACCATAAATAAAAATGCTCATTCATTATTTAAGATGCATCACAGCATGGTGAATTTTGTGTTTTCCCTGCTTGGTTTTGGCTCTAACCACGTCCATAAATACATTAGCACCATCTTTTGGCTAAACTGGGTCCTGACCTATATTTGTGCCTTTTCCTTAGAACTGGGGTGGTTGCATTCTCCTGGGATTTCCAACCTTTTGAGCATGAGGAAGACCCAAACAGGGAAGTGAAGCTCAGGCCATAGCTGACAACCCAACCAAGACAATATTTTCATATCTACACTCAGGTACCTTGATGTTGCTGCAGCCCTAAAACTGTATTTTTATAATTATTTTCCTTCTAGAATTACATAAAGGTGATTTTTTTGTACAAATGCAAATCACCTCCACTAATTATTAATCAGATGCTTGTTTGCATCATATCTTTTTCATCAAACATGGAATGTGGGCCTGCTCTAGGGATTTACTGCTACTTTGCCATTCACTTGTACTTTATGTTACCCAATATAAAAGGCTCTAAATTCAGACTTAACGTGGCTTGTAAATAATATTTTTCCCTCTTTATTTTACCTTCCATTTTTAAATGCATTCACTGAAATTAGTTGAAGGGTGGGATGAAAATGCAGCTGCTATTTAGGCAAAAATCTCCCCTCCTTTGTGTATTCCTTTTATCCTTCATCCTTTCCCCTCGGGAAAACCATCTTAAATCCTTACTCTGCTAATGGCATCTCAACAGGTTCACATCAGAGCAGGGATGGAGGCAATACATGGCAAATATGACAAATTCAGAACTTCAGGACATTGTACAGACTGGACTGCTGGAATTTCAACAGTAACAGGTTATGAGTTTGGGGGGGGAGTTTTGTTGGGTTGTTGTTGTTTTGGTTTGGTTTTGGTTTTTTGATTTTTTTTTTTTTTTGGAGGGGGGTGTTTTGGGTGTTGTTTTTTGGGTTCTTGGGTTTTTTGTTGTGGAGATATTGTGGTGGTTTTGTTTGTTTGTTTGTTTTCTTGTTTGTTTTTGTTGGGTTTTTTTGTTTGGTTTGGTTGGGGTTTTTTTGGTGATTTTCTGGATCTGAAGAGGGTCTGGATAGACATTTTGAATATGAGCACCTGTGCAGCAGAAAGGACCATGGAAGAAATTGAATTGTCTTGGTCCAGTTTCAGCCTCACCCCAGTGAAGTGTCCAAATCTGCTTCCACGGAGCTCTCTGGAGTTTGCCCAAACTCCTGTGGGATTACCTGGACCTGGCAAGGAAAGGCCAGTGAGGATCCTCAACACCTTGGTCTGGCCTGGAGAGAGCAAACACAACTCAA
Source organism: Regulus satrapa (assembly GCA_013396955.1). Taxonomy (NCBI): domain Eukaryota; kingdom Metazoa; phylum Chordata; class Aves; order Passeriformes; family Regulidae; genus Regulus; species Regulus satrapa. The sequence goes on from VWZN01012232.1 coordinate 34,924, forward strand.
GGTCACTGCGGGGATTTCCATCCCAGGAAATCACCACACCCACAGTGGGGTGTGGAGGAAAGGGCATCTCAGAGCAGGACAACAGCCAGCTGCAAAGATGGGTTATTTCAGACAGAAAAGACAGAGTTTGGCACAGCCTTCTGTCAAGTTTGCATCATCCACAAACCTACTATTCCCATCAGAATCCCCTCTCCCTCATTTGCAAAAAAACAAAACAAAAAAAAAAAACAAAAAACCAAAAAAAAACCAAACCCAAACATAGTTTCTAGACAAACCAACATGAAGTACCGTGTATTTTTAGTGATGCTATCCATATTCCAGCTGGGGAATGGGATCATTTGGACACTGTGCTCTGCAAAGTTCTCACCATTCATCATCACCCTGGTCCAGGAGTGCAGATACATCAGGATGTGCCCCCTGGCACTGAGTGTTGCAGCTTTGTGGGCTTAGAGCAGAAAAATAATTTACTGCATGAGAGCTGCAGATACCAGAGCAGAACCTCACGTAAGAGGGAAGCAATGAAAAACACATGCCATGTATGTTTATATGTTTAATATGGGCACTTAAAAATACAGCTTTGCCAGTAACAGCTACTGGGGTAGGGTCAGTGAAAGAAAGCCAAAGAAAATTGCCTGAAACTGGCTGAACCTGTCCAAAGAGAACACACTTCTCCTTTCTCCCTGCTCTTCCTTTGGACTTGTTTAGCTGCAATGAGAAAAACTGGTAATAATTGGCTACATTATGACTTATGGCTGAAGTCATGCGGTTCAAAAGTCTCCCATATAATATAATATTTATCTGTATGATTTTTACCTATATAACACACATAACCCACACCAAAACATATAATTTTACCCCTACTGATGTAATTTCAGTCCTCAGGACTGAGAAGTCTGGAAAGATTGCTTGGACCGGATGGTCTGAAGGGTTTCTCACATTAATGACTGTATTATTAAATGATTCTAAAAGAACATGTGTGTGAACAGGGATGTTTTAAGGCCATGTGGAACAACAGCTGGAAATAGGAGGCAGATAATAATGTCTTAAAAGAATATTGAAAAAGAATATTGAAAATAGTATTGAAAATAATTCTAAAAAGAATATTGAAAATAAAATATGAAGAAAATTATGCTAAGATAGAAGACAATATCTCATTCTAGCTGGCAACATTCACATCAACCAGGAGGTTTTTAGGATGAAAAGAGCTCTCGAGAGACCCAGCCTGGCTCCATCTCATTCCAGATCCTTCCAACCACATCCAGTGGAAAAGCTGCCCTGACAACACACACCAATGACAAAATCTATGCCAGCAAAATTTAATATAGGAAAAGACAAGGGCAAAGAAGCAAAAGGAAGGAAAACTTTTATCATTATATTTGCAATGCAGAGGGAAAAACTGAAATCACCTGAAGCAAGGTAAAACTGCTTGAACTGAAAAAATAGAAATATAAGTTTCTCTTTTAATTCTGAAAGGTTAAAAAGTCTCACCACATGCCTATTTGCAAGGTGAACTTCAAGTTCAAGGAGGTGTTTTGGATAAATAAAAAAAGACTAAAACTTGTGTGTTCCTTTAAAGGTACTACCTCAACTTGTTGCAATTAGTTTAAATCAATTAAGAAACACACAAAAATAGTTTCTAGATAGAAATATGCTGAATATGGGGGAGGGAAGGGCTTGAACTTGCAGGAATGATTTTTCTCCTTGTTGCACCGCATTTGCTGGTCATTTCTTAAAACATCTCTAAGGTTCCTAAATCTATTGCTCCTTGTTATTTTTTAAGTGTGAAAACTTTGAAATTTCAACCAACAAAGCATACCACTGTTGTTTTTTTCACCTGCCCAGTTACTATTTGATGATGGGCTATGAAACCACTTATTTGAAGAGAGCCCAGCCAGTCTCAATGGCTTTGGGTAGCTGCATTAAAAACAGTATTCTCCTCCTCTTTACAAATGGCAGTTTCCCCAAGCCCCACCACACAATATTTGGAGCCTTTTGGCACCAAGTGTGTGTGTGAGCTGTACCATTATCATGGGAAGTGTTTTGTCTATTGAAAACCCACTTTCTGTCAGCCACCAAGCCATTCTGTAAAATTCTGTATTTAACAGTTCTCTGCACCTAAGGCCCTGAGAAAGCACTGCTGCAGTCATGTATTCAAGCACACTATTGCAAACAGCAGAAAATCAGCTCCTGCCAGACACTTCAATATTCTCTTTTTAATCACCTTGGAGTAACCAAGGTGATTAACACTTCTGGAGACTGGCTTGTTTAGAGATTTGGTCACTGTTGGAGGCACCTCTGGCTCTGCACAGCTCCTGACAGGAGGGGACAGCCAGGGGGGATCGGGCTCTGCTCCAGGGAACAGGGACAGGAGGAGAGGGAACGGCCTCAGGCTGGGCCAGGGGAGACTCAGGATGGGCACCAGGAGGAATTTCTGCATGGAAAGGGTGGTCAGGGCTTGGCAGGGGCTGCCCAGGGAGGTGTTGGAGTGCCCATCCCTGGAGGTGTCCCAGGAAGGGCTGGAGGTGGCACTGAGAGCTCTGGGCTGGGGACACGGTGGGGATCAGGCACAGCTGGGACTCCATGGGCTGGGAGGGATTTTCCAACCCCAGGGAAAAAGAGCCCCAGCCGTGGCCACCTCAGGCACAGCAAGGAAGATGCAGAGCAAAGAGCCTGTCCTGGGGTGTCCCAGCTTCCAGAGGATGCAGAGCTGGTCCAGCAGAGTGGGACACAAACCCATCCATCCTTCAGAGTCCCACCATCCTCCCAGGAACACCAGCAGGGCAGGATGGGAGAGGGAGATGATCTTTCTGAGGAAGTGGGAGAGACTAACCAGATTTTTTAGTTGTGGATTGAGAGACAGATTGAGGGATAAATAGGTTTTATCAGGACAGGAAAGACAACTGTTTTTATCTCTCTACTATATTGCCCTCTCTAAAAATAAAAAACAATAGCTAGAGAAAAAGCCAAACAGGGACTACAGTGGAGTACCTTTTAAAAAAATCCCAAATAATGATCCACACATCATCTTGGATGATCCATTCCCTTCTGTAAAGATAAACCTGAGCAGTGCTTCCCTTTTGGCAGGAAAGGATCCTTCTAAACAGCCCTAACAGATGCATGCCACTGCTCAACAGTTGGATTTTCTTACCATATAAAACCATCTTACTAAATACCAAGCAGGCCAAGTTTTCCCTGGTTTTAAAAATCAGCCTCAACATGAAAAAAGATATCAAACTTCTCACCAGCACTAAATCAGCACTCCACAGGCTAAACTATAAATGTATTCAACCAAGTCAGCCTCAGAAACTTTTCACTTAGCTCCACAAAGATACCACTAGATCAGCATTTTCATTAAAAAGAAATGTCATGGCTCATTCCTTTCTGTGATTGAAGAGGAAGTAGCAACATCTTCCAAAACTCAGGAGAGAAACATATGCTGCAATAAAAAAATAAATAAAACTGTGATTGTTGTTCCACTAAGTATTTCAATCTATGATTATAATTACTTCCCAGTTGGGAAGAATTCCCATGTTAAAAGCCCCATGCAGTGACAGCTTAAGTAGATCCAAAAAAGCAATGGCAGAACTCACAGGATGAGCCTGGTACAAGGTGCAGGGACAGAAACTTTACTGGTCTGCATTTGTTCTGGCTTTATTCTAATTGTGCAGCTGAAGAATATTTCACCCCCCTCTGTTACCTGTCCAACACTTGTAATTTAGCAAAGCCTTGGATTAAAACTACTGGAACACCTAAAGCTACAGCAGATTTTGGATGTGGCAGGTGGGCAAGTCCTTAGCAGGTTCTTTCCCTTTGATATCTGCAGCAGCCAGAGTGGGATGGCCCAAAGGCTGGATATGAACGAGTCCCTGCCCAAAAAGGAAGCCACTGTCATGGAACAGGACGCAGTGTCCCTGTACTGGGCAGGCACAGACCCCACAGACTGTCATGGGCTGGGCTTAAAGGCTCCTGAGACACAGACTGAGGAGTAAAGAAAGAGCAGAGCAAATGGAGAGGGGTTTGGCAAAACATCTTCCTTCCCTGCAGATCATTTGGGGTCAGAACTTTTCACTGGAGAGGGGATGAGTGTCAAGGAATGATTTGTCCAGAAGTCTTCCTTCAGGATGAAATGACTGGTTGGGACGAAGGGCTGGCGGAGAAAATGAGGGGGTAGGAAGGGGAGAGCCTCAAGAAGCCGGAGCTGAACTTCCCAACATTATGGCTGGCATGTCTGCTTCACCCATGACCCAAAACTGTAAGAAATCTGTCATCTGGAAAGCAGGAGGTGCAGCAAAGGTGCCCTACAGGCAGCACACAGCCATTCCCCAGGCTCCACGGCAGGGGGACATTACTGGGGCAGAGCCAGGCCCCAGGCACACTCAGCCTTCCCTGAGGAGTGCAACACCTCCCTGCCATTTCCACTGCAAACCCCTCTGCTAAAGCCTGCTGCTGACCAGGATGGGAGCTGTACTTGAATCCCAGAAAGGTTTGGGTTGGAGGGGGCCTTAAATCTCTTGTTACACCTTCCACTATCCCAGGTTGCTCCAAGCCCCGTCCAACCTGTCCTTGGACACTTCCAGGGATGGGGCAGTCACAGCTTCTCTAGGCACCCTGTGCCAGCGAGCTGCTGGGTATCCAGGTGGAAGCAAATCCTCCAAACTCCTCTGTTTGAGAGTCAGCAAAAGGACTCTGATAACTGGAGAGGAAGTGATGAGCAGTCTCAAGCCAAAAGCAAGTTTCTAAAGTTCACACATTTTTCCCTTTTACTGAAGGCTTCATGTTCAACTAGCGTATAAGCTCCACCAGAAAACAGCACTAATCTTTCTGCAGGAATCCAAACCCAAATTTGCAAACCAAAGTGAAGACCTGAAAGAGTCTTTTTGTTGTTTATACAGCACTGTCCTCCAGCTCTTTAGTACCACAATGTAGAGCACTAGTAATTCAACATAAATACATAACTGTACATAAGGAGCGTACGCAGAGTCACTCACAAACAGCATCCCCAAAACCCACAGACAAGGAGCTGGAAACCTTTGCTGTTGATCATGACTACTTTCTTTGTGTTAACTTTAAAATAGTAATGATTTTCTTTTATCTTAAATACACGAACAATGAAGTAAAACAATGTCAAGTCAGATGAGAGAACCCTGAGTCACTTCAAACAATCGAGATCTGACGCTTACTGTAAGTACAGTTCTGCTTTCAACAGATTAAAGTACTCTCAGATCTATTTTTTGTTCTAGTCAAAGGCAGACACGTTGCATAAAACATCAGGGGGCTTTCTTTGATCAGATGCATAACTTTACATTTCTTGTTAAACAGTTATAAAAATAAAAAGGCCTTATAAGAGGTAAACTCGGAGGATATTTATACTTTCCCGATGACAGCTCAATCAGGGTCTTGAGTTTAGCACCACTTTCAAGATGTAAAAATAATTATTTGTAGAGTAAGTTTTCAAGTTACATCTCTAGAGGAGATAAAGGAGTGATCCACAGCTCTGTGCAAAACAAGTCCCACTTGGAGAGGGTTGTTACCTTCATTGAAATAAACCTCTGCTTAATATCACTGGATTAGAATAGAGAGACTTTCTGGGCATTAATAGGGCCTTTTTGTGCCGCTCTGCAAGTTCACAGGAATGATAAAACTGTCTTAATTAAGTCTAAAGATTTTCTCAGCATAAGAGATTATCCCTGGGAGAGGCCGCCAGAGCAGCTCTTTGTCTTCGACAATTAGATCAGATCTGAGGCACAAATAGCAAAGCCCAGAACAGGAGCCTCTAAAAATAAAGCATGGCAAGGACAGGCTGGTGCTCAGCCTCAACCTATTGCCTCGTTTACTAAAGGGGTTTAAGGATTTTCCAAAAATAAAAATTAATTTGAGCTATCAAGTTTCTATATTGGTTTTCCTATCTTCCATTAAAAATTAAAAAAAAAAAAAAACTTTAAAAAAGAAAAGGTTAATCAACTGCTGAGGAATAGGAAGGAGATAGGAAACCATAGGAAAGAACTTGTCATAGAAAGGAAAATGGGGCTGTGAAGACCCCTCATATTTAGGGTGAGATAAAAAATATGCTGGACTGAGGGTTGATTTCTCCAATTTTTTTTTTTTTTTTTTGTTGGATCACCAAGTGAGCACCAAGAATGCACAGAACAGTTTTGGTTTCTGTGTTTCCCAGGCAACTTAGTTTTAGGAGCCAGAGCAAAGAGAGAAGGAATTCTTAAAACATCAAAAAAATCAAATAACCTGCCAGCAGATTAAAGGAGTTTTATCCTCGTTTATCTAAACTCCTCGTCAACATCCTTAAGGGGATGTAGGTCAGCTCTGCTGTCCTCTCTTGAGTCACATCTGAAACCATGACAGAGTTCAACCACTTTGAAGAGCATCAGCTCTGTGTGTGCTGCCAATCCCACCCCTCCCCTCAGGAATGGTAACTTTCATCCTCTCAGACACTGTGTTTTAAAAATTGTTTTGTTGTTTTTTGTTTTTTAGGGTTTTTTTTGGTTTTTTTTTCTCCCTAGCCCCAGTGATATGGTAGCATTTCTAAAGTCTTGGTCTCACCACAAAAAAATGCTTACTGGTTATGCAAATAAAAGCCAGTTCAATGATTTGGGTTGAGTTAATTGACACAGAGTTAGGAATTCCCAGACACAACTTTTCCAGACTGTGGAAAGCAATTTCACTCTGATTTGCAAGACAGCAGCTCAGAATCCTCAAAGCTGGAAGAGACCTCCAAGATCACATAACTGCATTCCTTTAGTGGCCCACTCTTGGCACAATCCCTCACCTGTTTCACAGTATGTTCAGAGGTGTGATGGGAAAACAGTGCTTAGATTCCAGCTCCACACTCCCTCCTTAAAAGGATATTTTTGTCCACAGCTTTGTTATTCACAGTCAAGTCTTTTGGACACTCCATGTTACCCCTGGCATGTTTGGTTTTTTTGGGTTTTTTTTTCACATTAACCAGGAGATGAACCAGGAAATGCACTGAGGCTTCAATTCCTCTTTCATCTGTATATCAAGTATTTAAGGATAAGTATCCACCTGGTGAACAAGGAGCTTTGGTAACACGGCTTGGGAAAAAGAGCTCAATTCCGACTTCCAATATCAGACACTGTCTCCTGCCCACCTCTGTGCAAAATAATTTGCAAAGGGCAGAAACCATGAGATGGGGCGAGTGGTGAGGAGAACTCCCTCCTTTCTTCAAAGGTTTGAGTGTGTTCTTTTCCCAGTTTCCAACAGTTCAGCTGGATCTGTGCTAAAATGCTAACGAATACATTTGCATCATCCCCTCTGAATAATAAATAACAAGAATAATAAAAAAACTGAGCAAGAATCACAGAGTGAATTCTGTGTCTACACCAACACAAGCTGGTGTCAACCTCACACTCTCCTTTGCTGCTTTTGGGGCATTTTTGTTTCACTTTCCTGTGAGACCTAAAGCAGTATTCTGCTTTTATTTCAAAATTTACATCCCTATTGTTTGATCCTTCTTTGTACTGAGCTCCCCTGTGTGTGCTGCTCCCCTCAGAGCTCAGAAAACATCTCTCCACACCCCATGATTTGGTTTTCACAGAGGTTTTGACAGTCCCAGGCCAGGCTGGATGGGGCTTGGAGCAACTTGGGACAGTGAAAGATTCCCTGCTGAGAGGGACCTCTCACCTGCCCGTGGCAGGGGTGGAACAAGATAGTGACTCAGTGATGTCTGCAATAAAATCCCAGTTTCCAAGTCACAGTTACTGTCTAAAGAAGAAATTCTGTCTGTGTGGCAAGTGATGGCTGGGAAGCAGAGGGGATAAATTAATTCCCTGTGTGTCACAGGACTGCATCCATGCAGAGGTGACAGATGGGGGGACAGGCAGTTTGGCTGGACAGAGAACAACCAGAACTCATGAGCGTTTTCCAGGTAAGTGTTAGAGGATTATCCCTCAAAGACACACAGGTTGGGGTGTGACCAGGAAGGACCTTCCTGCTGCAGCCAGGCAGCACAAGCCAAAATCAATTAAACTGAACTAATTTCAGCTGATGAAGCACTTCAGACAACTGTGACACACAAACACCCCCCTCCAGTGAAGCTTTAGGAAAAGGCTGAAACCTGGCCATAAATCCAAAGCACACATCTCACACGTGAGCCACCCACGACCTTCTCCTCAATCCTGGAGCTCTGCATCAAAAAGCACCAATATGAGGAATGCTGCACTGGACTATCCAATTTTAGCCACTAAACCCATAGCAAGGTTCCAAGATACAAGAACAGTCATCAAATAAACCAAGGTGGAAGATGAGATTCATGTATTTTAACAGTTTCGGTGCTGGCCCTTTCAAATGATCCCAGAATGTTTTAAATAGTTTCTAAACACTCTTTTCCCTTTTTTTTTTTTTAACAGATATGTTCTACCCTTTTAAAAAATTTTTAAGTTAAACTAAATGGTAAAAATATATTTCCTCATACACTTTTAATTTTTATGTGAAACATGTTGTGTTTTATGTTATGTTATGTAAAACATAACAGGTTAGGAAAAATTGTTGGCATAGAGTGACTTTTTAAAAAAAACGAGGTTCAGAAACTTTCCATTATTATCCCATTATGGTCAACTTTGAGTGAATATTTTCTGCCATGGGGTGAACCTTGCTTGAGGAAATTCCATTCTTTTATACCAAAAATGTGGCATAGCTAAGACCTGATGTTTGCAAATGTACAACCAGCACTATCTAAAATAAACTCCAGCAAGGCACCAAGACTGCCTTTGCTTTGGAAATTTTACCATGGTACAACACTAGAAAAACACAAGACTAATCATTATCCCCAAATTTCCTCTTTAATTCTTGAGGAGGAAAAACCAAGCTCAACAAGACTTTCAAAATACTCCATGTTTCTGAATACCAGAGCCAAGGGTTGCTGAAGTTTCCAGTCAGGGCTTTTAAATCAGCCTTATCCTAGGCAGAGGCACCAGGATAGCTCAGCATGCTCATTTCAGGTGCAAATTGAACTGTTCCCAAAGGATGGGCAAAAAAAAAAGTTAACAAAGCCTTGGCTGGCACTCAGCTTGAACCCTGGTTGAGTCACATGTACAGACATTGTGTTTCAGAGAAAATAAAAGGTATTGCTAACATCAATACATCAGAGCCAAAGCTGCACAAGTCCCAGAACTGAAGGGCTGCTTGATATTGCCCAAATGGGGAAGCAGGAATTACAAATGGCCAACACCTGCTGCATTACTGATCTGGATTCTCTTCTTCTGAGCCTGTGGGCATAATTTGAAATTTCTGTTCCATTTGTACTAGACCAAAGATTTCTGTCAAGGCACCATCTGTAGCAATGAAATCCCCATCCAATTCCAGTTCCTGACACAAACCAAATGGAACCAAATGGAAATTAAACCTGCAAGACACCTTCATGAAAGCACAACCCTCCAAACTACCGAAGTCCTCACCCATCAGATTGTATTTACACCTGTGTAAAATCCCTTCTGGGATCATTTGGAACAGCCACTGCCAGAAAAAGCCTCAGTAAAAGCAAAAGCACAACAATCTGAAAAAGGCTGACAGCCTGCAACCCCAAGGCACTCTCCAAAATTGTTCATTTTATTCCTCTGGGAACAACTGGGGTGCTTGGGGCAGTCCAGCAGCTGCAGGTGTTGGTCCCAGGGTGTGCAGGGACCACGTGCACGGTGCAATCAGCACTTTGGAGCAGAAAAAATAATTATTTCTCATCTAAAAAACCATCTCTGAACTGCTCTGTTTTCTTTCTTTCATGATCTGCTGAAGGAAATAAATGACTGGGGATGGGATGAGATCCAGCACTTTTGCATAGCTGTTTTCCCAGGAGCACTCAGAAGAGCGTTGGATTCTCAGCCAGGTAGCAAAAATAGAAATTAGTATCTTAGAAGTAGAGAAAAATGAAGGGTTTTCAACACTTTGCACATTTTAAGCTGGGACAGGGCACACAACCAAGTGTTGTGCAAACACAGCATGTAAGAAGAGAAATCTGTCGATGTTTCTGTTTTGCTGAGTTGTGAGAGAGCACAGGAAGGTCCTGGAACACACTACTACAGGGTGGGAGCAGGAGGAGTTCTGTGCAGTAGGGTCCATGCTCAGCACCGCCCTCACCTCAGCAAATATTAATTATCTGGGGCTGGTGACCCAGCAGAACTGTTTGGCATGAATATTTCTCTGTGCTTTTGAAAGGAATTTAAGAGATGGAGTGCCTTTGATGGCACTGGGGATCATCAGCTAATATCTGTACTGAGGTTACCCCCCAGGGAAGCTGAGCTCCCAGGCAGCAGGAAAGAGCCAACCTGCTGGGGAACCTCCTGTTCTTGGAGGTTCAGTGAAAACCTTTCAGGTAACATGGGTCACCACAGAATGCCAGAGTGGGTCAGGCTGGAAGGGACCTTAAACTGATCCAGCTCCACCATGGGCAGGGACCTTCCACTAGACCAGGAAGGTCCAAGCCTTGATGTCCATGAGTCCTGGATGACTTTCCCAGGAGAGAAATCCCATGTTTTAACACCAGTTCATCATGATCCTACTCTCCCCTTCTCTGCCAGCCCCAGGAACCTCAGGCACATCCTGCACAGCCTGGGCTGGGGCAGGACAAGCACTCCCAGGCTGCTCCCTGTGGTTGCCCACAGCCAACCATGAATCTGCCAAATCCCACCAGCCCAGGGCTCCCTACGGACAATAAATACTTTCTACAAGAGACACAGTTGGCTGGGTCAAGAAAATTTACTGAGCTGTTGCCACAGACAGTTAAAATTTATGAAGGGCTTCATATTAACTAGATTGTATATAAACATTTTTAAATGCTTCATGCAGAAGTAACTGGAATAACTCAGAGCTGAAGCCAAGGGGATTTGCTTTGAAAAAGTTGCATTTTTCCTCTGCAAACATTTGCATGTGACTAGAGGGTTTCCACCACACCTATGTAGTTGCGGCTACTGAGGGAGAATTTTGTCACTTTTGTCCAAAGTCACTTTGAAGCAGCATCCCCTCTGAGAGGAGGGATGGAGGGTTTGCTGCTCATGTCTTCCCTAACCTTTGAAAAGAACACCCAAAACTGCACACAAGCAGCTCTTCCACAGCATAAGTGCTCTATTTTTAATTAACCCTCCTGCCACATTCAGCTGAGCCCATGAGCCCTTCTCCCTGGCCACTGCAGGCACTGACAAGGAAGGGAAGGTAAAGTCAGACTGGAGAGGCAAGGAGGGGCTGAGGCCATCCAGCAAAGCCCTGGCACAGGAATACAACCTGGGATTTCAACATCTTAACCCTGTGAAGGCCAGGATCTCTCTGTAAAAGTCCCAGAAGCTGTTGCTGCTCCCTCCTGCTTCAGTTCCAGTCTGCCATCGATTTGTGATTTATGGGTAACCCATGCAACATCACCTTGCTGAACCTGCAAGGGTCCCCTGAGGGGATTTGGGGGCCATTCCGAAGGATATGTGGATGGTTTCACCTTCCCTAGACCCTTCAGTGTGACTCGGTGGATTGAAAACCTCCTCCTGGCTTCCTGCACTGGGAACTTTTGCTGAAGTGAAGTGGAAGGAAAAAGAGTAGAAGTCAAGCCTGTGAGATAAAACTCAGTTTTACAATTAATCTGAGCATGGGAATGGCTGGAGCTGTGTCTGAGGAGGTTTAGGCTGGATATCAGAAAAAGGTTCTTCTCCCAAAGAGTGGTCAGGCAGAAACACAACAGAAGAGACACAAAGACACGCAAATTCTCCTGAAAAAGACATTTTCCTAAGTGCTAATGCAACACAACAACAACAGGTGAAAATGTGAGAACGCAAAATTAAAATTAATGACCAACTTCACAAGACATTGCTTTAATCTCCAAACTGATAACACAGAGTGCAAAGCTCATTAGAAATTCCTCGCAGGACAGAACTCGGACTCAGGGAAGAGTTAACATGGGCAGCCTTACTATTTTGCTGTTTTGCTCTCCAAAGCGCTGCCTTGCACTGGATGCATTTAATGTGCTGAGAAAGAGGGCGAGAGAGGTGTCTGCAACCAGAAGATTTCCAGGGAAATTGTCACTTTCTCCTCTTAAGTGACAATTTTGTAAATTCTCGATGTGACAGGAACAATCGAGAAAGCGAATTAGGGGAGGGGAGGGAGGTTGCTGGTGATGGGTTTGGCACAGAGGGAGCTCCACACCTCGGCTCGGGGCTTTGCTCAGGAATTCCAGCTCCTGCAGAGCACGAGTAGCATCTAGAGGATGTGGGGAGAACTTCCAGAGCTCATCCTCCAGGAATGGGAGCAGATTAAGGGAGAAAATAAGGGCGTGCCCTTATCCCCTCCCCATTGCTCTTAGAGCTGTTTAAACAGCCCCAGTCAAATCCCACCCTGCCAAATTTAAATGGGATATTATGGCATTTCTGCTGACAAAAGAAGTAAATTAATAACACACACAAAAATATCCCACAAATCCCACAGCAGGTGGAGAAAGATGACAAACTGCAGTCCTCACACTGGCAGAGGTGGAACAAGGTGAGTTTTAAGGTTCCTCCCAACCCAAATCAGTCTAGAATTCTGTGGCTAGAGGGTGAATTTTATTTCTCCAATTCTGTTGGAATTAACAGACAGCAATAGCAGAGGACTGGTCACCTGGCGCAGCCACCTAAAGCCTGATCTCTGATGAGAAGGGAGGCAAAAAGATCAGCTCTTGAAACAAAACATCTGAAAACTACAATCCAAACCAGAAGACTAAATTAAGAGCTAGATATTAGGATTTTTTAACCTTTTAAATTTTTTTTTTCCCCGTTCAGAAGTGGCTTTTATAACACAGTCAGTTTTCACTAAAACTCACCAATAATCTTGGCCGTACAGTCCAACCTTGCGCTTTTCTGAGCGGGAAGAATAATTTCACACTGCTTCAAAGCAAACAGCCTTGGCTGGGTTTGCAACCTTGTCTGAATGTCCCTGTGCTAAAAGACAGCCAGCACCAGCTTTGGAAGGGCACCTTCTCCTCCTTTTCTGTTTCATTACACATTTACTAAAATCAGAGCTCGTTTTTTTTTTTGGTTTTTTTTTTTTTTTCCCCACACACACAAAGCTGCAAGAAAAGCAGCAGCAGAAAATCCAGGCAGATTTCAACCAATCTTTCTCTCTTCCTTTACTGGAAGTCCACCTCAAGCTGCAGCCACAACTTCTGCCCAAGGAACCACTTCTTCAGTTCCTTCTGGAAGGGCACACAAAAGCCCTTTAGCCATCCTGCATTATTGTTGCACCAGACTTTAGGGGGCCGCTGACTTCACCAGCTTCCTGCCAACCCACCTGAGCCAAAGGAACATAATTTACATGCAGGGCCAAGAATTTCTTGACAGGTTAGTTAAAGCCCTGACAGTCCAATCCAAGGAAGTATTATTAGTCCAATTGCAAGGATACAAACATTTGGGGTGCAAAGCACCCAATTGTCTCAGCCCTTTGGCAAAGGCGGGGTGGTTACAGCCTGCACATGCAGAACTTTCTCACCTCTCCCCCTTTTGCTGGGAGCTCCCTGTCTCTGCTTCTTGACCCACCCATCCCTGAATGTCCCTTCATTGTCCTCAGCATCCCACCTTCCTCACCAGGAGGATTCTGAGGCTGTTCATGGAATTTCTTCTTCTCCACTCTGTGGCTTTCTGAGTTGTTTGCTTACTTGTTTTTTCCCCTTTTAGTGCATAATTACATGCTAGACCCGTTTTTTATTTTTCTTGGAGAGTCACAGTATGCTGGATTCTTGTTCTTTGTTCCCTTTGTTATTCCCCAAATCAGCTTTATCAGTGTCCTTGTCTCAGCCCTGAAGGACCCTTGAAGAGCCCAGTCCTTGTAGGTGTTTACAAGCCCTCTGTAGCTTCCTGTGGTAGCCTTTTGGGGGCCCTCTGCTATGTTCTCCTATTTTTCAGTGCTAATAAGTCATCAGCACAAGCTATTTCCACGAAGATCCCTTCTCCAGGGTGCTGCTGAATGATCCACTCCAGCAGAGCAGAGATCAGGAGGCACAGTAATTCACATGGATTCATGTGCAAATAAGACAAAAGTGCCAGCAGCTCCTGATTTTCCTTCAGTTTGTTTTTAAGAAATTCTTTCTCCTCAGTGCCAATCACCCTCTCAAACTCCCAACCAACCGGAATTAATGGTTATTTGAAATATGGTTTAAAGAGCTAAAGAACTAAACCGAAATAACTTAGCTTATACTCTCTGGGGCAAATTCTGCAGGGCTGTCAGATTTGGGCTCGCTTATTCTTCTTCCCAAATGTTTGTTATTGCTCTCTTCAGGGTTTGCTCCAGCTCCTGCTGGGAAGTTTCCAGCTGTGACAAAGGAATATCAAGTCCAGGAGTGCTGCTATCTCCTCAACATATGTTTTTGTAAGATTAACAGCTCCCAGCAGCTTCTCCAGAAAACTGGATCCCGCCTGTGGTGTCTTAGCCTAACTCTTAAATACATCAGGAATTTGGAGCTGATTTTGCCAGGAGTCAAACTGATGGTGAGATTTGTTCCTTCTTGATAGTTTCTTTTTTTTTTTTTTGGAGAGGTAAAACCACCGTGGTTTGGTTTTCCCACCAGCTCAAAACACATTGGGGTGCCTTTCCCTTGCCTCTACTCTCCTCCTGCCATCCCTGAAAATATATTGGACTCACTGTGGATAAATGATTGCTTTTTTTAAAAACTGAATTCTCAGAAGTAAAAAAATAAAAAAAAATAAAAAAAAAAAAGTCATTAAGTTTCCCACTACAATTTTACTGCAGGGAAGGTTGAAGTGGCATTCAGATATAGCAACCAGAGATGCCAGGGACACAGAGCTGTCACCTGAGTGTGATGTACAAAGGTGGTGGGCCTGGGGAACTCCTGAGGAGCCCCAAAAATGGGGTCAATAGCAGCACAGAAGTGAAAAACTACCTGGAGAGAAAGACACCCTAGGAAGAGGCTGCACATGCTCCTGGTTCCCATGGAAAAATATAAATTGTGTGTTAAGCAAGCAAATTGCAAGTAAATCTATTCCTCCACTGCCCCATCCCCTGGGAAAGCAGGAAAGCTTTATATCATCACTTCGGGTAGTTCCTGCAGACTGGGATAATGCAGCCTCAAAAGCAAAATTCCCCAGCACTTCATTTCAGGGCCCTCTGACTTCATTTCCAGGGCTCTCCAGCTGAAATGCTTGCAGCCCTGAGGGACAGCAGTGCCACATTTTACTCCTCTACCTCTAGAGACAGATATGATCTCGAGAAGAGGCTAAATTCTCTGCAGCTACAAGACCAATTTAGCAGCATAAATGTGCAATGAGAATTTATCCGCCAGCCTCTCTGTCCCAGCATTCAGGGAAGGCTTGCTGGACCCAAGTGACACATCAGCATCGACCCTACCTCCATCCCCCTGAGTCCCTCCCCTCAAAGAAACAAAAGTGTGAACAAGGTGTTCAGAGCCGACCCTACCCGCAAAAGACAGATTTAAGACTAATTCAGTTTGTTCCTTACTGCTCTTTTGGACTATTTCGTCTCTTTCAATGGTAATCTATCTTCTTTTCTCATTCACTGTTTGTATTACACAATAACCCCGGGTCAAAGCTGAGGGTGGGATTACAAAGGGGAATTCATTGCATTTTCAGAGCGTTTTGGACCTACAAACACATATTGATCTCTTGGGGTACTCCCTTCAAAAGGGCAGATCAAAGCCCCAATCACTCCAATTGTGCTTGGAGCCATTTGCAGATTTCCTGACCCCTCACAGGAATGAAAGAGTAGAAGATTTTAGTCTCTTTTCAGCCTCAAACACACAGCCCCACTTCCCAAAACCACACATTACCAAAATTATTTCCTCGGTCTGTGCCTTGACTCCCATTTGGTCCATAGACATCACACAGAATCCCAGCGTGGTTTGGATTGGAAGGGACTTCAAAGCTCATCCAGTGCCACCCCCTGCCACAAGCGGGGTCACCTTCCATTAGCCCAGGTTGCTCCAAGACCCATCCAACCTGGCCTTGGTCAAGTTTTATATTCCATATTTGTCAAATTGATCTGAAATTTCTACTTCAAATGAAATATTTTTCCTTCATTCATTTATCGCCAGATAAAACTGTTAAATTTAGAGATTTTTACTCCAGGTTGTTTTCCTGGCTCCTACCAAACAAGAGAGAAAATAAGAACCACTTCTTTTATTTTTAGCAAACTCAGCTTCTACCTTTTTTCTTTTTCTTTCCCCTGTCTTTGGCTCCAGACCCAGGAAAACCTGGCCATATTCTAGGCAAAGAAAAAAAACCAAGGAGATTTGATGGAACAATTCCAGTTTTACTGCTTAGCACACAGGAGCTGGAGGAGGATAAACTCAAATAGTCAGAAATATAGCGCAGTGCTAGAAGCCTTACAAGTATCTGGGTGGCCTGATCAATGTCCCTGAGCCTGCCAGCTTTGCCTGGACCAGCCAGCCAAGAAGAACACCAGTCCCTGGGATGCCATATGGAAAATGGGCAATGACACACATCCTGAGGGTGGCCTGTAGGGTAAGCAGGGCAGTAAGGATCCCTGTGAGCTCCTTTCTGGTGCTGGAAAGGAGTCTGCAATTCCCACCTCGGTATTCAACTCCAAGCATAACCCATTCACAACAATTTCAGATTCATGGAACAAAGTTGAGCCCTTGAATTATGGCTGGGGCAGCAGAAAGGAATAAAAGAAAAATTTATAGAGCTGATAGTTATCATTATGCACTTAAAATCATAGAATCATTAAGATTGGAAGGGACCTGAAAGAGCATTAAGTGAAAATCCTATGTTTGGCTGGGGAGGAAATGGGGGGAGGAGGGGGGAGTGGAACACAGATCACCA
>VWZN01012232.1:55950-78784 GCA_013396955.1 Regulus satrapa
AAAAAAAAAGAGCAAACCTCCCATCATACTGTCAGCACAGATAAATGATCTACACTACATCTGAGAACTCCCCTAAAAACAGCAAATCAACAGATCTTATCCACTGGAAGGTGTCCCTACCCATGGCAGAGGGTTGGAACCAGATGAGCCTAAATGTCCCTCCCACCCAAACCACTCTGGGATTTTTATGGATGAATGTATGGAATGTCAACGGCAGCAGCTGAAGTACTTCAGTAGAGCACACCCAGAAAACATTACCCAAGACAAAGCTCACAAAAAGCCAGGGATTCTTCCAAAATTTGCTGTTAAATCTGACACACCTTGAGTGTTATGTTGGCTCTGTCATTTCTAAAGAACAACTGTTATAAATAAATGTATGTTTACCTGCATCTAAAAGTCTTATAGTTTAAAATTAAGCCCAAGTAAAGAGTCCAATTTTCTTTCTTCTTTTCTCAGACTGATACATAATAATTTATGATCTACTTATCTGTTAGGTCATTACAGCTGAAAATACCTAAAGGCAAGAAAACCAATAAGGCACAGAGCAAAATATGAGAGACACATGAGGATCCCACACTGCAATTCCCAGCCACAGTGCCGAAGTCTCTCCCAGGCATTCACTGACTCCTGCAGTTCCTGCTGGATAAGAAAAAGGGCCAGCAGCTCTCCATTGGTTTGTCAGCACCCCAAAATCATAGGAAACCTAGATTTTCCTACTTTTAGGTGCGGAGGTTGGCTTTCTTTTTTATTTTCACACAGTTTGTCCTTGTTCATAACGTGAGCTGTGGGCCGGCAAAGGTTTTTAACAGCCGCAGCCCCTACGAAGTGGATGGATTGACTGAATGTAAATCATTTGGCAATTAACCATGCATTAACTAACTAAACTTAGGGTCTTGAACAGCACTCACAGGTGGAGGGTCTGGGTTAAGCTCGGGCACAAGTCCTCAGTGCACTGGGAGTGCCTCCTCCGTGTTTTCCTTACACTCACCTAGAGAATCCCAAAAACACAAAGCTGCTCAGCTGTTTGCTCATGAATGCCTTGTATCCACGTACAGAACCCTGACGGAAAAAGAAAAGAGAAGGCTTCCAATTTTTTTTTTTTTCCTGCATTGCTACTGAGAAGTAGAGAAAGAGAAAATCAAGTCTGGGGGAAAGAACGTTGAGGAAAATCTGATGACAAATGGGCAGCCAAGCCTCCCTGTAAGGGAAGACTGAAACCTGTCCAGTTTTCCACTGAAATGATTTCTGTTCCAAGGTTAATCACCTTTTTTGCAGCTTGAAGAACTGGCTGTGATGTTCCTGAGCCCCTCATTCCCTTACAGAGGTTCCCTGAGGGACAGCCAGGCTGCTCAGAGGCACCTGGTGTTAATGTCCTGCAAAAAAGCTGTTCGTGCATCCAGAAGGAATGTCAAGAATCATTAAATCCCCATCTACTGGCCTGGTGCATCACAGCATTTAGCACCTGATGCTGGCCTGGCAGAGGGCTTTGTCACCCCTGCCAGAGACCTCCAGCCCCAGCAGCGAGGGGCTGGGGACGTGGGGACACTGAGGAACCAAACCATCCAGGAGCTGCTCCAGCACTGTGTCCCCCTCCTGCTGGGGAGCAAAGGCTGGATATTCACATTATTTTTTATTTTTTCCTAAATACCCCGTGTTTATTTAGATGGCAAAACACCGTTGCTTGGCTATTACCTGTGGGTTCAGAACACCAAGTTCTCTGTTTTGTAAGAGCTTTCCTCGGTATCCCACCACACAGGGAACTGGGAAAATATGAGCAAGGGCTGTTTTCCACTGCAAGGATTTGCCATCAGAGAACAGTGATTCAGTGGCATCCTTTAAGCCAATAAATATTTGTTAAGCGCATCTTACAACACCATGAGCAATTATAGAAACCCATTTCAATGGAGTTGAATTTGTCAACCTGACATTTACTACATTACACAACAGAGCAGAAGAGTCGGCTTTGGTCACACTGCAGAACACAAATGTTGGAATTTTACACTGCAGTGAAGCTTTCAAACTTCACCAAACTGAGCAATTCAGACGTGGTGCAGCTGTAGGGCTCCAGCTCCTAATTCTGGTTTGAGAGGAACCCAAATTTCTAACAGCAAATTCCCTTCAGACCCGTGTGCCAGGCTCAAGGGAGCAAATTCCCTGTGCACAGCTCCCAGGGCACATTTGCCCAGCTTGGCCCCTGCTGTGTTTTTGCAGGAGGAGATCTGGCCTCACCCTTCCAGCCACACACACAGAAGGGGCTGCTAGGTTTGGACCTTGCCCTTTTCAACATTCCCTCCATCCTGTTAACATCTTTTTAAGGAATCAAATACGGTCTGGTGGGTTTATTTCATTTCAATCAGCTCTCCCCACATTATATTAGATACTGGGAAGGAATCCTTCCCTGTGAGGGGGGGCAGGCCCTGGCACAGGGTGCCCGGAGAAGCTGTGGCTGCCCCTGGATCCCTGGCAGTGTCCAAGGTCAGGTTGGACAGGGCTTGGAGCACCCTGGGACAGTGGAAACTGTCTCTGCCTATGGAACTGGATTAAATTTAAGGTCCCTTCCAGCCCAAACCCATCTGTGATTCTATAATTTTGCTGACCTGTTTTCTACTCAGCCATGCCATTGGTCCAGTCCAGATCTCTTCTCCTAAATCCGTTTAAATCAGGGCACCAAAACCAAGTTCTAAAACAAAACATTAAATAAAAAGGGAAATCTGTAAGACACTGATTAAAGATCACTCATATCCTGGGTTACAGGAGGTCAGAACTGCCTTGATTGGGCAGAGGGAGAACTCACAGCAGAAGGATGGTTGGGTTTCGTTCAAAACTCAGTGCTAGCCTAAACTCTGTGCCTTTAAATTTCCACCCAGATTGCTAGGAATTTGGCTGATATTGTGGGCAGTTATCACTGCCTGGAGGAAAAACATCTACATTAAATGTGTGCTGTACAAAAAACCTGAGTGTTCAGCCTTCAAGACAGAAAGAGGCTTTCTGACTCTGGGAGTGCATAAAGCTCACAGCAGGCAACACAGTGTCCACCCTCAGTGCTCACCTGCTTTTCACATCCTCAGTTTTTAGCCATTTTATTAAATATAGGTCACTCTCATCACATTTT
The DNA here is from genome assembly GCA_013396955.1 of Regulus satrapa. Taxonomy (NCBI): domain Eukaryota; kingdom Metazoa; phylum Chordata; class Aves; order Passeriformes; family Regulidae; genus Regulus; species Regulus satrapa. The sequence goes on from VWZN01012232.1 coordinate 59,063, forward strand.
GCTGCCTGCACAACTCACCCTCCTTGCCACTGGCAATAAATAATTTACAAGTATAAAGATCAACCCCAATTCTGCTGCCCTTTCCTGACACAGGGACCAAACAGCAGGACAATGATTTTTGGGACTTTAAATATTTCTTTTAGCTAGAAATGTACACTGGCCCCCAGAAGTGAGAAAAAAAGTGGGGTGGGTTTGGTCTTGAGCAATAATAGCTCATAAGTTGAACATAAATTTGAAATACATCTATTTAGCTGTATAAATACCTATGTTCTTCATCTAGGAGATGGCATTTCAAACAATTTACACTGAAACACCGCTCCCTCACACCTCCCCTGCTGCTGCTGGATCTTCCAGCTATCCCAGCTCACAGCTGTGTCATGTGGAGGAGTACCTGTCCCTGGAATTGTTCAAAAACCATGTGGATGTGGCTCTTGGGAACAAGGTTTAGTGCTGAACCTGGTGGTGGTGCTGGACTGATGGCTGTACTTGATGATCTGTTAGGTCTTTCCCAACCTTACTGAATCCATTATCCAAGATTCCAAAATAAAAGAAAAGGAAATGAGCAATAAAGACATAGTGGGTTTCAGATGTCAAATTGTTCTCTCATTTCTTTTCTGGCAGCCCTTGGAAAAAGAGGCAGAAAAGACACAGAGGCAACACCAGAAAAAGGCCTGTGGTCTGGTGGGGTACTGAAACCTGCTCTGTATCACCTCAGAATAAATTTCTTCACCTAAAAATGGGTTCAAAATGTGTTTTTAAACAAGGTGCTAAAAGAGGCTTGAAGCTGAGGGAGGAACGGCAAACGAGAGTTAAACAGCATTACTGACTTCTGGACTTCTGCAAGGTCAAAAAAAGCAGCAATTCAAAGCAGCTTCCCCCCAGCATGACGAAGGGACATCCTCAACAAACTCTGGGGCCGCTCAGAGCACAGGCTGGGATGCAAACCTCCCTCCTTCAGCCTCTGCTCCCATCCCTCATCCCTCCCCACCATCCACAGCCAACAGTAAGAGCCCCATGGAAGAGCAGAGACACCTTCCCACCGCAGAGCCGAGCCCAGCCCGCCAGGCTGCCTGTGCTGGCAGCAGCCAGGGATTCGTTCCTGCCAGAAGCAGGGGCTGACCATCACAAAGAAATGCCCTCGGGTAAATCCCTGGGGTTTGGTAAAACCCGACCAGAAGGATTTGCGTTGAATCCACAGCTGCAAAGCATCAGGGTCTCTGCTTCCCAAACAGGATGGCGAAACATTTCTCTCGATTCCTTTGAAGGCCATGGAGTTAATTCTGGTCTGTGCTTTCCGGCACACGCCCTAAACGAGCAGTGAGCAAACGTCTGGAAGGTGTTAAGAACCAGCAGGATGTGGAGGGTGTCTCCTACTATTCCTGCTCCTCATCCCAGAATTTACAGACTGCCTGGCACAGGTCCCGTGTCCCGTGCTGTCAGTGCTGGCCCAGCCATACATCCCCCCAGTCCATCCAAAAAGTTGGGTGAGGAGCAGAAAAGCAGCTAAATTACAAAACTGTGCCAAACAAATGATATACCTTTAGAATCACAAAATCTTGGAACGGTTTGGGTTGGGAGAAACCATCTAGTGCCATCCCCTGCCAGGGGCAGGGACGCCTTCCACTAGTCCAGGTTGCTCCAAGCCCTGTCCAGCCCGGCCTTGGACACTTCCAGGGATGGGAGGTGTAGCTTTACCAGAGTAGTTCATTCTTCAATGGCAGAAGTTACAGTGTCACACCCAAATAAGCCCAGAGGTGCCTATTTTTCCCTGCCCAATTTTGACTTGCCTGAAACAATATACCTGGGTAAGAATTTGAGAGAGACACAAAGGCCAAAACCACCTCAAGGTTCTCAGGTTTCTGTGGCCAGTTTGAGGAGGATACACAGAAAGACCATTTTACTGATTAAAGACAAAATATTTAAGTATAAAATTGGTTTTACATTTTTCCTGACAGGTCTCAGGACAGCCTCACAAACAGGCTGCTGGCCCCAGGTGAAGATGGAGTGGCAGGGAAGCCCCAGGTGCTGCAGAACAGTTCCCTCTGCAGATATCAGACATGGCTCCCAGCCCAGCACCGGTGACCCCATCACAGCTGGGGTTCCCCTTTCCATCCCCACATCCTTCTCAGACCCTGAGCTCCAGGCCCATCCTACCACATGGGTCTCTCCAAGCTCATGGGTGCCTGCTGTGGGGGAGTTCTGTTCCCGAACATCTCCTGACAAAACCTAACAAAACCAGGAGTCTTTTGGCTTGGCTTCTGTTATCTCATTCCAGGTTTGTGGGGCTCGGTACTCACGGTTTGCACAGCCACACAAGGAATTCCTGTTCCTGTTGGACCCAGTCCTGTGGGGTTTGGTTTGTCTAAAGGTTAAGGAGTTGCCGTGTCCTCGCTTTGCCCCAGTGCTGCTCGCATGCACAGCACTGCTGTGTTTGTGTTGCCATGGGGAGCTCCAGGGCCTCACAGCCCCTGCCTTCCACCCCGCGTGAGAAGGGCCCTCTGCAACCTCCTGAGTGAGTCACATCCCCATACAAACCTGTCCATCCCAGGTGCCAGGAGCCAGTGAGGGGTGAATTTACAGCTCCAGGAAACGTCTGCTCGGCTTTGCTTCCAGTGAGCGCCAGAGCAAAACCTGTTATGTCAACACAAGCAGTTGCACAACCGACTGGCTCCCGGCGTTTGATCCCACATCCACCCCCTGTGCACAGGCAGCTCTCCTGGAAAACCAGCTCTGTGTGCTCTGTAGGAACAGCTCTGCAGGTGACCACTCACACTCAGTGCTCAGGTTTCATCCCACGGACAGAACACAATCCAGGGGAACGGGAAAGGGCATCGGCTGCAGCCCCATTCCCTGCCAAAATGGATTTTCTTCTCACCAACACAAACACGCTGAGGTCACCACTCCGAGCTCCAATGCTCCGCAGGTCACTGGGATTCATTCTGAGCATTCCCTTCTGCTGGTAAAGGAAAAGGCGGGCGGAGCTTTCCAATGCCCATCCCAGCACTGGAGCCTGCCCCAAGGTCCCAAGGAAGAGAAGCTCCAGGCCGTGTTCAGTGACGGGGGTCCCAGGGCCCACCAGAGCTGTTCTCCAGGAACTGAGCGCACCCCTAAGGCTGCACCACCTTCACCAGTGCAGGCTGGCACTTCCATGTCCTTCAGGCACAAAGGATCTTCCATGTGCTGCCCCCACAGTAATGTTTGAAGCCCTAAATAATTCGTTCTCAAAATCCACCTTTTTCTGCCTCCTAGGGATCACATGCTGGGTTGGAAAAAAATACTGTACACACAAAGCAGAAGAACCGGGATGAAAGGGAGGGAAAATGAGAAATGAAGAATTACATTTCTAGGTATGGGAAAGCTCTGTGGGGTTGGTGTCATATTGTGTGTCAGAAGAGGGTTTTTCCTGCATTATTATTCTCCTTCCACATTATTTTTAATAATGTCTATGGAACTGCCCTGCTTTATAAGGAATCCAAGATTAAAGGCAGCAAAGACATCCCATGCAATGTCAGTCTTGTGAGCTGCCCCACACCATCGTGCTGCTGCATATCTCTTCACAAAAAACCTGAAAATAGCCCACAAATTATCAAAATAAAACCGTCTGAAAACAGCAGGTGATAAATATAGTTTTATTTTTTATCATCTGGTAACACTGTGATAATATAAAGTGTATAAAGCGTGATAAAACTCTTCCATGAAACAGAGTACGTACATGTTGTGAAATAAAAAATACAAATATCGTGTTACCAAAAGAAAAGACGACATTTAAAAGGAAATATTACAATTTACATTACAATATAATGGTACCAGTTCCTTTCTGTATTCCAGAATTTATGGAAAATGTTTAAATTACGCAGCACTAAGATAAGTTACTTTTATTTTCTTTCTTGATTTTAAACATGCACTAACTGAAACAGAAACAGAACCTATTGATCAGTACAGGAAATGTTATTTAACCACAGAACTTTGTATGTAAACTTGGACCAACCTAGGCTACTGGGAGGTGTCCCTACCCATGGCAGGGTGTGAAATGAGATCAACTTTAAGGTCCCTTCCACCACCAGCCATTCTATGATTCTTTGGTGCAGTGGCTGTTTAAATAAATGCACTGTAATTATTTCCCTTCCCAGGGATTTACTGATGCTAGCAATTAAAGTTTGCAGAGGTGCAGCTGCATTTTCTGTGTTTTTGCAGAGTTACAGCAATACTAAGATGGTACTAAAATTCTCTCTGTCTAAGCACAGTCTTTCATTATTCAAAGTAGTAAGAATATATTTTTTAAATAGCCCTTTAAGGCTTCACATTCTTACCTGGGCACGTTTTACCAATTCCCAGTAAACATTGCCACTGTCCCTTTGCAGAAATGTGTTGTTTTAATCATGCTCAAATGCAAAATCATTGTCAATTTATGAATAAACATTCAGGTCAGAAATACGCAAACTGACAGCAACTTAACACATGGTTGCCAGTAGCTCAAGAGTTCAAGCAATGTAATTTTGAGGATTAAATAAGAAAATATTAGAGGTTTAGTTTTTTGCTGAGTGGTGCAAACATTCTCATAAAAGTAAAGTGGATTTCAATTTTTTTTCCTAATTCCATCTCACCCTTCAAGCTATGCCCAGTTTACATTGATTAAAAAATCAATTTCCCCTCCCCCCAAAAGAAACCAGTGTTCACAATTTTATAAGAAAACAAAAAGACACTGAACCAAATAATCTCCAGCTAATTCCACAGTTTTAAAAGTGAGGATCTCAGCCCACTGAAATGTTTTTAGTTCTTAAAAAAGCAGTACAAAATGCTATTGGAACGTGAACATTCACAAGAAGACGAGTTCAGGAGCGTTGCGCAGCCCTGTGAGGAGCAGGGATGCTCCACTCAAGTCCCTTTTGACTCCAGTTCCAAAGGCAGGAGCAGTTTCTGGGCGGGGCAGGGCCAGGCACAGCCTCTACGTGTGGTTGTTGTTGAGGTTGCTCTTGTTGAAGAACCTCCTGGCCTCCACACTGCTGAGGGACACGGAGCAGCGCGAGGGGTTCTGCTTCCTGTACTCGATGCTTTCCATCATCGCCTCCTTGATCACCTGCAGGGAAGAACACAGGAAAACTCACATGGGAACCACCCTGGAAGGGACAGAAACAGCCCCTTCTCCCATTAACAGCTGCTGCTCCCACTTTCAGCTCTGCTCCGTCACTGAGCAAAGGGTTTTACTACAAATAGTATTTCTTGAGTGCATAAAGCACTGATATTAATGTGGTTAGTAAAAATGTGAAGGAGGCCACTAACACCAAAGAAGTCACGAAAAAATACACGGTATTAAAAAAGGTCCGGTGAAACCCAGAAGGGTAAATCCAAACATTGAGAAAACCCTTTGTGCTGATGTAACAAGTTTTCTTAACTATATTGATTAAAAACCTCATATCTTTATGTGGGATGATTATTAGTCTTGCCACTCCACAGATATTGGGATCATGATGTTATATTTCTCCAACTATCTATTATAAGTAATTATTACTGAGTTAGCTGATAAAGAAATTTCCTTCAGAGAAAACTTCCAGGGCCCTTTTTGTCCAATTAGACTAAAAAACCTGAGTATAAAATCCTGCACATCATGTTTACATATTTAACAGACCCCTTTGCTCAGTTATCCTGAATGGCTTGGGATGGTAAAATGGCAAAACCAAGGCAAGAACCAAATGAGAAAAGCAGGCAAACACTGAGGCAAAGCCCTGTACCTTCTGTAGGGCAGAATTCAGGCTTTACTCACATCACCCACTTGCCCCTCTAACAATCCAGCCCCTTCATCCCCCCATACTTACATCCATGTTATTGAGGGTGTTGAACTCCATGAGGTCATGGAGCCTCTTGAAAGCCTCGTTGGGATACTGGAAGTTGAAGGTAGAGAAAGGTGTATCTGGATCATCAAAAATATCAAAGTCTGCAAAATCCTTCTCTTCTTGTGTTTCTCTGGGAACGCCTACACAGGACAAATACAAAAATTCCATCCAAATGTTAGAGCTGAGGATTCGTTACCTTATTTTTAGTGGCTCCTTTGAATTAATTCCCTAAGGACTGCAGACAAAGCTTGAGTTGTTTCAGAGGCACAACATTCCTAGTACATAACCACCAAGTGATTCCAGAGGACCAGGTGGATTCAGCATCAGGAATTGTGAGCTCACCTGGAGCTTTGTACTTCCTGAAGTCGATGTTGGCCAGCACAAAGTGGATGATGGTGGGACAGTCCTTCTCTGAGGAGGTGTCCTTTGGTTTGAAAACATAGCACTCCTTCATGCCCTCCCGGTCAAACACATTGGGGTCTATCTTGGGGAAAGGAAGCTTGTTCATTTTGGCCCATTTTTCAGCCAGCAGGATTTCCTGGAAAGAGGAGAAAGATTCAGGTGCATAAAAGCTTCCACTGCAAAGACAGGAGGTTTGCAGAGACAGGGATCATGTGGGATGGTTAATGCAATCCATAAATTATTAAGTCTCTAACACAGGAAGGACATGGAGGGAGTCCAGAGGGAAAGCACCAGGATGAGCAGAGGGATAGAGCAGCTCTGCTGGGAGGAAAGGCTGGGAGAGTTGGGATTGTTCTCCTAGAGAGAAGGAGCTTTGGGACAACCTCACTGTGGCCTTCCCGTGCCTGAAGGAGCTGACTGGAAACATGGAGAGAGAAAATTTCCAAGGGATGGAGGGACACGACGAGGGGGAATGGCTTCCCACTGACAGAGAGTAGGTTTAAATGGGATCTTGGGAAGGAATTGTTCCCTGTGAGGGTGGGGAGGCTCTGGCACAGGGTGCCCCAGAGTAGCTGTGGCTGCCCCTGGATCCCTGGCAGTGTCCAAGGCCAGGTTGGACAGGGCTTGGAGCAACCTGGGCTAGGGGAAGGTGTCCCTGCCCATGGCAGGGGTGGGATGAGGTTAATGTCCCTTCCAGTCCAAACCACCCTGTGGTTCTCAGGACTAATCAAGTCCATCTCAGCACAGATGTCCCAGCAGGACCAACTGAGCACCTCACTCACCCTGCCCAGGCTCCACCACCTGCCACATGAGTCACAGGAAGGAATGTTGTCTTGCCCCAGAAACCAGGGGGTGAATTTACAGAGCTGACAGCAAGAGAAAAGCCATCCCTAATTCTACTTTGCAAAGCAGTACCAGTGCTGTGGCAACCACTGAGAGCTCCTAAACACTGGCCCATGCATTGTTGTACTCGGAGTCAATGCCTGCACACAGCAGCCTCTCAAAGCACACCAAGCGAAGAGCCTGGAAAACAGGCTGCTTTTTCCTCATGACAACCCAGTAAACAAGATAATTTGTAAATAATGACTCAAAAGCATGTAATGAGGGTGTGTGAGAGGGAGGAGAGGGAAGGTCAAACATCTTTAATCTTGGCTTTCAATGAAATAGGACCCTTCTTTGGACGACTGTTTTGGATACGCAAGAGATTACGAGATAGTGGGTGTAAAATGGTAAACCAAGGCTCGAGTCATTGAGTAAAATATTAGAGTGCTACCATAGATACAGGCCCACCTCTGAAGTGGCATTTCCTCTTTGCAGTGCACCAATGGGACAGAACTGGTTCCTGTTCCTGTCCCCTGCCTCAGGAATACACCTGTGTCTGCCTCAGCACGCACCTAATTGTGCTTCAGAAACAATGGACCATTCCCTTGGACAGAGCCTGCTGCAAAACCTGAGGCACCATGTAATTTTTGTCACCATTTTTTAATCATGCTAAGGAATTTTTTGCCTTTCGAAAACGACAGTTTAGAGAAGAACCTTCAGGATGCCACCTGAGTGCTAATTAATCTCTCCACGTTTCCCCAGAGCAACCCAGAAAATTGCAGCTGACAAAGACAGAATGCCAAGGGAAGCAGGAGTGACCATATACAGCCTTTTGCACGGACTCCACCTGCAGAACGTTAAAAAAGGGAGGAAAAAGATGTATCAGAGCCAATGGCAGTGCTGTGTCAGCAAACGTAGCTGCTGGGTCAAACACTCTTGCCAAGAAAAGGAGATACATTCTTATGCAAATAGAATATTAAAGGAAAAAACAGACTCTGGGATTCAATCATGTAAGGAAAACCAAAGCTATAGGAAGTCTTCTCAGTGCTCTACTGTCCCCAGTAGCCCCAAGAGACCTAGAGAATACAGGAATTTCTCCTTTTTATTCTCCTGTGATTTGGCGTTGCAGTTGGCAGCACAGATCTCAAACTCATTTTTGAGTAGTTTGAGGCTACTGCTGTTATTTTTTAATGTTATTTTGGGGATTTTGTCATTCCACAGCAGCTGAAGTAAAAGAATTATCTGTTTGTTCTAACTGAAATTTTTCTGTAAAACTACAAGGAATGCCAGTTGTTTTTCAAACAAGTTGTTTTCTGAGTTCCCCTAAAAATTATTTCAAAAATCCATTTGGATTTGAAATGCCTCTTTTTTTGAGCATCATTAACATGGGAAAAGACCTCCAAGATCACAAGATCAACCAGATTCTACCATGCCCACTAGCACGAAGTGAGAACCTCACAGGACTCTCTGAAGCGCTGTTTTTCCTGTAGCAGTTACCAAAATGATCCATGTAAAGGCTTTGGGATCAGCTGGAGCTGTGTGGACGTGCAGGTTGTACAGACTGAGAGCTGTGCCTTCCACACCTGCTGTATAAAACAGCCATGGCACTTACTCCCTGTTTTCCTCTTCTCTGGTCTAGATGGATTTAAGAGTGCCAGGATTATCCTGGTGGGATATAAATGAACAGTTAGCCCTGATCCCAAAAGGTTATTTATTTAGCAATCCTGACATGATGCATTTCTGCAAGATGATGACACGAAACCATCCATTTACATCACAGCACACAGAGGAGAGCAGCTGGGCAGAGGGAGAGTACGGCTAGGAAAATGACTTAATTGTTTAATTCTGACAGAAAATAAAACTCTGCAACAGTGCCAAAGCCAAATTTCCATAAAAACAACCAAGCTTCTGCTTCTAAAGAATTTCATTATCCCTCTTTGTGCCAGTTGCCTCATGGAAAGCATGTAAACAGGAACTGAGGCACAGGGCAATATTCTGCCTTGACGTGGGAAGAAATATTCCAAAGCTGTAGATACAACAGCACCGAGGCCTTTCTGGGACCATGTGGAATAGAAGTGAGTCACCTTAAACTCCTGAAGCCAGGAAAGGAAGGGCCTGTGTCACTTACTTTGAAAGGAGGGCTGGAGTCACTTGGCCTGGCTGAGAAATCAAAGGAGATGATGAGATCCACACCTCTTTGAGGCCGTAGGATGAGTGGGTAGGGCAGGTTAAAGGTGAGCCCACTGTCCACGATGTGGATCTTCTTGCTCTTCACGTCCAGGGGCTCATAGATCCTCTCAAACTCGTCCGGATCTGCGTGGAACACGTGAAAACCAAACCAAGCAGGGACACCCGAGTTAAGAACTGAGGTTTTGATGAGCTTTCCAACGTCTCCCTAAGTTCTGGAGAGAGCATGGAATTTGAACTGCACAGTGTATCCCAGGTAAACACACCATGAATTCAAGTGTAACTAAAACTCTTAAAAACTGAAGAATGAGGTGAAAAGCCAGAACTGGAAGGGCCCTCAGGAGGCCAAGTTCATGAGGCAGACACAGAGGTGGCTTGAGGAGAACCAAAGGGGGCAAACGCTCTTCATCTTTCCCAACCCCAAGTCCTTTCCAGCTCTCCAAAATTTATCCAAAAATCCTCAGTGTGGCTCTTCCCTCCTGTGACTCTTGTCTGTGTCTGCTCATTAAACTGGAACTATCAGGTCTCATTTTCCAACCAGCACCAGACCTGATGACCTCACACTCACCACTCCACCAGGAACAAAGAGAAACAGTGACCCATATCCATAATTCAGGCACTGGAAAGAATTCCGTGTCAGCCACTTGCTGCTGGTGCTGTCCCAGTGTGGTATCCACCACTCTTTTCTCTAAACCCAGCATGGCAATGTTTCCCTCTAACCCAAACTTTCCCTCAGGTGCAGTTCAGGAAAAAACCAATCCATTTTCCCTGGGTGTCTTCACACTTATCTATGTCTCTGGACACTACTAAACTATCCCTGCTGCACATAAAACATTTCCCCTGACAATCTTTTCTTATAAATATTTTCAGTGCATGGTTTTGCTTTTAAAGAAAAAAATCTAATGTTCATATCTGTAGAGGGCAGTGTAATGTAAGGAACACTGGATAGAAAAATATAATTATTTCTGCTATAAGTGAATTTTCTGGCACCTACTTATTGACAATGAGAGCAATCTGGGGAAGAATAAGTATTTTAGAAGCAAAGAAAATCCATAAAAAAAAATTCTAGCTCTTGTCCCTGTCATTTCAGGAGTAGCATGTTGTGAGCACCAAACAAAATCTTAAACCAGATTATTTCATTTTTTATTTCTGTTGTTATTTATAAGAGGACCCTTTTCTAAGTAATGAGGCACCATTTTCCACTATCTGCCTGGATTTCTAAAGGAGATAACACTTTTAAATCACTGCCTATTGCTAAAGGGCTAAGTGTGTTTATAAACCTATTTTAGAACCAGATATATTTCATAATCATGAATTAGCATAAATTAATGAAAATCCATTGGTATTTATTAAATGAATCACCATTTTTAAAAAACAATACATAAGTGACTACAGTTCCCTTTAGCACAAGTTGACCAATTAGGTTTTCCTCTTCTTGTTTACAGACAACATGTCAAACATAATTTAACCCTTTTTCCCACTAGAACTTCTAAGGAATTGCAAAGAATATTTTTGTTCAAGTTTCATCTTATGTTACAAAAATCAAATTTGAAAGATCCTTTAATCATGAACAGCATCAGCTGTAACAGTCTTTGTGATGGGAGCGTTATTAGTGCCACACAAACTTCCTCCCAACACTGAAGAATTAGATGGATCTTATTGCCTACAGCCCTCAGGACCCTAAAATCAAAAGTTATCAAAATAATATTACTATATTTTAAAGGAAAAAAAGTATTAATGTCATCAATAAATTTATAACAGCCATATAAATGGATTTCAGTAATCACAGGCTTCATAGAATATCAGAATCCCAGAGCCTGGAACATGAATTTTCAGCTTTTTAGGAAAGGGCCATTCCTATCACCAGCACCTTCCAGTCCATCAAACAGCAAACTAGGAGAAAATGGGAGGATGTGGCACTTGGGGACAGGGTTTAGTGGCAGTGCTGGGTTCATGGTTGGACTTGATGACCTTGAAGGTCTTTTCCAGCCTTAACAATTCTGTGGGTCTGTGTTTACCAGCCCAGCTCCATGTTTAGCCAGCTCAGTCCTGGCAGCTTCCCGGCAGTGGGATACACAGACAGATATTTGTTAGGAAATCATAAAGAGGGCATGTCCTAGAGGCCAAATCTGCCACAGATGGCAGCTCCACTGGAAGGAGGGGAGAGGAGAAGGGCATTTGCTACTGACGTCCACCTACTACAGCCGTTTCCATAAAAACTGAAATAAGGAAGCAGAGATTAGGGGTTATTTTTCCCCATTGTTATGCACTTGGCATTTTCTCAAATCGTTCTGGTGTGTTGTAACATCAAGAAAAGCTCACAATGAAATCATTCCTGATGAAATAAGAAAAGGCTCAGCATTACCTCCACAAATAGAATCTGTGGAAAAGCAAAGCCAAGGGGTTTTACTTCCAGACCAAGCAGCTGGGATCTCTGCTGCAGGCACTGCAGACCCTAAATTCCATCCTCAGTAACAACTGTAAGATTGCCTTAGGTCAGCCACAGTTCATCCTCTGCAGAGGGTTTGGGACAACTGGAGATGGAAAGTATTATTGATATCCTTTTTGATTCACTTATTTCTCCTTTGGAGTGCCTGGCAATAAAAGAGAGTAAGTCTTAAAGCAATACAAACTTCTCTCTGCACTCAAGCTGACAGGTAAACTGCCAGTGCTAGGAATAAATATGCACAGCTTAAATGCATCCAGTGCCACGGTAATCTAAGGATTTAAATTTTACACCACAGTCTCCTTCCATCTGCGCCTCTGGGCTCCTCAGCTCTTCCATATATTAGGAAAATTCACAGCAGTAAAATGTGGATACACTCATCACACTACTGAATGATTACATTTTATATTAACTACTGATGTTTCAAGGGGTTTTTAACTATTCTTGACTACAATATTGCAAACACTCGAAGCTGTCAGATCTGAGTTGTTACTGCAGGTTTATGAACGTGGGCTTTGGCTAAAAGCAAAAAACTGCAGTCATGTCAAACTTTTCCCTTTTTAACCCACAGAAGTTTCAGGCACTCCAAAGTAATTGTGTCAGAGGTGCAGAGTTCTGTCAAACCAGCATTTTATTTCCATCAAAATCAAATCCCAGGAAGCTGATAGCTTATTTTGAAGAAGTATCCACGTGTCTTAATTATGCAAAATTCTCATCAACTGTCATTTTTTCCAACCATAAATTTCCTACCCACTTTCCTGCCTCTTTTCCAAGTACTATAAATATTAAGACTACCCAGTTGTAAACACCTCTGAGATGACAGAAATATTTAGAAAGTGGAGTCCAGATGGAAATTACTCTTCAAGCCCTGCAAGGGATTTGTTACATTAACAAATACACATTACAGCACGGCTGCTACTTAAGCTTTTAAATGACATCTGGTATTTACTGTTGCTTAATGAGCGGTTGGGACAATCGCCCTCCTCTGAATAGGAAATGAGGGCTGAGGAGAATGTTGCTGTCACCAGGGATGGCTGGTAGGGCTGTGCTGGGAGGAACAGCCTGGAAGGAACACCCCCTTCAGTGAGGTGCAGTTGTTCTTTGCTTTTTGGATCACAGAATCACGGGATGGGTTGGGTTGGAAGGGACTGTGAAGACTGCTCAGAGCCACTCCCTATCCTTCCACTATCCCAGGCTTCCCCAAGCCCTGTCCAGCCTGGCCTTGGACACTTCCAGCGCCAGAAGAACACCAAGAAATTAACTGCCTTTCACTGAGCAGAATGCAGTGGTGAAGGCTCCAAAATCCTACCCAAACACAATTATTCTTCCCAGCTACTGTCCTACACACCACATCCCAGAGCGGGGGAAGACTTTGGACTTCTTCTGCAAATTAATATTTTTCTGAAATTCTTATCCTCTATCTCCATTCTTGCTTAAGCCAACATGAAATGTGGATGTACCTGCACACCATGGAATGGGAGTGGTTTGTGGTTTGGACTCACACTGGGAAGAACACGGTGTCAGCAAAATAAGAATCTATCAACCATGTCAGGGCAGAGTTAGGCTCTTCCTCCAGAGAGTGGTGGGCACTGCTCAGGCTCCCCTGGGAATGGGCCCCAAGGCTGCCAGAGTTCCAGGAGCATCTGGACAATGCTCCCAGGGATGCACAGGGTGGGATTGTTGGGGTGTCTGGGCAGGAACAGGGGTTGGACTCCATGATCCTGGCAGGTCCCTTCCAAAATGCACTGATTCTGTGATCCTGCAAGTGAAGAACTGTGTTGCCTCCAGGGGTTTTTCAAAAGATAAAGACAGCAGATGAGCTACAAAGATTTTGCAACAGGGAAGCCCCGCAGGAGAACAAGGAAAGGTTTCATTTCCATCAGCAGGCTTAGCATCCCTAAGAGCCAAGGAGCAACCTGGATACCCTTTGGAGAAGGCCAAGATGATCCCTTTGGTCCCCTTCTGCCAAACAAAGAACCACTGTCCCTCCAGCGGCTGTTCCACACGCTGTGCCAAAGGACGGGGCAGGGAGCAGCCAGAAGTCATTGTGGGGGTGCCCTTTGAGCCTCCCAGTCGCCTCACAAGCTCTACTGCTGGACAATCCCCGCGGTGCTGCTGCGACCCTCCTGGTGTGAGGTTACCGCGCTGGGAACTCGCTGCCTCCGGCTTCGTTGACAGCCACACACAGCACCAACATTCTGGGAACTGACCTGCGACTGCTGCCGGCTCCTCCTCTTCCAGGGACTCCTGGGTGAGCAGCTCTGCCAGAGGGGACAGGGGGTAGCAGCTGTTGAGGTTGAGCCCCAGCATGAAGTTGTGCACCTTGCCGGCGCGGCCCTCGCGCGTGTTGAACAGGGCGCTGTCCCCCACCAGGGCCATCAGCATGCGCTGCACCCAGCTCTCCTGGCTGCTCTCCTGGCTGCTCTCCTGGCTGCTCTCCTGCAGCCTCTCCCGCTTGGCCGCAGCGCCCTCGGTGCCTGCGCAGCAAAATGAAAACACCCAGCAGTTGTATTTCGACATAGCAAGTGTTTAACCCCAGCATTCCAGGGGCTATAAAATAAAGGACCTATGAAAATAAAAAAAAAAGTCTTTCAACAAGCCAGGGGCTGGAGAATTTGAGGCTGGAGGGTTGGAGCTTTGCCACAGTGATTTCAGAGGAGTGCAGAGAATCTATCCTTTCAACTGCACCACAGTAGTGTGGATGTGTCCATCAGGAAAACAGACTGGGAACCTTAGATGACCTGAGCAAGACTTAATTAGTCTGAGGGCTTTCTCTGTAAGCTCTGCTGGGCTTAGGGATAGACCTGAGCTGATAAGATCCATTCTTGATGCAGACATAAATTCATCTGCATGCGCACTGACAGCTTTCTCCATCTGTCTTGCCTGTTAGAAATGCAACTTTCCTCAGGAAAGCAGTTAGTCTGCATGAAGGATAACTCTATAGCATGGGAATTCTAAAATACCTAAAATTATCATTACAGTAAACTGTAAACTACAATTAATATCTGGCTTTAATTATCTAAAGAGAACAATGAAAGATCCAGATTCAGATGTCTGCAGTTGGAGCTCGCTGTAAAAATGACCTGGACTGGCACCACCCTGCATTCATTCACCTGTCAAAACTTGACTTTTTGGGGCGTTTTGGATTAAAAAAAAATAATTCAGGCTCAAGCTTGACACTAATCCAGGTTTCAAAGGAGCTGAGTTTTATATAAATAGAGAAAAAACAAGCATCAGAGAAGTCTGACAACATTCTATGGAAGTGAGAAGGATTTCCAAGTGTTTACAATCCCAGATTTGTTGGTTGTTCACTATGGCTACAAACTAGGAGAGAAATGTGTTTGGTAATGGCTGTAGTGTTTAAACAGGAAATCCGCAAATGAACACAAAACCTGGTACCACCTACTATTTTACACATAAGGGGAGTTGAAGAAGCAATCACTGAGCTGAGCTAATGACATAATTCCCTGTCTCACCATATGGCATTTTCTTTTCTTCTGTAGATCCTAAAACCACAAACAGCTGCATTCCCATCTTTTCTCCACTTGTTAATAAAACCAGATTTCTGCAGGTAAAAAATCACGCCAAAAATATAATCAAATACAGAAAGCTAAGACACCAGAAATCTCCAGGTGCTTTAGGTACTTAGAGACAATTGTCAATAGAATCTTTTCTCTCCACTGCCCAACATTCCCTTTGTGGTTGTGCCTCTTCTGGGCACCTGGATTTTGGCATTGTTACAAACACTGTGCCATGCAGGAGGAATTTGCTGTATCAGATATCATTTGTAAAGGTGCTAGAAGACACCTGTGAATGCTGAAAACACACTTTAAACCATTCTCAGGTAAGTATTTGATCAGGAAACCCTTGAAAACAATGGATGGTGATGGTTTAGGGGGCGGGCAGCAACTCCAAGGTGCCTCTGAGCTCAGCAGCTTGCTGCAAACAGACTTCTGGAGAACTCTGGCCCAGCAAAACACATTTTTGGGTGTATGTGGAATTCCAGACATGGATGAGAGAATCACCTGATGATCAGCTTAAGCAGGAGACATGACGTGAAGCCCAGAACCTCCTGGGGTCTCTTCTTCTCTATTTTGCTGAGCCACACAAAAGCTGATAGAAAAAGGAAACAATGAAATGAAATCTGAGCATTTCCTTACCTTTGGGATGCTGTGATTCATCTTCACTGTCTGAGCTGTCGTTGCTCACAAGGTGCCTTAGCCTAATATTTTCTGTTGAAAGAAATATAAATTCCTTTAAACTGCTGGGGTTTAACTGGCAGAACAGTTAAGAATTTCAAAACAATCTGAGTCATAAAATCCTCATAGTCTTTGTAATAGAAAATACAGCTGAAGAGGCTGGGTCTGCTGTGGACATTAGAATGTGAGCAGCAGGTATTTGATTTAGCAGTTTTGGGGCTGGAAAAGAAAATGTAACCCTAAAGCAGTGCCTCCCACTCCCCTCTGCACCACATACCTGACACACTTTACCCAACTTCATTAAAATGTAGATGTCTAGCAGATGTTTAGCTTCTGTCCTCTCAGTAGCTCTTACTGAACTAGAAAAATGTTACTGTGGCGCCAAGGTGACACTGGGACATCGCCAGACTGTGGTTCAAGTCACATGAACATTTTCACATCTGATCCCACTTCAAAGAATAGTTTTTAAATGACATGTGAAATGAGTCACAGATGACAGATAACGCTATCTTTCAAAAGCAGACTTTTCCATTATCACATTTATTGACAAGGATCCTCCATGAGGAGGTGTTAACACTCATGAGTTGTATCAGAAATAGGAGGTCTCATCCTCATCCATAAAGAAGGGAGGATCAAACAGCTGAATTCCATCCATTAGGAGGCAGAGGGAGGTTTTTATTTAAAAACCTATCTCAATCTACATTTTCTCTTCTTGCTTTTCAGAAAGATCTGCCTGTCTAGGACAATTTATTTGATGGTCAGATCTTCCCCTGTAATTCTGCCTTCTCAATAGGGAACAGAAGTGTAAAAAACCCTTTATCATCAACTACCTTCTCGGATAAAACTCGATAAATTCCATCCAAAACTAGCCAGAACTCTTTCTTTACAGTCATCTTGCTATTTGTGTGACAGGAGTGAAAGCGAAACTGCTCCATTTGTAAGCACAGAACCAGACACCAATAAGCTGTGGTTAGAATGAAGCATTTGACAACCAGAGATGAAAAAGTTTAGGTGCATTTTGCTAATCTCTTTAATAACACAGCCCAGTGTCAACAGACTACACAAGTAATTATCAAATACTTGTCAGCTTCTGATCTCTAAAAATCACACAACAGCATAAAGAGAGGATTCTACTGACTACCAGAAAAGAGCTGGATAGATGCATGTGACTTTCAGCAGCTCTGACTGACCAGAAACAGAAGGGGAAGAAAGGAAAGAACATTCCCAACGCTCTTTCCCCCCCTCACCCTCTCAGCAGCCTCCAGCAGCCGCTGCAACTAAAGGTAATTAATTCCACATTCTTAAATGACTACCAGCAGAGCCATCCTTCCACAGAGGGAGAATCTTACTAGTAATTGCTCTGCATTGTGGAATTGTTTACTAATAGTACCTAATTCTTCTTCCATGGTGGGCCCTTTATTCTGAGAATTGGAGACACCAAGGACTCTGTTAAATAATATTGAAAATGCACTGCCCCAGACACCTGAAAGAGAAAAAAATAAACAATTAATGGTTCTTGGCAGAAGGAAAATAAACCCCACATATCTTAATAAACACTATTTAACCAGTTGGTTGCTCTCTGAAGACACCTCTGAGTTTGGAGCAGGCCAAGTCATAAGCTCAGATGTCCATATCAGAACAAAAACCCACGGAAATAAGAAACAAATGAACAATGCCAATCCACATCTATGAAATCTTTCCAATTAATGTCTTCCAACAAACTGAGAGCTCCACATCCTGTCTCATACTTTGTGTGACTGCATTTAAAAGTCCATGAACTACTGAACTTGCTATAACTTTTAAGCCTCTCTCTGTCACATACTCACCCATCAGGAAATGCAAGGGGTTTTCAGCATATTTCTTCACCACTGTCCCCATAAAAAACTTGCTTCCAAACAAATCAGGAGACATGAAAGTGCCATACTTGGCCATTCCAATTTCATATGGACTGAATTCCACCCAGTCTGCAAAGTCAGAAACAAAACTGTGCTCAGAGAGAGATCTCAGCCTGAATAGAAACAGAGGAGGAAAACACAGAAATGAACCAAGCAAAGAAAGTTTAGTGAAATGGGAAGCCAAGTAACCATTTGGAATATCAAATCAGTGATGTCTCAGCAGGGAAAGAATCCTCCTTCCCTCTATCACAATGAACTCCAGTGAAAAGAATGAGGGTGGAAAAACAGATGTATGAAAAGAGAGATCACAAATGAGGAACACACGGTGACATCTTTTTTTCACCCCCTGCTTCAGCATGATTCCCTGCCACATGCAGGTCTCAGCTCCAAACTGCTTTTCCTTCACTGCAATTCCACCAAAAATATGGAGAGCAGTGACAAAGGTGGCACAAAACAATCATTGAATATCCCAAGGGTTGTGAAAGATTCTGGCAGAAGCTTTGGATTCTACCCAACCCAAAAGTTTCACAGGAAAGCTGATATCAAAAGGCAAAGCTAAAATGCAGCTGATAAACTTATCAATTCAAACATTGCCAAAGATATCTTTAAAATCTTTTACTGAACAGAGAGCTCAAGAAAAATATGAATAAAATGTTCAAGTGAATTTTCTGATCTTAGCAGCAAATATCCAATGTGATTTGCATTCTGTTGATGTAGGCCTTTGAAAATGGATCTTAGCTGACTTGGAGACACTTTTTTTTGATACCAGTGGAATTGCTTCCATCAGAGATTTCAGTTCCAAAAGGGAACAAATAACAAACAAAACATATCTTCTCTCTTTAGCATTTCACACATTCATCTATTTCACCTTCCCTATTTTTAGCAGGGATCGATTTGACTGGAAATAAATCAGAAGTAATTCTGAAAAAGAAAGGCAAAAGAGACAGCTTTGAAATATCCCCACATGTCATGGAATGCCATCCACTCTCAGGATATTCCTGCTGACCTGTGGAGCAGAAGGTGAACACTTGTCCTGAAAAGGAAAGGTTTAATCATGACTGCTGGGATTTTCATTTCACAGGGCAATGCTTATCTGAACTAAGTCAAATACAACATCCCATTTTCCAAATAAATCACTCACAAATCTTCACATTCACTGGAGCAGAAGGAAATCCCTTTGAAGACCCAGTCCAGGAATTTTCATATTTCCTTTTTGCTATATAAATATGAATTGGCAAATACGTATTCAGAACCAGGGTGATAGCAAAGCTGAACTGAGCATTAGAATCAATTTGTGTTAGTCTACCTCCAGCTTGCAATTGCACTGAAGGAGATCTCTCAAATCACAAAGCATGCTCAGAGAAATAAAATTTCTGCCTTGAAATCAACGTAAATTAGGAAGTGTAAATATTTCTGTTCAACATTTACTATAGCTCTCACACCAGGGGACCTCTAAGATCACAGAGTCTAACTGATGATTTCATCCTTCTCTGAAAGAGAAGGTGACTGAGGAACATTTTCCTCTCCCTCTTTGATACACTAATTTAAACATCTTTTCCCTGTTGGAGTCACCAGGTTTCTCTTTGGCTTGGCACTCCTACCTGAATATGTGATCACCTATCCCTGAGTAACTTTTTATCACTCTGTCAGATTCCCAGAAGTTGGATGCAATTAGTCTCAGGTGCATTTAAAAAAAACAAAATTTTAACCAGCCACACTCCTCTCTCAGGTGACTCAACACAAATTGGGAACACACCTGCAAACATCAGCTCTGAGACATCTGGTTTGACGTGTAGACAAGTGAAGAGTGGCAGAGCACACTGGGCATTATTCACCTTCTCTTTCATATTGCTCAGAGTGGTGTCCATCCTCTGCAGGGAAAGAAAGACATCCCAAACATGTCCTGTAAAAGCCTGCTGATATACGTATATATATATATA